>NC_051172.1:57805188-58117688 GCF_013339725.1 Rhipicephalus microplus
TCCCTAAGGTTAATTGTTAAATTCATGTGTGTTCAATGTTTTTCTCAAAACGAGCTTCGTTTGCCTTAAGCAGGATCTTATTGAAGTGAATAAATCGAATAAACAACTGATGACATGCATGTTGACACTAAATTTTGATATAACAAGTAAACTTTTTTTGTTTTGCGTTCAAACTAGTTCGGAAAAACAACAACGAACGGTCACTTCGCCCCCCCCCCTCTTTTTTTGTCTACTCAATTTTTTTTAAGAACGGAATCTGGGAACAGTTATTTTCTTTTATAAAATATAGCAAATAAAAGAGAAGTTTCTACAAAGGAAGTACACATATAGACGCTTTTCAAGATTACACTGAGAGGAGATTCAAACAGAATTATTCTAAAATAAACGTGACTGATCCCCCTATATAGTAATTGATATAAGACGGAAGTGAAACGTGGCTTTACAGAGGTAGCTCAGCGTTTATTCTGAATTGTTTAAGCAACAGCAACAAATCGCAAAGTCACGTTAGGAACAGCAAGCAGCTCGAAACTTGGAGGTCACACCTCAAGCAAAAAAAAAATTCACGAAATTAGCATACACAGGACGAGAGCGGACTAACAACGGTCACAACTTGACACTTAATGCGCGCTCATCAAACAAAGAAAAATGCACAAAATGAGCGCACAAGTAAACACGGAATAAGTGCGAACTACGGTCACACTTCTTCCTGCATCACACGTCAGCAGTGTGCTCTTTTTGTAAACGCAGCCGTGGCAGCGTGCAAAGTGACCTTCGTCCTCTCCCGAATTACGAGTCTGATAAGCGCGCTTGCAGGAGAAACCACGTGCCGTACAGAGGCGACGCTTGGTCGAGGCGACGACCTTTAGAGCATGACCAACGCTACCCAACGCAAGCCTGTTGCACTATATTACCTCTGATAGCGAAAATGCCTTAATGTTTCGAAGCTCTGGAGACTGCCAAACGGTGTATGATGTATAACAAATGGCTTGCCGTTAGCATTACAGAGAACGTACGCTTTGTCGCGAAGCACCGCACTCTGGGAATCGAGAGGTTGCTGGTTCGATTCCGAGTGACAGGTGCGTGCATCCTGGTTTTTTTTTGCTTTGCAATCTCTTAGTATACATCTTTAAACGTCACTTGCGTGACGTAAGTACAACAGCGAAGCGCTGCCGTAGTGGACCCCATCGCAAAACACTTTCGTGTTAATAAATACAGCGAGCTTAACAGTGCGATTTAGCTCTTTAATGGGTGACAAATGAAATGATAAACCATGTTCTAAAGAGCGGAGTGGCGGCAAAAGATTGGCTATTTTTCGGCTACATGCAAGAACTTAAACGCGGAACGATGACTGCACATCGGGTCCTGCAATAGCGGAGCATTAAAAAAACACAACAGCGCTTTTATATCCACTCGCCAATGTCAGTAAAGCCAATCTAATGCTCAAGGTCTAAGATCGGAGAGTTGTCCACATTGCCTGGTGCGCTAGAATGTTTTACGTCTTTAGGCCTAAACCTCAGCCGCGTGAACTTTCCGTCATTCATAACTTTCATAACGTGACCTGTTGGCCATGTGGGCTCGTTCAACTGTATGTAAAGAAAAACGAACGTTTTCTACCGATTTACTGAAATAAATAATAAGGTAACATAAATAGGACTTATAACAACTTTAAACATCTTTTAGTAGAAGCCTAATGTGGTCATTTGACCTTCCCGTCATTTTATTAGTAAGAAATGGAGCGCGAATATACAAACATCACGCTGCGTAGTTGAGCTCCATTAGTGTTCAAGCAGTGGGTTTAAGCTTGTTGCAACACCAGGAGCAGCAGACGCCTTACACAAAACGAAATACAGGGACGCTTTTGAATCTTGGGAGGCTTGCGAAAGACTCGTACTAACACTGAAAGTTCTGAATTTTGGTCATCCTAATTGCGATCCCGCATTCTAGAGAGCGGAGACTATGGAAACAAAATTATGGTGGGCAGCATATGGCGTACACAATTAATTTTCTGAGCCCTCTTGCTCTCATTTCATTGTTTCACTGTTTATTATAGCTCCTTCGTAAGCACGCTGTCGTTTCCAGTTATAAGTTATTTGTAAACAGCTCGACCTTATCATGCCAGTTTGGTGCCAAGCATTTATTGATTGTCACATTGCACTCCTCTTTAGAGTTTAGTAAATTGGTCTCACAATTTGTGTGGCTTCAGGCTTATGACATAACGAAGTGTGATTTTTTGTGCATTTTTATTTAGACCTGTCTTATAGGCTCATCTGAAGTTTGTATTTGCAAGAGTTAACTGGCCGTGATAGCGTATGTGCCTCGCGCTCAAGTTGGGTTCAATCCTGGCAGCAGTGGAGATGCTTCAATGGGAAAGAAATGCAGTAATGTTTGTATGCTCGGATTTAGACTGTGAGAGGGTGATACCCGGCCTAACTCCTATATGAGCGCTACGGCCACTGACTTTCCTTAATTTGTCTTATCAGAATTTCAATCAATTTTGTCTTTTCGCACTTAATGGTTCCTGATACTCTTTCATAAGAAAATTTCGTAGTTTCAAAAGAAGTGATGAAAACATGTTCTCCAAAGGAATAGGCATATTTTTTTAATAACGTACAAGTGATACTTTTTATTTTGTTTATAATATGACCAGGATGCTATGACGTAGTCGAAGTGGACTTTCCCACCTCCATAGTTTTCTCTTTAGGATGGGCCGGAACGTTTATAGCGACCTTGAAGTCTTGCTTTATAGCAATGACATTTCTTTCTCGTTTTCTCATTTATACAGCCAAGAAGGACTGCTTGATAGACAAGGCGAAAGGATGGTTTGATCCCAGCAATGTATACCAGTGCGTGAACTCCGATTGCTGCACCGAATATGGCAAGCACTCCTGCTGTGCCAAAAAGGCAAAGTCTGAAATCATGTATGTTTGCTGCCTGTTATGCACTTACAAAAAATCGTGATGCGCTACTGTTTTTAACTGCTCGCAAGAGAGCTCACGCTTTAAAGTGCTTATGCAGACACTGGTTTTTCAACTATAATGCCAGAAACCCGTGTCTGCACAATTGGTTTGATTGATATGTGGGGTTTAACGTCCCAAAACCACCACATGATTATGAGAGACGCCGTAGTGGAGGGCTCCGGAAATTTCCACCACCTCTGTGTCTGCACAAGCACCTTAAAGTGTGAGCGTATAAGCTTCTATAGAATGCAGGTGCCTGCAGCTGATTAAGACACGAAAAACGTTTCTAGGAGGAGGAGGAGGAGGAGGAGGAGGACGAGGAGGAGGAGCATGAAACTTTATGAACGTAAATCCGGTGTTTCGGTGGTATGGTTCCCGCGCTTAAGCGTCCACCAGAAGCCGTCGTGCTGAGGTGGTGGCCTGAGCCCTTTGGATGACCCAGAGCTGGTCCCTGAGCAAAAACCCACACATAATTTCCTTTCGTAGTTAACTGTCTTAAATATTCGTATTTGTAGAGTATCATTTGAGTTGCGGCCTTCCCTAAAACATTTTTCGTGAGGCGTAGGCGTGTAGTCTCTCTTGGGCATTCTCTTTTGGGTTTTCAGTGTTTGGAGTGGCTCCATGGGAGACGCATCCCACAACCACCAAAGCATGTGTGTGGCATCAGTTTTTCGAAAATTCGAAACTTTCACTAATTTGTACTATCGTCAATTTCGGCTTTGCAGGCTTTACGTCATTGGAATCGTTCCACTATCACGAAGTTCAACAAATCCTTCATAGAAAGTGCTCTCCTTTGACATTTGTTTTATACCACGAGTATAACGAAGTGTTTTTTTTTACTAATTGAATATGTTCACCCAGCAGACGCCGGACACTTGGTATGGTTTGTATATACGCAAATTCTGCTACTGTTTCATAATGTGACTGCGCAAAAAAAAAAAAAGAAACGATGGGAACACAAAAGAAGAGGGAAGCACGAACAGGCGCAGACTATCACGTGAAGCTTTTTTCATGAAGGTAAGCCAAATATGGAGGATAATAAAACAGAAAAGCGCCATACAATGGAAAGAGGGGAGGAGAGAATAGCGATTAGGACCTAGATGAACAAAAACCACTGACACGTCACTCATGACACGCCCATCACATGAGACTGCAATAGCGCAACTCTTTTCCATGTAGAGCTACACAGGGAACGGTGACGCAAGACTCAAATTTTTCGTGTATGTGCGCAGCCTGAACAAGTAAACACGCTCTTTAATTTTTATGGTAAAAAAAAGTGGTGTGCAGCTGAATTTCTTGCAATGCACTTCTAAATAAAGGCCATATGGACTTTTAGAGAATTCAAACGTTCTCAGTATCATGTGTAGACAGTGTCCCATTTGACTTTCGTGTATACGATCACAAGAAAGGAGTATGGAGAAGACAACACAAGAAATAGAAAATATATAATTGTCTACATCATTAACGTTGCACATATCCTGCTGCACACCCTGTCGATTCGCAACTCGTTGGTCGACTATATAACAAATAAAGTGGATAGCTTGTTTTTCGCCGAAAAGAACGCTTGGACATCATACCGAGACGCAACTTTTTTTGAGGCGGAGGATGAAACCATGCACACGTGAACAGCAGATTGTTTTCACTCTGTCTTCTATGCCTAGTTACAATCTTCTGCGGCACCTTTCTTAATTTTCTTGGCCAAGGGTGACGCTATAGCAGACACCTCCGTCGACTGAATCAACGATGAGGGTCTGCTCCATTTTTTTGTTCGCTCTTGCAAAAACGATAGCACCGGTTTTACACTTTGTTGCCACCAGAAAGTGAACGACAGTTGTTAAGAACGAAGGGTCTCTGGATCCACAGCATCTAAAGTTAGAAAAAATAGTGAGAATACTGAATGCTATAGGAAAGGCATTTTTGGGCGCAAAACAGGAACATGAACCAGAGAAATAACGCCGGTACGTGTGTGGTTGTTTTCTCTGGTACGTGCTCCTTTTTTTTCGCATATATGTACCTTTAACAGCTATGCACAACTAGCCGGACACAATACTTTACTGAATATGAAACCATTATGCATTAAGCTCCCTAGAATCAACCTAATTACACATTGGAGCTTTTGTACTAGCTGCTAACTAACCCTAGAACTTTACAAGTGCAGATACGTGAAAAGCTGGCCACGACTACTGTATACATTATCCTACCACTTGCGCATTGTACTACCACACTTTTACTTGTGATTCGCGATCCCCGTACAAAGGCACAAGCTGTAGACGCTCAAACTCAGTTGAAACATACGTCACGTGGTAGCCTGTTGAGTGCTTTCGATGGATGCGAAAAATGCTGTAGGCCTTGCCCAGATTTAGGTGCACGTTATTCAACTCCAGGTGGTCGAAATTTACGGAGCCCTCCGCTACGGCTTCTCTCATATTCACAAGGCAATTTTGGGACGCTAAAACCTACATATCTATTTATCTATCTAGCCTGTTCAGTGCGTCATGCGACACGGTTCTCTAAACGTCTGTGTCAGGTGAAATATAACTGGCTACTCGGCCCTTCATGCCATTTGTACGACCCTTGCGGCCATTATTAACGAAAACAAAAAAAATTAACGTGTACCTATATCTTTTTTTCCCTGGATATGTATTTAAATTGAGGCGGCTTTGCTGTTGTCCACAAGGGTGACGCAAGGGACTTTTTTTGTTGTATTGTGAATTCAGCCTCGTTCACAATACTGAAAACGTTCTGGAGCCGGGACGGGAGTGTTATTACAAATGGTCACTAAGAAATATATTAGGCTACCACCAGTAACAGTAGTTTATAGCATGGTTTTAACAATCGGCAAAGCAGTTCGGAATAGCTAGCAGCCACGATAGGTAGCATTAGATAGTTTGCAGTAGAGATTATTATTTCATAAGTTGTAGGCAAACTCTTACTTTATAATCTGTTCGCGAATAGGGCATGTAGAAACCTATTCAATTAAGAAATGTAGCCGCAGCGAAACCTCGCGTATACTCAAGAATGATACCGCACTGTAATTACGAAACACCAATCACCTTCGACTTTCAACACACGGCGTTCTCCGTTTATGCGAGTTTGTCCCACATCTGCACTATTTATTCCCCATCTAGACAACAGTGAACATCGCCAATTGTGGCATGGTGTAGCTTTAACGCAATTCTATGCTTTTCTGCGTCGGAATTGGTGGAAGTACTGCTTGTGTTCATTCTGGTAGCGTGAAAACTGTTGTTCTCGCTGCACCACTCATGCGGTAGTTCGCTGATAGATTCCTCTGTGCATCCCCGTTCTAAATAAATAAATAAACAAAATCTGACTACATTGACAAATGCCATTCTTTAAAATATTCCAAGCATTTGCTGCACTTAGCGATGTAAGAATTAATTATTAAAAATTGTTGGTCGTGACGCTGTTTGTAGTAATTTATGATTGAAATTGGGTCCCCGTTTGCATGAAGCTATGCATGCGAAGACGAGATCGCCTTGAGGCCACAGTAGATAGCGCGTGACGAAAAGGTAAAACCTGTGCACCCACAATAGGTTTATATACAAGTATGGCCCGATGGCTCGTCAAAGGGCAATGCCTTTGAGCTAAACGTCTTTACCAGACAAAAAAAAAGTGAGTGGTACCTTTCTGTGCTTAAAAGGAATCCCCATTGATATTGCTAACGCGGTGACGGCATCGCAGATTGATGTAATCTAAAAGCACGGAATTGGTTCAAGACATAAGGACGATGAGTGGCGAAGGAGAAACAATATGCTTCTGAAGTGCTTCGTACGTGTACTTAAAACATAACGTCGCGACGGCCACTGACATGTCCCCGCTCTGCTATATATCCCACTCCCACGACTAAGCAGGAATGGAATCCAAACCGCCAAAACTTCGTATTGCGGGTGGTTGTGTTCCGCAGAAATGATTTGCCAGTGTCGCGATAAGGGTCACTACAGCAGAAGAGGGAAAAAGACAAACTGTTTCATAGCACAGGCAGACAATGGTTCGCCTTCTACAAGTCCAAGTGCGCGCACGTGTGCGTGCGCCTCAGCTTTGGAGTAGTAAAAGCCATTGCAGCACTACCCGATAGGACTACGACGCGATGCCATTTATCGGCCTCCCCGCGTGTGTTTATTATATATTTCTCTGCTCCCGCCCGGACAAAGGGCGATCTCGAATAACGCACCCCTTCCTTCGGGGCTTCTTTCGAGATGCGGCACATCGCGAATGAGCGAGTACGATGTGTCCGCGCTGCGTTCAAACAAAATAGTATAGGAAGCTGCGTAAATACGAATAAAGAAAGAGGCGGAGAGCAAAACAAAAGGGGTTGAGAGACAGAGAAACAATCTTTGCTGCCTCCTCTCTACAGGCTCTGACAGTCGGCTCAGCGCATATTTGCTTTCGCGTTCATTTGCGAACGCGACCAGTCGATGAGCGCTCCCATTGGTGCTTGCGTTGTTGTAGCTGCAGCAGCTGCCTTTTGTTTCTCTTTATCGGTGCAGACAAGAGCAGTTGCTACTTTGGGGCGGCTTACTGGGCTTCCTGCTCCTGCTCGCTGTCATCATCTACTGCAAGAGGAAGGACGTGCAGATCTTCGAGGGCCGCTCTCTGAGCTGCAAGTTCTGCCCCGGACAGAGAGACCGAATTGAGAATATTCGATCGAATGCGGCTTGAGCCGGCGGCAGTAAAGATGCGACACGATCTCACTCCGCCGAGGCGGACGCGGGCCCTTCGGCGGCAGCCACGCCTTCGCACCCGAGCGCCTCGTCCGGACCCCCGTGTCGAGAAATGGCGGAGCCTCTGCATAGACCTTCGTGTCCGTTACGAAAAAGAAGGAAAGAAGCAAAGAACGTTTCGCAGACCCAGAGATTCTTTATAGATTACCGGCTGTTCCGTTTTGATGTTTCTTTTCTTCCCATTTAAGGCTGAGTGAGCAGTGACAAGAGCTTTATACACCGAAGTACTCGCGTAGCGCTTTCATTGCCTTCTGTAGAACTAAAATCAACAGATTTGTGTGACCGCCTGTAGACTGCATACGCTTCCCCAAGTGTGCTTGTGAATCTGTTTAACCCTCTCTTTTTATGTCTATCTTTTCACTCCTTTATCCCTTCCCCTATTGCAGGGTAGCAAACCGGATGCGCGTCTAGTTAACCCCCTGTCTTTTCTCCCTCTTCTCCCTCTGTAATCTGAAATATACCCGAATGTTGTAATCAGGATTATCGGCAGACATTAAGAGCATAATTTTTGGAATGTTGCTATTCAAAAGTATATGCCCATTTTTTTTCGATTAAACTGAGGAGTCCGTTCTCTTTGTTTTTTTTTTGGAAGGAGACGTTATCCAGGTGTGTGAAATGTCGTTTAATCGTGATTTATCCCATTGTATTGCAGTGATGTATACTGGATGGTCATTGACAAACATGTTCTCTAACGACTACTTAGCAGCAAGACCTGTGCGAGGGCCTCTTCGTTCAGTCTTTCGGGTTCGTGTTAAGACCAACGCTGCCTAATGTCTTAACAAGCCTTTGACACCTGTTTATCTACGTTGAGCATGTGCGGCGATGACAAATTCAATAAAGCAAATAGCACTGGCAAAAAAAAGAATCAAATATAGACGAATTGAAAATTGTGTGTTTCCTGTTTGTTATACATGTATGTATTGCTGTAATAGTTTAATCAGCGTTCAATGACTCACTAGCCCCTCTTGTAACGTTATTAGCGCTGTTCGCCAGTGACCACAAGCTAACTAGCCCAACTTTGTACGTACTATGATAGCCTGTTGGTGTTGGGAGAAATAGCCGCTTAATTCTGACATTTGTATTTGCAATGGTGACAACCGCTACGAACCATGGCTTGTGTACTGTTTTTCGTGTGTCACTGCCTATTTCTAATCAGATCAGTGGCATAGCTGATATGTATATACAGATTAAGTTAATGTTGATGCATCACTTGTGTGGTTACTAGTGCAACACGTTGAAATGCCATCTTCCCGCTGTATCTTCTAGTAAATATGATCTGAGGGTGCGTCAAAAACTTTCAGCAGTTGTTTCTTACCATTCCTAAATGTATTCACATAGCGATGTTTGTGTCTCCGTGCTCTTCTATGCCTTCTGTTGGCGAGAAATCGAATATATTGATTTGCTTCACTCTCAGCTTCATGAAAACGAGCAATGTACGAGCAGAGACGTTCGGACAAGGAAAAAATATATTACCGTACGTCCAAGAAATTGTTTCACTTTGAAAGATACGATTATGGTGACCTTACAGGCGCGTCTCTTCGTCGTTAATATTGTGCTTACATAAAAATAAAATGGAAATGTGCAATAAAATATTTACCTTTAGTGCTCAGAATCAGGTGTGGCGAATCGTGTGCTTAAAAGAAAAACCAGTTACCACACCTAAAAATATTTTAAAAAGCGCATTGACTAGAGCATATACAAAAATACAAAAAAAGACGCAAGAGATATCAAAGATTGAGTGTCATTTTGTTCAGATCTGTGAGCTTGTGAAAGTTTCAAGAAAAAGCGTGAAAAACATAGACGAAAGAGAAAAAAACCACGCAGGACAGGCGCTAACTTAGCTACTGTCTTGTGTCATTCTCTTCTCTTCTGTCGACACTTGTCGCACCGCGACCACAATGAATGCTATACAACTAGCCCAATTCGTAGTTCTATCAAAAAAAAAAAAAGCGGGCTGGAAGCCGCAAACGCAAACTAAGCTAACAGTTGCAAACAATTTGCCACACTGTGAAATAGTAAAGCATTCAGTTAATAAAGCCATTAGATCTGTGAAAATGAGTACCTGCAGCCAGAACTGGGAGCCGGATGGCATGACTTGAACACCAATGGCTCTCATGACAATTGCTTAGCCATTGAAGTCTTACACAAACGAAACTGTTCTTGTGTTTGTGTATGAAACCATTGATATGAGTCAACTGCATTCAATGTGGAGCAAGCAAAAAAGATGTGGTTTATTCTTACCTTGTTGCTTAAATTTGCGTCGCGGTTCTCTGTTCATGAATGTTCTTCTGGCATTTTGTCACTACTATGGTCTGAATCACCGATGTCGTCTCTCTTTGTAAGGCGGCAAACTACTCTTTCCATGAAAAATTTCTTAGCATCTTTTAGAAAATTTTACTATGAAAAGGCTTTAACAAGAACCAATGACCTGTCTGCTTTTCAGAGAGGCCTTGGCGAAACAAAAGGTGAAAAAATATCTATAAGGTCACGCCACTTCAGCACGCTTAAAAGCAGAAACAACACTGGCACAAAAGTAAAGGAAAATAATATGGCCTCGTATCATAAAACAAACAAACAAACAAACAAACAAACAAACCCCCTATTTATGCGACGCAAGGGTTTAATGACAGGTGGCTTTCTCTAATTCGTATAATTACTCTCGTACTGAATTTTGAATTCACACTCTCTTCTTCCAGAGACGCATTGACAAGTCCGCTGCAGCATTCGCACTACACGGAATGGCCAGAACAAAATCACAGGCCTTGTTTTCGAAAGCAGCGGGGGTCCATGCATTCGGCATTGTCAGGCATACCGTATTGGTGTACAACGCTTTGGATCTTTCGGTCAAGCGATAGAAACTACACATAGAGTGCAGGGCGTATAATTACTTTTTATAGCTAACCTTCCTTCCATACTTTAATTATTGTGCCATTGATATTGGTACATTCCTATGCTTCTTTCCATGCAAAAGCGTCACTGAGACGGGCAACAATTATTTCATTTCTTCAGATTTCCGACTGAAATTACACAGGGTCTGAAGTGCATTTATTTTCTTCTCTTAAAGAGAAAAGAACGAAACAAATGTCTGCCAGGATGTTGGTTTCGTTTTTTTTTCTAATGTACAAGTTACAGTGCTGTGAGAATGAGTTTAGGCCTTGTACCGTTAATCGTTCTCACTTCGTCCACGTTTCGTTTCAGCAGTTTGACATTTTGTTTTACTTCAACCTGAACGAGATTGCGTGCAACCATTTGGCCAAGCGAAATGAAATGAGACCATGCAGCAACATGCTTGGTAGTTCACGTATTTGTTGGTACGTAAAAGACGTTCCTGGATATTTGTGACCTGATGCGTGGTGAAGTCAGTTACAGGCTCAATTGCTGCCACGAACACCGCTGCACGAAGAGTTTCGTGCACAAATAAATACGTTGCACCAGCACACATGGCACTGAAGTGCAGATGAATGTAAAAGTACAATATAGAATAAAAAAATTTATGATAATTCTCGTTGTGTCTTATTCATTTAGCGTACGTTTCCTTTATTAAATTAGTCATTCTGCGTTACAGACTTGTTTGGCTCTTACATCTAGAACAGTGATGGACAATATGCGGCGTACAAGATCTGGGATGGTAATTGAGTTCATTCTTTATTAGAACTATTTATTGAAAACGATGAGCCAAATATGTTGGTCTGAATACCGGCATCTGGTACACAAAAATTGAAATGGGTTCAAAGACTACTACGAGAGAATGTAAACCGTATTAGCGTCCTAGCCAAGGCAGCGGGTCGGGTTGCAAACCAGGGACCCCATGCACCTCTCTCACTACGTCATATGCAGCGACGTTGTGGCTCAAGAAGTAAACACGAATGTGAGCACGAATGCGGGCGCTTCTGTGTCGCAACTACAGTTTTGCGCCCTATAAGAGCGGGAATTCCCCGCATCAAGTCTAGGCGTGAAATAACATTTTTACGTGTCCAATTACCCTGACGGATTCTCCGGAGCGCTCACGTCAGTATCGCATTTACAACAAATGCGCTGAACATGCTTGCTTTTTAACAACATATTTGTCATACATTTGTTGATCGGGAATGATTTTGCTTCGTAATATTCCTCACCACATACCACCGATGGTAGATAAGGCAAAATTGAAAAAAAAAGCTTTTTTCTTTGCAATTTGGTTGTCAACTTCTCTTTTTAGCCCATACACCACCATGCGGGATTCTGTTGAACTTATCTGCAACTGATGGCAGGTTTCAATGAAGCGTCCCTTTTATTTGAAAGCGGTCATTTTCGAATGCTGATATCTCCGTAGAAACGCGTGGTAAATTAAAACTACTACTGCGTACGCTTTATGGTTCACAGACAGGCTCCGGCCAGACAGCAAAGCGAACACACAAATCGGCCAAGGCAGAAAGCCAACGAGCAACAGTTCTAACGAGGAATGCATTTATTATGGCCATTATAGATGCTGCAATGCTTGAAAGCACTGAAAATACAAAAAACTGCAAGTTTGTCCGAGAGTTTCTTGCTGCTGAGTCTCTGTTCACATTGGCGCACACGTTATCGCCTGTCATTTTTTTCTGGACATTTTTTTATTATTCGATTACCTGTAAGTATATTGTTTCTTTAATACAAGATGACTGTTAGGTATTTCTAGATTGCAGTGTATTTTAAAATCACAGTTTTTCTACTACTTTCATTGAAGCAGAACACCAAGCCCACGAGAAAAGATTGTGTCTATTTTTTTACATCCCGCAGTTGATAGCCTTCTGTATTAACGTGGGCAAAATATGTAAACTATACTTCCATCATCACCGTGTGTATATTGAGCTAGTTAAGTTCGCACATCGAGGTAGCAACGTGGGGATCACAATTCCCTTCGCCAAACGTGCGAGACAAAATAGGGGAAGCACAGCCAGTTTGTTTCAGATTTTCTGTAGTCTCAGATACTTACATCGCAACCGTAATTGTTTTCTCTGCGCAAATGTATCAGTGCGTCTGACAACACGTTCTAAAAAGCGAGACGTTAGAGCAGGGCACAATACATTTCGCATCAAATTTATTTCCACAGTGCGCGACACTTTTAATTTAGGTGAAGCGCACCTTTCGGCTTTGGCGTTAAGTACGGGAAATAACGAGCAGGCTGCTGGTCAACATTTAAGAAAAAAAAAAAAACGTCAGCGCAAATACAGACGAACCACAAAGAGTTGAAAAGACAAATGCTTGAATACTATGTACCAACTAGGCCCCACAGAAATTTTGCTGGTCAATAGACGTTTGTATGCTACCTCACTGCCTCAGTGATGGAGAATTTTTTTTTTTTTGAGGGGAGTTGGGGGGGGGGGGGGCAGGAGCCACGTTTTGACTTCCGAGGGGGGATCCTTGAAATGGACTATTTTTGCTCTGTATGCCAAAGCGAATAAAAATAATGGAAGGGGGAGGGGGATTGCGGGCTTGGCGTGTGACTCCTTGACTACGCCCCAGCCTGAGTCGATGATAACAGCTAGATTTAACCTATGCTTGCTGTACATTCATCACCTGATTTTTGCTAGAATTGCGACGATGAAAAAGGACATCTGAAAGCTAAATGTAAATTTCCATTCCAGGTTGTGTATGAAAGAAGCGTTAGCACAAAAGAAAAAAAATTATGGTCGACAACTCCGGACCACTCCTGCACAACTTCTTCTTTCAATATAAAAGAAAGTCATAAACAAATTATATATATATATATATATATATATATATATATATATATATATATATATATATATATATATATATATATATATATATATATATATATATATATATATATATGAAAACTGAGCAAACACAGCTCATTGGCCCACGCGGGTAACACGCTTCTATAGCAAAGTAGCAAAGTTCGAAAATTATGGATGCAGAGGATTCTCGGTGCGCTCAGCACTCATCGCCAACCACTAATGAATTGAACATTGCACAGAAAGCATGAGCATTGGAACACCTGGCTTGGCATTCGCTTTCATTGGGGAGGTGAGCGCTTTGGCGGGTGACAAAAGCCCCGAAACAAACGAGTAGGAAAACGAGTTGGCTTATACTTTTTTTTGCCTCCGCACCACGTTTTGTTCAAACCGGGCTGCTCCAATCGAATTCCGAGGGCGCGCTTTTCGAGTATACTTTTTGAATTCCAAAGCCGGGAGCGATCGAAACCAGTTGTGGCCACAGGCAGACGTGTCTGTGCTGGCGCACTTTTAATCACCCTCATTAGTCGAACACCGTAGGACCCACGCGTTTAATTTAATAAAAAAAAAACGCTGTTTCAACTAAATTGCCCGGTTTACGGAAGTTTCTTTTTTAGCACGGTGCGACTAAAGTGAGAAAAGGGAGAAGAAAGCAATAATAAAAGTGCAACTCCTTATATTTGGTAGATAATCACTAAGAAGGAAATAATATATAACCTCGCTGCAAACATATGTGTTTGTACGACACACATGGCTGTGAGCAATTTGGAAAACAAGTAGACATTTTTCTGATTATATGCATGAGAGATTAGTAATATTTGGCACTTGAATTTTTATCAGGTAGCTTCCTATGTACGAATTGTGGCATAGAAAACAGTTTTTCACTGACTTTACACGCGTAATTTTATATAAGTGTAGTTAGCGCCTTTCTTGTATAGCTCCATAGAAGTTCCTCACTAGAGAAAAAAAAATCTTCATGATTGCATTTACACGTGGTATAAAAAGATCATATTATCAATAGGATGTGATGCATTGATACATATCTTACACGCCGAATTGTAGTTGCAAAGAAAAGCAGCGCGTTTTCTTTAGTCCGCAAGAGAAGACCGCTCAGCACAATTGGGAAGGGATTGGTGCAATAATAGAATGCACGAGGCATGACATTTCAAGCAACCTGTGCAGAGAATGTCCAAAGACCAAACGATGAATGTCAAGCGGAAGACCAGTCGTGATAAGTGTGGCTACACTTTGCAAACGGCAATGCACAAGTTGCCAACTGTGCAATGACCCAGTGAACAAAAAAAAAAAGAAGTGAACTGAGCGGATTATTGATTTATTTTATTCAACCAGGATCACTAGTTCGAGCTAGTTGATATTCCATAGCATGAACTTTATTAGCACGGAAATTATAACAAGGACACAGACACACAGCATGCACAAGGCACCTGTGTATGTTATGTACCGCTGTGCGATGGTGAGCTAAAAAAGTTCGTAATATTTATTCTCTCGCAGAAGATACCTGATCTCAGCGATTTAGCCACGAGCTGTCAGTTCTTGTCATGGTTCCGAGTGTTCATGAGAAACCAATGCACAAGAGCGCAGGAGAGTCAAATCACTTCTAACAGTTTTTTTTTAATGTGTCCGACCATGTTCTGAAAGCGGGCAAACTTGTTACGAATTGTATTTATTCTTTATTGTTTATGTTACGCGAAATTTATTGTATAAGCATGTGGCACACATTTCAAGACAGCGCTCACCCTGTCGTCTGTTTTTTCCCCTTCTTGACTGTATAGTATTTTTCCTTCACGCTTAAACTGAGCTGCGCTAAAGCCATATCATTTCACGGCATAGTTTAGCTCCTTTTCAAGGAATTAACGAAAAGCGGGTGAAAGCTCAACTGAATGTTAGAGGGACAAAAAAAAATGTAGCTGTCACTCTGGTAAACACAAGCTGTTTTCCAACAATGATACAAGGAATCGAACCTTGAGTTTATCCGGGAACAACTCTGGCCTGTGTGACTAAATATGCTAGATAAAGCGGGTGAGCATTCTTTTTTATGCTTTGTTTATAGCGTGCAACGCTACGGCAGTTTATTGTGGTACGTTATATATAGAACTGTTTACTTTGGACGAGCAAACAAAGTGGGTCCAAAGTGGGAATAAAGCCTCCAATGCACGCAATACTGAAATCAGAGCGATCGATACGCTAAAGGTTGTAGTATATGCACGAGATTCGCAGTGGCGTCACTCGAGGTTCGACCGGTCGGTTTGGGGGCTCGGGCATTGGTATGACGTAAAAGGAGTCTTAAATCTGGGTTGTGACATGCTGTCGCAAACAAGCAACAAAGAGGGCACAACGTCACAGAGCCTTTCCAATTCCGATAATATAGGCCTGTTTGCCGTCGTGAAAGACCAGATTTGAACGGCATACACTGTCGCTAAGGCTGCGGTATGATAAACGTTACCTATATGGAGCGCCGGTACCATTGCGATAGCTCAGGGGTTCGCGTCCCATTTAGGCGTGGTAGTTGTAGCCTCGAGTGCGACTTGGCAACAGCAGGTCCTCGCGTCCCGTATCAAAGGGCTGAAATGGTTTGCCACTGACAACGTGATTAAGCAGTTATTCGCATGGGAGAGAAGAACGTTGAGCCTAACGAATGTCGCTCGACATGGTCAGGCGGGCTCTGAGCGTTATTTTGATGCTAACCCGGGAAGGTGTGTACGTTTTACCAGTCACTCGTTGCCCATACGCGGTTCTCGTTGAAACTGCGTGATAGAAAACTGATTATACACCCATTACGTTGTCTAAAGCGAAAATGAAATGATCGCATCACATTGAACCTGCTGCACTGAGTGTTATAAAAGTATCTTATGAGGGTAACGAGGACTTTATGTATGTACACGGAACTGATTATGAATTCAGTAATGGTTACTGCATAAGTATTGGACGAAATGACCCATACTTCTTTCGTCTTTGTAGTACCTACGCCGAAATGTGCAACACACAAACACATATACACGCGCGTACGAATGCACGCACATAGACGTGACATGGCTCATAAACAATACTTTTTTATCTATTTCATGCACACTTTTTTCTCCCGGACTTCTACCGGTCATCACGGCTTTCTTTCTTCACATGATTCCCCCTACCCTCACAAGAATGCATGGGTTACAAATAGCAAAACAACAACAAGTGGAGCCTCATGAGCGAAAAATATCAAAATGCGTGGCAGTTCCAAATCCCGATGGAGTTCCGTAAACTCGCACAACAGTTTGCAAGGGGGGCAGCAGTTCCAGGTCATGTAGGAAAGTTTTGATGAGGGAGGCTGACTGTTGCATTCTGAACAACGTAGCATGCCCTTAACGTCGAAACTGATCAGGACACACCTTGAGGTATTCTGAGGAACGAACAAAGTTGAGAGTCCTTGAGGCGTTGAAAGGTCACTTGTCGCAGGCGTGGGGCTCTGTGTATTGGCTCGAAGAGATGATCTGTTTCCAGTTTTCGTGTGCGATGACAAAGCTTCTACGGGCGATGTATCTCCTCTGCTAAAATTGAAGGTGTGCTTCTGGTTTTTTTTCGACGCCTTCTGTGCTGTTTTCCAATTGTTTTGATTGTAGGTGAAGTCTTGATTTCTTGTGAAGACAACTTCGTTGAGGACTTTCTTTCCTTTGGGCATTAGTTAGATCATGAATTTGCCGTCGGTGCCGTTTCCTTGCTTTGCAACATTTTTCTTCAAGTCATCGTTTGCTTGTAATGTATTTTTCTTTCGTTGTTGTCTTTGTTGATATATTGGTTGCAGTCAAAGAAGTTTGTCTACTCGCCTATGCTGGAAAAGCTGATGTGGCAACGCTTTCATGACATGACTCTGATTTTTCTTTGCACATTGATGTAGTGCCTAGTGGGCAGTAGATGCAAGATGTGTTATTGTACTGCGTGTCCATGCAGCAATGAGGGCTTTGTCAATTATGACTTCATATAGCTTCAACTTTCGGTTGGGCCAACACCTGACGATGATATCACATCAACATGGCTCGAGCTGGTTCGATTTCGAATGTTCGTCTCCATGCAAAGCAATGAAGATGAAAACTTCTGTATGGCCTCGTACTGTATGAATTCACCAGCCCTGTAGCAAAATCGTAAAGGTGTTGTGACGTGTACCATCAGATTTATCAGTAACAATGATTCCACGTGATGCCAAGTCAGATTGTAAACCACGTATGCAGCACGTGGTAATAAGTGCATCTGAGGCATCAGCAATGTCTTCGATTCGATTGTGAAATGAAGAATTAAGCGATGTCAATTTCCCCGCAGAAAAGAAAAAAATCCTGGTGTTAGATATTGTCTTATCAGAAAATGTCTTTGGCGAATTTCAGTCGGAAGATTCTTCAATTGGTCTTATGGCAGTGGTGAATTCATGCTCGGCGTTCGAGTGCTTGAAGACTGCTTGTGAAATTGACGGCTGAGTGCGATTGACTGCAAGTGGTGGGATATTAGCTGCCGAGACCACTCAAAATAGCTGCCAAGACCACAAAAAGACTTCGTTGCATCAGACGTTCTCTTTCATTGTGTCCTTCACGCACGCGAAAACTCGCTTATGAAACATTTATCCACAGTAAGGTTGGATTTTCCTCAGGTGTTTGGAGCCCTCATGAAACGCACCTCATTAAATCTTTAGAATCTATACAGCACCACGCGGCCAAATTTATCTCTCCTAGGTTCGGCCGTTACAAAGCCATCCTTGGGCCTCGAGCCATTGTTCCGTCGGAGGATCGCAATATCATGCTTGTTCCATCGGCTTTACAACAAGTTCCCCTGAATTCGCGGTAAATCTTTTAACTCGCCAAACCATACACTTCATTGCCTTTTTTAGGGCTTGCAGCATTCGGTGCTTCCACGGTTCTATGTCATCTTTTAATCAATCTTTTTTTTTTTGCCGATAGCCCTTACAGAATGAAATATTTCACGAGACAGTGTTGTCATTGACCGCAACCCTATTGCGTTTAAGTAGTTGTTCACTGATCACTTCGCGCTGTAACAATATTTTAACCTGACACTGTACTTTTTTTCTCGCCTTCTTTTTTATGCCTTCTTCGGACGGTACCTTTTTGTTGTTCATCTAAACCAGTATTGTGCTTCTCGGAGATTTACATTTTAATACTGTGACGTGATGTGTTCAATTTTTTACTCCCTAGGCAACCCTGTTCTGGCTTGTTGCGGCTTGTTTTGCCTTGTATACGTTTATTATTACCACCTGCTAATCTTCTGCCCATTCTTTTTAATCCAATTTTGTAACAGTTTTTAACTGAGGGTCCTGTTTTAAGTATTCATACTCTGCGACCCTCATCTGTAAACAAGTATTGTGCAATTGATGCTCATATAACCAATAAACCTAAACTAAAACTGAACCCCCCCCCCCCCCCTTTCTTAGGTGCCCCGATAGGGGCACCTAAGAAAGCAGATGGTGATGATGATCATTACGATTATGATGATGATCAAGTCTTTGTCTTGGTCTTCGAATTAGATGTTGAGGCCCCGCCGCGGTGGTCTACTGGCTAAGGTACTCGGTTACTCGCTCACAGGTCGCGGGACCAAATCCCGGTTGCGGCGGCTGCATTTTCGATGGAGGCGAAAATTCTGTACGTTTATATGCGCAAATTTGGGTGCACGTTAAAGAACCCCCGGTGGCCCAAACTTACGGAGCCTTCCACTAGGGCGTCTCTCAAGATGATATGGTGGTTTTGGGAAGTTAAACTTCACATATCATCATCGAATCGGATGGTTGATTTGTGGGGTTTAACGTCCCAAAACCACCATATGATTATGAGAGACGCCATAGTGGAGGGCTCCGGAACTTTCGACCACCTGGGGTTCTTTAACGTGCACCCAAATCTGAGTACACGGGCCTGCAACATTTCCGCCTCCAACGAATCGAATCGGATGGTCATCTCCTCTGATATTTCGGCATAATTTGTTAGTTTGAAACAAATGGGCGAGGTAAAATTTTAAGGCTTCACGACTGACGTAGTCATTTAATTTAGTGACTATGTCTTGTTCCGTGCGGGATGCAGTGGTGGCGTGGAGCTCAAATAGGTCGAACCAGTTCTTTATGGGTGAATCGTCCACTGATCCGGTGTATTTGGAAATGCCGAGGTCGGGTGATGGCTCTGTCGTGGTGCTTGTTTCTCTGCTGCTGGGATCTGTTTTAGTAGTCTATGTGTGGCCAGAGCGTCTTGTTGAGCACGTTGACGATGATGAGCGACTGATGGAGTGGCTACCAGGATTTCGTCCTCTCGGCTTGTGTGACGCTGTTAGACTAGTCCAAAAAGCCCATCGCATCGCACCAGTTCAGCTATGGATAGATATAGCCTTTGTGTTCACTCAATCACGGACCTTTATAGCCTTTTTAGTGCGCTTGGCACTAATCCTTTCTTTCAAGATCAACCTTTTTTCCCGATTTTTCGCTTCTGCCTTTTGTTTTCGCCAGTCGCTTTCAGGGCTTTCAGCTTCGGCACTTATGCTCAAAAGTGCTTTGTTTTCCATCTGCAGTGATACGAAACTCGTTTACTGCAAGGAAAATTAGCCAAGTAAAAGTAGTTTTCAGGTCCATGTTTGACTAATAGAAATGTTGATAAATACAGAGAAATGGTGTACTCCAATGTAACAAGAATTTTATAGATGAGTTGTGTATGTTCTTCAAAGATAACGTGAAAGGTCAATGACTTCTTAGAGTGGCAATGCACAAATCAGAAGCATGGAAATGCATGACCCGTTAGTTCAAAGAGAAAATGTTGACCGAGTTTACTCATTTCATAAGAATAAAAAGGAGCCAGCTTGAACGAGGCAGAGTATATTGAAAATCATTGCGAGGGACCTTTATTTTGCAGTGGGCATATAGTGAAATGTTCATAATAATGACAGTGATGCACATGATAAGCTGGTGACTGTTGTTATTAAAAAAACATTTGGCGATAATCTTACGCCATTTCTTAACCTGTTTAACAGACCATCATTAGCTTCGTCGTCAATTACAAAAAAATACTCGTGTCATGTGATGTACCAGAATCGGGAGAGAAGAAAGGAGGTGCGACACCAGCTGTATTGTGCGTAAGCCTTCACGCGAAGCGAGAAAGGCGTGTGTACCGCCCATGATGTGGTTACCACTCACATAAATCATCGTCAGCCTTTTATCGTGCTTCGTGTTTCTCGAAAATCATGAAAAGAATGTGGTATGGCACACAGCGTAATCAATACAGAGTTTTAGAATTATGTACCCATGGCGCAATAATTTCGCTGGCTTCGCGTAAGCGTGACTTAGATGTTTGGGAAAAGGAGTTTCTCGGCGTAAACCGAAATGCAAGTGAGTTGCGGTAAAATATCTCCGAGATCAACGTAGAAGAGCTACGAAAGCGGCTTGAGTGCGCCACCTGCATTCGAAAATAAGAGCCGAAATCCGAGACGAGAAAGCGGTTAGCGTATGACGTATGCGTAGTGCTGACAACCCGAAACGATTGTGTGCGCAATGCGTTGGGCAAACTTTCTAATAAAACAGTATTCCACCTTGCTCATTACCACAGCCACATGATCGGCCCCGTGCGGTGCCTTATAAAAGTCACTTGTGTATTTTTTTCTCGCTCTTCAGTGAAAGATGAAATAGTATAAGTGTGAGTTGATGGTTTATGGCGTGGATACAAGCTATGAAGAAAAATCTCGTAAGCGACATACACTATTTTATCTCTTTCAGGACAGATGTAGGAGTTTCTCGCTCGAGACGCTCCTTGCTGGGCCTCGAGGTAAACAATCTTAAGCCGAAAAGGTTCTCAGAAGAATTTTGCCTCATCCTTCAAGCAGCTCGCTTCCCGTCGAGGACATCTGGCCCTCTCACCCCCTTTATGTTTTTTTTTTTGAACACGTCGCGTGAGGCCGTTTAGATCTTGCAATTTTTGAGGCTCCAACTTAGAGGGATGGGTTCCACAGCATGCCGACCCCGAGGCTCCAAGTCCCCAACGCACTGCTCTTTGCTTTTCCAACGAGGAAGAAAAAAATATGCCACAAGTTTGTCGGGAACAGAAGGGCAAGCATCAAGCTAGAAGCGAAAATTGCTGAGCCTTTTCATAGGACGCACATTGCGCTATTCTTACAGGGAAGAAAATTGTAAGTGAAGGGAAGGACGAAAGTTTAATACCGCTTTTGTGGGAATTTTCATTGCTGGGACGGCATCCATGCAACATTTAACTTTCCCAACGACAACGGCCATACAGTCTTGCATTGTTCCTCCGTTTTGTGCGGAAACAAATGTGTGAAGGGCAAGCCCACTTTATATCGTAGCTTAGCCGCTTCCGTAATTCTTTTTGTTGAATTCCCTAACCTCTTTTGAAGCTCCAAGGGTGCCGCTCACTACTGCCATCACGTATAAGATCTACGCCTCCTAAGCCAGTGAACAAAACAACAATAAAAAAAGAAGGTTCCTACAATTTGCTACAGCTTTTTCGTCCTTTGCAGAGAGCGCTATTTTTTGTCTAGATACGCTCGGCAGTGCCTGAGTCCGCAAAGTATATCGGCTCTCAGAAATCTGCTTTCCCAGGACGGAACCTAGTCAGGCCATTCCGTTTCGCTTTGTGCCGCACTCAGATGATGGTAGTGGTGGCGCCGGGGATTCTCTAGGGTACGCTGGCCACTCCTGGCCGCTCAAACAAGATGAACCGTTCGGTGGCCCTCTGTTAGCTTCATCTTGTTCTTGCCTATAATTCTTCCTCACTGTTGGAGCACGTGCTCTTAGCATTGTGGCGTAGAAAGATGGGAACCACCGCACTTTCACGTCGTGTGCTTCGGAGAAGTGCGGCGAGTGTGCTGTCTTTGATGATTGTTTTCATTAAAGACGCCCCCGGGAAGGCTGAATATATTAGAACAATAAAACTGTTTTCTACCTAATGTTTTATTATAGCTAACCGGATGCAAAGGTAAAATATTTAAAAATTTGAGGCTTGTCTGTTTTTTTTTTTTGGTAACGTGGATTGTATTTTCTACTAAATTCCCCCCACGCAGCCTCAACTATGTCGGGAACTATAATACTCATGAACATATTATTCTTTTTTATTTCACAGCTCATACTTTTCGGTCCTTTCTATCTGTGCGGGCTCTCGTTGGCTTCGCTTCTTTATGTAATGTGTTTTCGCGCTCTCTTTCTCTCAACATTGCTTGTGAGTTCTCGTAACACAGTTGAAAAGACAATAATGATGTGCCCTTAACCGTTGTTTTGTAATGGTGCGAAACTCATTCTGGCCGAGGTATCCTTCTTTAAACAGTCACTGAATGATCGTGATCCTCATGCTATGCAAGTTAGTAAACAGGAAAGCTTTATTCAGTGGTTTGTACAGTACAAGAACATTTCAAACAGGAAAATTTGCCAAACGGTAACCCATAAGACCATTTTTACTTGATGTCTCGGCAGAAGAGCTAATACATTTAGTATTTGGATATATAATATCCTGAAGCAAGGTGTAGGAGCAGGACATTTGGTATGCCATAATGTTAATGCTTCAGCGCCAAAAATGCACAGCAGACAAAGAAACAACGGGGGCAAGTGCTGACTTCCGACAATAATTTACTGAAGTAACACACAAATATATGGTTGTGATCTCATGTGTCAGATATATATTTGTGTGTTCCTTTAATAAAACTATTGTTGGAAGTCAGTGCTTTTCCTTGTTGTTTATTTGTCCGCACTGCCCCTTTTGCGCTCAAGGTTTAACTTTATGTGATATCAAGAGATCAGTTCAATTGAATTTGATGGAAATAATAATTATATGCGTCAACTTACTCAATGTTTAATAGTTGTTCAGGGCTTTAAGGAAAATGTTCGGAGGTGTGAGAATACTCGTTCATTGAACAGACGAAATGGCTTTTCCGCATAAAGGATAGTAGCAAGGTGAAGTGTGCTTTCAAAAAGAACAAAGTGGGGAAACTGGTTTTTCGCGTTTGTGCGAAGCTTGCGCTCAAATCGTCAACGCATGACCCGAAATCATTGTGGTGAAAGGACGATTACAAATTTTCTGGCAAATGATACGAAAAATAGAAACTAAATTACATAACTTGGTAAAAAGGGCAGATGATTCATGCGCCTAAACTTCAGACATAATGCCGTGCCACAATGACGGTCACTGTCCCCGCAGAAGTCTTCACAAAAGCGCACGTACACACGCGCCCATTTATTAGAACGAAATCCTTACACGCCTCATCAAACCTGAAAAGGTGCCGTTGGTGGATGCAAAAAGTCAGAATGCGTAGACATCTCTCTGTGACGTCCTGGGGGCGTCAGAGGCTCACACAAATTGTGACGTCGCTATGCAATTATAGTGACGTAACTACGACGTCATCACTTGAAATAGTGACGTGTTCAAAGGCAGTGTGATCCTGCAGGCACTGCGAGGCCACATGAAGTGCAGAAAGCGTCCGATGCTTCCGATCCAAGAGGCAGAGCACTTTGAGTGCGGAAACCCTACGCTGTGGGGGAATGTGGGAGGGATCCGTACTGAGAAAAATAAGAAGATGGTTTTCGCCTATAGTTGTACTTACAGCTGCAAAAGGCCATGCGTGTGTCTTTTTGAACTTCCATCATAACGTTTGCCATGTCCTCTCAGGAGTAACTAGGGTACGCCTGCCCCAGTTCAGGTGCCACGGCGACGGCGTTCTGCTGCAGCAAGCCGTGGCTTCCTATCTTCTGCATATTTTGCTGACACGCCTCTACCAAAGTGCCGCGACAAGTGGTGCTTGTATTTTTTTGAAGTCATATGCTACTGATGTCATGACCACGTGACTCTTTCAGAACAATCGCCAGTTGTGTCATAATTGACGTCAAGATCACCACGTGAATTGTTGTCACAGAACCTTAGGTGAGTGCTACCAAGCCAAGTGCGTCGCTTACCGTAGTAATGGCATTGCTCACTCCTTGACAATTTTTGCCATGGCGCAAAGGGTAAATGCTCGCGTACTCACTGCAGGACCGTATTTTATTTCTCGTACAGCTTGGATTTTCTTAAGTTCTTTTACATGCTTGTCATATTGAGGCCAGACAAAAAGAGGCCTGGTATTTAACAGACAGTGATGCTTATAGAAGTAATATTAAAAATAATTGCGAACACTTTTCTGTCTTCAGGCAGAGAGGGAAGAAAAAGCTCTGATGGAACCCACACAAAACCCGCAAGTGAAAAAAAAAAAAACAAAGTGTCAGGTAGCGTCATGCTTCCTCGAAGCATAAAAAAAAAGACAGCATTCTCGCAGATGGCCTAGGGCAAATAATGAAACCTTATTTTTTTTGCTTACACAATCAATGAAGGCACAACTCTCTATTTCAAATCTTTATGAGCTTGAAAATATACCCTAGGGGGTGGTTTGAATTCAGAACATATTCGTGAATGATAACATTGTGTTAAGGTGGGCAGAGACAGAAACGAGATATAGAATGTGCAAAAGTAAAATCAATACCAAACCAAAAGGGGCCCGGCAGCATTTTTTGAGCATGGTCAGAAAACGATGCCAATCGGTATAGTAAAGGCTCCCGAGAACATGCGAGCCATAAATTATAGCGTAGCACGTGGCCTGGAATTCACAATAAATTATCAAAATCAGCTGAAAATTGTTTCCTCTTCTCTCGACGAACGACGAAGGAAACTCACAAATAACTCGTAGAAGGCCATCTATCAGCTATTGGCTGATTTGAACATGGCGCGCTCGGTCATTACAAGGATCGCCGCGGGAGGCCGCGAATTGTCCACGCGTGCGTGCGCAATTACACTGAGAAAGCCGCGTATTCAAAGAAAAAAAAAAAGAAAAAGTGGTCAATGTCACAAGGTGCGTGTGTCGTTTTTTTTTCTGTTTTTGCCCATTTCATCCTTCCCTGCTTAGCTTCCAGCACTTTCGCCGGGACGAGAGAAGGAAGAATGCGATTTCAGCTTGTGACAAGTCATTGTAACTCCGCTTGTACTTCGAGGATTCCTAAAATTTTTGCGGCATTATATTTGTGAATCAATGAGCTCTTTTAATGTATCTGTTTCATGGTTACTTGAAAAAGTGTTTCGGGGCCCTTTTAAGGAAATTTTTCTTGGCAGCTTGGGATTTATTCAACCTATTTAAAATCGTAATAATTATGAGGGCCTGAACACACAAATACCAGACGTGTATCATCTCTTTTCTGCTTGGTTAGGTCCTTGTGCTGTAATATGCATTTGGGTTATTATTTCAACAAAAATATGCGCTAACATGAAACTGTTATAAATAGTACCCCCAACATGTGTAATATTCTCGGAATTATTGTGTCATTCCATGCAATGTCTAAGTCGATAATTCACGCAGTCACGTGCATTTAAAGGGCCCAGCAACACTTTTTCAACATGGTCAGAAAACGCTTCCGATCGGTAGTAGAGACTCCCGACAACACGCGAGCCAAATATTATACCACAGCACGAGGCCGGGTATTCACAATAAATTATCAAATTCAGCTGAAAATTGCTTTCTCCTTTCGCGAGAAACGGCGGAATATGCCCAAAAATCACACGTACGTGAATTCCCCATCTATCATCCATTGGCTGATTTGAACATGGCGCGCTCGCTCGTTACAGAGATCTCCGCAGGAGGCCGCGACTTGTCCACGCGTGCGCGCGCGATCACACCAAACAAAAAAGCGGTGCATTTGAAGAAAAAAGAAAGAAAAAGTGCTCAAGGCCACGAGGCGCGCGTGACGTCTTTCTTTGCCCCTGCCATTTCTCTCTGTTTAGCTTTCAGCGCTTTTGTCGGGACGAGAGAAGAGAGAATGCAATTGCAGCATGAGACAAACCTTTGTACTCCACTCGCACTGGACGGATTCTTAAAATTTTCGCGGCATTGAATTTGTGAGGCAATAAGCTTGTCCAGTTAGTTAATTCCGTGGTTACTTGAAAAAGCGTTTCCGGGCCCTTTTAAGCAATAGAGGCTACTTGTATGCCTATTGTGTTCACTACCACGCCATTCCCGTTTAGTGCAAGTGAGTGGGAATGTGCATGTCTCATAATCGTGGCCGTTCACGTTTTTGGCTCAGATCTGAGATGACCCCTCACTGCCGCATGTGGATAGGGTGGTCCTTCGCGAACTTTTTTTTGCTTGTCGCATCTGAATGGAATACAGTGCTGCATGTGACCATTGTGGACGGGCCGAAACCATCGAACATATCGTATGTCATTGCTGTCAGTACAGCTCCCAGAGACAATCGCTCGCTGCATTGTTAGCTACTTTCTGGCCAATCAGTCTTGGAATGCCGAAGAGATCGAGCTTCAAGTTAGAAAGCAACAACAGAAATGTAGTTGAAGTTTCTGCGAGTGACCCACCTCCTTGAACGATTGTGACACTCCTGTGTGTTTGTGTTTGTGTGTGTATTTCTACTTCCATCCCTCATCCTCTCATTCCTCTCTTCCTCGCTTTTCTGTCTCCTCATATTGCCCCGCCACGGTGGTCTAGAGGTTATGCTGCTCTACCATTGACTCGCAGGTCTCGGGATTGAATCCCAGACACAGCGGCCGCATTTCCGATGGAGCCGAAAATACTTGAGGCCCGCGCACTTGGATATGGGTGAAGGTTAAAGAACCCAAGGGGGTAGAAACTTCCGGAGCCCTCCCTAATATGTCTCTCATAATGATCTCGTGGTTTTGGGACGTTAAACCTCATAATTTATTATTATACTTCCCCATACATATTCTCCATTGCAGGGCATCACATTAAATATTCATTTTTCGGTTGACATCGATACATTTTTTGTTGGTTAACAAGTGAACGACCTGTGAAATTGTGATTATTTTACCCACACCTTTTGCAACAACAACAACAACAACAACAACAACAACAACAACAACAACAACAACAACAACAACAACAACAACAACAATAATAATAATAATAATAATAATAATAATAATAATAATAATAATAATATTAATACTAATATAATAATAGCCCAACGCAGACTACACAAGAACTGCGAAGGCACGCAAAAAGGCGGATTCCACGTGCATACTGCTTAGATTAATTTTGTCATTGGCGCCGCACCGAATTTATACATTGGTTGGTATATAATGTTTTTTATTTTCTTGTTTAACACGAAAGTGTTTTATGGTAGGGAACGACAAGACTTGAGTGAAGTATTTCTGTCACAAAAGTAATGTCGAAAAAATACGCTGGATCAGAAGACATAGAGAAAAATTCCGCCATTGAAGGTTTAACCCATGGCTTCTGGTTTTGCCGCAACAGATGGTGGGCACGCCATTTCTGCGCCATGGTCACGTAGTTTTTACGCATTAAAAATATACCTTTTATATTTACCGCTGTCCTATATGAATGTTCTTGGTAAAATGTAGTAATGGATCATTACCACGGCATCCGCGATTAGTTCCCTCAATGGGTAGTTTAGCCCCACCGTGGTAGTCTGGCTAAGGTACTCGGCTGCTGACCCGCAGGTCGCGGGTTCGAATCCCGGCTGCGGCGGTGGCATTTCCGATGCGGAGGCGGAAATGTTGTAGGCCCGTGTGCTCAGATTTGGGTGCACGTTGAAGAACCCCAGGTGGTCGAAATTTCCGGAACCCTTCACTACGGCGTCTCTCATAATGATATGGTGGTTTTGGGATGATAAACTACACATATCAATCAATCAATCAATCAATCAATCAATCAATCAATCAATCAATCAACGAGTAGTTTCTCAGCGTCCGTTTCATTCGGCACGTTTCCGATAGGAGAAGAGAAATTTTGTAAACGTCTTAGCACACCACCAGGTGGCGACCGTACCCCAAGCGCCGGCTTCACACATGCAGCCACATAAAAAAAGTGACAGCTTTGCCGCAAAGGCGAAGCGATGAATGCAGTGGCAACAAATTGGAATGTGATGCTAAGAAAGGCAATCAGATCGAAACGTGCCCCACGTTGCTCCCGCAAAAATGACGCACAAAACGTACTCACAGCTACACATGAACGCGAATAAGTGTCTCAGTTGTTACTTTGCTGTGTCTGAAAAGCGCGCTATTTTCGCAAACGGAGACTGTGCAGTGAGTGCAGTGACCTTTATGCACCTGGTATCTACAACAGAATTGTCGCGGTGAAAGTGCAAGGTGTATGATTCTACCCCCACCAAGATAATTGCACCACGCGTGAGTGTCTACCCCCCCCCCCTCTCCGCGGGGTGAAGTAAGCGTGGGGTGGCTAAGGTACTCGGCTGCTGACCCGCAGGTCGTGGGTTCAAATCCCGGCTGCGGCGGCTGCATTTCCGATGGAGGCGGAAATGTTGTAGGCCCGTGTGCTCAGATTCGGGTGCACGTTAAAGAACCCCAGGTGGTCGAAATTTCCGGAGCCCTCCACTACGGCGTCTCTCATAATCATAGGGTGATTTTGGGACGTTAAACCCCACATATCAATCAAAATAAGCGTGGGAGTAAGTAAGTGCGACAACCTGGCGATGCACGCTCATTGCGCCGTCTCGCTGGAAATGATTAAAACACGATAGTTTCCCCGAAATCGGCAATGGCAGCGGTAAGTGGTAGATATAAATAGCTTGCCGTTTCAACGTTGAAGGAGGGGCTCCTTCATGGCTCAGTGGCTAACACCACGCGCTCACACGCAAGTGTTAGGACGTTCGATTCCGCGCGATGGAGGCTTTTTCTATATTATTTCTATTTCACGAGTTTTCATACATATAAATACGTATACATATACGGTGAATGATGGCGGACGTCGGTGGTAAAATTCAGCCGAGTGTCCATATAATTGCTATCGCAACAAAATAGTTTTGCGCCGCCTACCGAGTTCGACTGATTAACTGCGTGTTCACCCCCCCCCCCCCTTAAGCTCGTTCTGAGCATCATGGCGGCCGACTAAAGGGAAGACACAGGCGCTTTGCATTTTCATCTGGTCGGGTAGTGGTGCTCAATAACTCCAACATTCCGCGAGTAGGCCCATGTTTGGCATCCTATTAGTCGCGCTCTTCATCGCTGTCTCTGGTTGCACTCACACCGTTAACTACTACAGCTACCACAAACATCTTGGCCACAAGGGTTTGTTTAATCATTAATGATGGGCGTTAGTTGTCGAGACGGAGATGTATGTGTAAGCGCCAACGTGAATGCATGCGCGTTAAGTGCCACTATAGCTGTCAAACAACAATAGATATTGTGTAAGCTTTCTTATATGAATATACAGTAAGCATTAAAGTATACTTCTCTAAGGACATGTTTTGCATTCGTGTTTTACCGATTCCTATGACCGAGGGGTTAATCAAGTTTTTTTTTCTTCCAAAAGCAGCAGCACAATGGGTGCAGAGAACGCCGACACCAAATTTTCTATATCAAGTAGTGGACCACAGAGGCCCCACAGCCTGCTGTGCGTGCATTCTACACCGGAGAAGAACTGGGAAGGTCTTTATGGGTCGCTGTTATCAAGACTTCAGGTGTGGATGTGTTGCCTCTTGACGCGTGGAATGCATCTACAGTATTATGCGGCACAGTGGGATAATTTATTATTACATCGAAATGCCACTTTTGAGACATTTTCCACGTCACACGCTTTGTCGCTACCGTTGTCCCTTCACGTCGAGAGGGTAGCGCTCCTCAAATCGTCATATAGTGCCACAGAATATTATGATGCTAATTCGCAACAGTTTGTTTCAGTCCAGACTTCATTACTGTCATTTAGTTTTGGGCACCACTACTCAAGGAAAGCTATATACAGAATACACGTCCTACAAAAAAGTTCTTACGCACAAATGAAAATGTCTCAAGTCATTTCCACACACGCGAGTATTTGTCAAAATATAGGATACTTCTGGCCACAACACTATATGATTACCGTTTGTGTAAGGCGTATAAAGAAGAGTTAAAAGACAGATCAGATTTTCATGTGCGCCTTTCCAGGTTACAAGAAAACACCCCTGCATATGCAACACCGTAAAAGGGAATACTGGAAAACACCAACAGTGCGAACAACATATGGAAAACAAGCACTCGGAAATAACTTACCAAGATTATTGCACAGCTGTATTCGCGTAGGGCTACAATTAAAAGACATGTATTTTAAAGTCATGCGCAGTTATTTTGAACCCGAGAGAGATAATTCCGGAAAAACATTCTTCTCATGCCTCGCACTTCTAAATTTTGCACATGCGCATGTTTTTTTCTACAATAGTTAGGGTCACATGTGAGTAACGTTATTATGATGCAGTCTTTTTCTTTGTCTCTGCATATGATTGCAATTTTGTGAAATTAGATACTATTGTTCTTTTTTATATATGTCTTACAAATACATATTGCTGAATTATGTTGGTTTATTGTTATTGCATCGCTACTTTTAAGCGCCAATGAGGGGGCCAGTGGCCTCGTCAAGCTGTCTGAACGACAGCTTTTTCCACCCACCCTTTCGTATCATTCACTGTATTCATGCGAAAATAAATTGATTTTTATTGCCATACTTCAATGCCAATTTAACGTTATATTATACAAACAGTTTGCGTGATTCTTTTTTTAACTCTACCCAATAAAAATAAACATCTAAGGAAATAGCTGTGGCCACAAAAATGGCCACAATCATGTATACTTCATAGTTCTGGATGCCTGCTGATTGTGAAAGAAAGAGTAACCGAGGCAACGGACTCAGCACGCAGAATCCACGCATCAACTCATTGATTTTCACTCTTTAAAAAGTAAGCTTAAATTCGCTGCTCTCGAAATTGTGACTGTGTTTAAGAGGAAATCCGTGCTTTCGTTGCGAAGCTGCTTATCTGCTTGCAACGCCTTCAATTCTTGGGTATCGAAAAACTTGAAACTGATCGATGATTTAGACACAACATCTACGTCACAACCTCTACGTCACAATGTCAGCACTTTCGAGACATTTTCCACGTCACACGCTTTGTCGCTACCGTTGTCCCTGCACGTCAAGAGGGTAACGCTCCTCAAGTCGGCCTAGCTTCCCGCAACGCTTCTTCCGTTGTGCGTGGCTTCGGCTTCGCTTGCCTGTGGCTTCTACCTTTTCATTTTCCTTCCCATATCCTTCTCCACTTTCCTACCTCCTTTGCCAGAAGACCTCTATTGATTTGTCAGAAGAACAGTGACAGTCCTGCGAAGAACTAAAAATGGAAACGAGTCGTTCTTGACGCCGTAAGGCTTTCTCGCACGCCAAACCTGTCTGGCCGAATTGGTGGGGAGACGCTGTTCACGGGGTACCTTTTTTTTTATGTGGCGCCATATCTTGTGGTGCTCGTTCGCAGGTACGCTGTACGGCGAAGCCATGAGCCGTTTCGCCCAACTCCCCCTCGAACAAAACGCTCGCCTCTGTGCCTCGCAGGCACGCATTTCTCAAAATTAAGATGAAAAGAATGAGTAATAACAGTAATAAAAAGAGCGAGCGAATGCGTGGCTATGCAAGAAAACTTTGAAAGAATAGATATTTTCTTCGTTCTCTCCCTGTCGGTAAACATGAAACATGCGCGATGAATATAACACTGGTTATAATATATAATACAAAAATATTTTGCACATACACAAGCATTATGCGCGCTGTACTCTGTGCTCCTAAAGATGTCATAAAATGAAAATACCGTAGAAAAAAAGGCTAAGCCAAAAAAGAAAAAAAAAAGAAAACACCGATGTGGTATTGATTGCATGGCTGTTGTGCATCAATCTTACTTCAAAGGAATATTAGGGGTTTTGCGCTCTGCGATTTATCTAAGTACACGTTTTGAATGTTGTATTCAAGCCATACAAAGACAACGTGAATTACACATTTCTTTTAAGCTTTGAACTCATAAAACAATTGGCTCGTTGGATAGGCTTGAAGCGCACAATTCTTTACGCAACAATTCTAGAGTGTATGTTTTGCGTGAGCATAGCTATATATTTCTTATCATTTTTCTTCTTGTAAAACCAAACACAGTCTCTTATTTTGCCTGGTCTGTAGAAAGTTCATAGAATCGAATGGCTGGAAAAGAGTTATAAATTTCAGCTGGCGAAATTTCACTGGCTTTAAGTACTCACTGAGTCTCGCAGACAGAGAAAAACAAAAACAAAAACATCTTCATTTTTTATGGGCTATCAAAACGCGTATGTGGTGTGATTAGAGAAATCTAAACTGCGCGCAATAAGGATTCACGCACTCACATTCCCGCTTGCACCTTAAGCTGAGCTGCAACGAAGTGCCTTGGAGAAAAGTTCACTAATTTACCCGTATTTCCAAATTGAGTCTGCTTAAAACGAAAATCACGAGGCCTGCTTTCCTGTTTCAGGCCGCAAATTTATCCGAAGTCTAATAAATAGACTCCGGATAAATAGTAATAGAATAGTACCGGAGTCTCTGTAAAGTGTGTATTTATGTCACAGCTGTTATCACCGGTAAAGAATTAAGTAATGAGCGCCTGTGCCATCGCAACGAACAGAGTGCATCCCATTCAATGTAGCTTGATCGGGCCAGAATAAGAGACCAGAATAAACCCTACCGCTACTGTACTACGACTTATAAGCAACAGGGGTAGCTGTGAGAGGTTTGTATATGTTTGTGCGAGGTGCATTCACATTTATCACATGTAGATTCATCAATCCGCCAATGTTGAAATAGCTAGGGGCAGGCAATACAAAGTTCTATTAGGAGCGCGTTGTCATACCGTCAGGCCCGTAGCCACGAACTTTTTTTCGGGAAGGGGGAGGGCACTTGTTCAAGGTCCTGAAAATTGAAAAACACATGTATTCATCATTTGTGCTTCGTAAAACACCCCCTCCACTCGAATTTGAGGGGGGGGGGGGTAGGGGGCAGATTCCCTAGGGCACCCCGTTCCCTGGCTATGGACCTGAATATATTCGACTTGAATATAAGGTCTAGAGTAAGCGTACGCAGAGAGCTTTTGAAATGGGCTGATGCTTCACAAGTACTTGAAAGACGTGGTCTTTCAAATGAAGATGCATCAGCTGGTACAGCAAAGCATTTTGTTAAACTTCATAAGTATCAAGCTTTTTGCAAAGAAAACGAGAAAGAGGATACAAGAGGAGGAAATGCAGGGAGGTTCGCTACTTCACACTGTGTGTAAGGCAATGAGAGCTAAGAGGCGAAAATGAGAGAGAAGACGGTCACTGCACAGCTACAGGAGTACGATCGGTAACTCCGGTCAGAGTTTCTCGGATGTACGCGACTTCAACGCTGGTATTCGGCTAGAAAATCACGACCTGTCTGACTTAAGCCCGAAAAGAGCGTGAGCCATGATGTCTATACTGAAAAGCTGAAAACACTTGATCAAGAACATTTGGGACATAAGGGAAAACAAGAGAATACCGGTGATACAGAGTACAAGGCAAGGTTGAATAAGGTTACTTACTAGGTACTTACGATAAGTGTACGAGGTACAATATTGAAAAGTATTAGTGATAGGATTAACAGGCAAAGTAATTTTAGAAATTTCAGTTGGTTGTTTAGAAATAAGAGCTTGCGTATAATGTTTAAAGACAGGAACTTCATATGTTTGGACACAGGTTAACAAATTAATAATCGAGAGCCTGTAGTAGTTCAATCAAGGAAACAAGACTCCATGAGTGGTATTAAGACTCCTGAAGCTCTGCTTCAGTAATCTTAATAGTCTTCTCCTGAAGGTATACTCGTCACAGGAAATGCGTATTATGAAAAGACAGTATTCTGGAGAGGCGTAAATATGAGTTTGGGTGCTTGTGATGGGCATTTACAGGCAATTGACAACTGCTTAAAGGCAAAAGTAAAAGTGTACGATCAATGTGTTTTAACTGTAGTAATCGCTTGGATAATACGACAGTACGACATAGCACTGAAGCTTGAGAAGAAGTTAAAACCTTGAGACTGACAACAAAACAGTAAAGAGTAGGCGTAACGTTAAGAAGGCGAAAACTAACATTATGAATGACAAAAAAACTTGTGTACCTTTATTGCAGTTGAAGTAAAATGAAATTTTACGTTGACAAGTCAGGGCATAAAGGTAGCCATGGGGTAACCATGGGGGCAGGTCCCACCATGGGGTTAGATGGGAGTAAGCAATGGTTACCTTTAAAACAGAATGGGTGCCGCGAGAGTAAAAACTCAGTCGACAATGGCAGAAAGTTAAGTGATGGTGATATAGGGCCACGACATTTGCCAGAACATATATGTAGTGAACTGCCATGAGACAAGGGGATTTAAAGGTTGATATCTTGAAGTGGAAATAAAACAAGCTGATGGGGCTAATACAGACTTCTTTCCTTCTTTCACATAGAGGAAAAGATATTGTTCGATAGTGAGGAGCACTTAAGATGAGGAAAGTAGACTGAGGGTACTTCTCTGTGTTTGGTTCATTCGATATCAGCGTTCCTCGAAGCTTTCTCTTATTCCGTAGTTCCCACGTAACGGAAAACTCATGGACTCTGTCAGAAAACTGAATCCGAGGAATACCAGAAGCAACACATTCGGTTAATAAGAGAATTATATTTTAAAACCAGGGGAGGTGTGTGCTATGTCATACTCTCAGACGGATTTCAATTCACTGATCCTTATTGTGCACGCAAAGCAGCAAATAAGAATAAATAAAAAAATATAAATATAAGAGCTAATTCACAGTTGCACGCACGCTCACCTTGCCTTTGTCGTCCACAGTAATCTTTATTATTTACATAATCAGGTTAGCATTCACATCAGTGTATCTGCTCGGTCGGTAGCAGACTAGTTGGAAGAAGGTAGTATGAAGTTAGCACCGAGAAGTGAGCTTTTATTTATGTACAATGAACATTGAAATATATTTTTCCGCCTGACTTGGCCGCTTTATTGTGTCACACACACACAATACAACACACACACGCACGCGCGCACACACACACACACACACACACACACACACACACACACACACACACACACGCACGCACAAAAGGTCTCAAGATGACGCAATAGGCTGATATTTATCCCGAGAATAAATGAGCAAGAGTAGACGCTGCTTACTAAATAGACCCGATTGTTAAATCATTGTAAGAAATAGAATCATGATTTCCAAAGTTGATACTGTATTATCTGAACGGAACGTCCGTATGAGTCGTCACAACTGTAAGGTAAAGTTGCTCATGTCAGGAAAAAGTAAAAAAAAATCAGCTCTTACTATTACTGTTTCTATCTGAATGAACGAACTAACTTCCTTTCAGGTTAGTCCAGCAGTTTCTTTCGGGCTCAGAATGAAAATGAACCAAGAGATAAACAGTTTGGAATGCACATCCCTCTTGATTCCCTAAACAGCAAAAAGGGTACGGAATGCAAACAGACTGAAGGAAAGCGGTGAAGGGAGCACAGATGCACAATCAGAGATAGAAATACATACTCACACAAACATTATCGGTTCATAGAATGAAGTCAATATAATGTCTTGAAACTTAAGCAGCGCCTCCTTCACAATCTAAAGCGACGGCCGTGCAACCTTATAAATCGGCATCGCAAGACTAAGTTGGTCATGTAGATATGTGCAAGTGCTGGTGGACTTGAACGATCGTTTCTGAACCTTATGGAAACGAAAATTACTATTAACGTATTTCATGATTCTTCACTCGTCAGAGGCAGCACTGGCGGTCGTTTTAATGTGGCACTCTAAGCCGCACTCGGCAAATGGTTGTCTTGAATGTAGAAAGCCCAGATACAATGTGTGGCTAAAGAGAGGGGCCAAGACGATGCAGCCATGTGTGCGAGGATGCGAGGATTGTATTCTGCATGAACCATAGTGTATAATTATGTCTGAGGATGCGAAGTATTCTTGGTGCATTGGTTCTTGACAACGGTATGTGTTTAGGCACACAGACTTCTTGAGATTGTTGTAAGAAGCTTCATCGACATGTTCGCTACACATAATGCAACACTCACTTAAAGGTAATTGAGAAAGAAAAAAAAAAGAAAAGGAAATGAACAAGGCTTTTTATTCTGGAATAGTTGGTAATGATCCCTACTTTAAAGAAGTGATTAAATGTGCAGTTTAGGCACTCATGAACTTTGTAAGACTGCCTAGTAATTGGTCAAAATGCTACATATCAGGTGTGGTTTCTCAAAGTCGCATTAATGTCACTCAAAAACATCAGAAACTCTGGAGCGATTCATAACTCAGACGATAACTACTGGAAATTTTGGCAGATCTCGTGTACCAAGAGAATCAATGTTATTCGAAGCCTGAATGTGGAGGAAAGTTGACTATGGTGTAATATAATTATTGAGCTAAACGTTATTAAATGACACATAATATATGTAGAAATGCATCCACACACATATGTTGAACAGTTGCATACGTTTTATGTAACCTGTTGTTTAAAGTTGCGCAACGATTCCGACAGCTACATGACTATTACGAACACAAGAAGCGGTAAGCGTTTGTGCTTACCAGAATGGTATAGTGCTACGCAGACCAACTTCGGTGAGTAGCGTTTAAGTATACCATTGACGTTAACCCGACGCGACACTTGAGTCGCAGGAGTACATATGTAATGTTTGAAAATTAAATAGACAGCATTACAACTGCAATCAACGTTTCACCAACATTACGAATGCATCGCGTCGTTTTCCAAAATCGTTTCGAGAACTGCGTGTATCTGTGGTAGAATACTAGATGGCCACGCAGAATGCTTGGGTTCGGTTCCTGCTCGGACCATGTTATTTATTCTTTGCATTTGTCGAGTCAATGCTGCCGATGTCAGTTTTTCATAACGCTCTCACATTCAAATTACCCATGTCTGTTTCCGCCGTTCCTGGGTAGATAAAAAAATATCACAGGGGGCGCATGCCAGCATACCGCGGCCCACAGTATGTGGGGGTATGTGCCACACGCGTCTGTAGAAACTGGGTCGACGATGTAGCGATAGTAGTTTCACAGTATTTATGTCTTGACCAATAAGACGTATTTGCCCAACCTTCTTACCCTTATTTTGGTCCACCCTTAGTTAAGGAGGTAGTCACGTCAGCCCCATGACGTAGGCGTCTAGATAGATATAGGTATACGCAGATAGAAATGCTCGAAGTACCTACAGCACGCTAAAATATACTTAGAATTGAATGATTTAGTTTTTATTTTGCAGATGCGTTAGACCACCAACAATCGAATAATTAATTATCGTGTATGAAGTTTGTGGTGATATTACTACTTGTTAATTTCGCGGTAGTGCCGCGGCTATAGCGTTGAGCTGCTGAGCTCGAGGGCTTCGTCTCAGCTTCAGGGTAACATTTATGACGGCATAATGCTAAACCACTCATGTACGAAAGGCGAAAAAAACCCGGCGATCAAATCATTCTGGGGTTCTGCCACTATAAACTGCCTAATAGTAATAGCGTAGTTTCGCACAAAACTACATGATTTATTTTTGTTACTGCTGGTATAAGCCGAAGTAAGACGAGAACACATGATGGGTGTTTTAACAGACAGTTGAGGACAATGTTATTAGCTCAGACATCGTTTTTCTAACCTAATAATTATTATATTGTGGCGCCTTGTACAGCCTTGGCATAAGGTACAAAACTAAGGGCACGGCATTCAAAACTGGTATATATAAAATGGAAGGGGTAGAGGTGGGGATCGTTCCACCCCCTCCTCTCAAGGAAATCTTTAAATGATAAAATAAATAAAATGGGCTGCTAAAATGTGGGATCTGATTTTGTGCCCTCCGTTCTGGAGTGCCGATAAGCAAGCAAGCATGAAACGAGAAGCAAACGAACCGGCCACTCCGACGCTAGTGATGCTACTAATGCTATTTTTACTGGTGCCCTTATTACTTTTGTGCTCCCCTTTTGTGAGACGCTGTCGGCTATCATGTTCTTATTATTCGTGCTATCATGTTCCTATTATTCGCGCGTAAACGCTAGGTTTACTGATTTTGCTCAGGGTACGGGACACAAGAAATGAGTAGAAGCAGAGTCCCCCTACAAAAAAACTTCGGCGTAGAATTGATGGTATCTCCGAGGGTAACTCCGAGAAACTAGCCGCCGCTGTCCTGGCAGACAATGTGAGCCGTATGTGCATAATGACGCGTCGCGCTGGCCCTGCTTTGTATGGCTTTGCTGCCTGACGATTGCGCATTGCTAGAAAGCGCTCCCGTTGGCGCAACGATATCGGACGTGGAGGCAGAATACAGATGGCAGTGGGTCGCTATGCAACCCCTAACCCAATCGAACACAAAGAACCCGATCACCCTTCCTTGCCGTAAACAGAGAGCGTTCAAAGAGCGCTCCATTATTTTTATTCAACATTTCTCCCTTCTACTCGCTGCACACCGCTCTGTTGGCGACTGTCTCAAGTTGAAATCACCAAAGGGGCACCAATGCGAGCGCTGCGTTCGATAGGGGAAAACTACCCAAACTGCACTGCACAGAGACGGGCGCCACGGAAGAAGCAAGAAAAGCGGGGCCGATCTCCGTCCACGATAAGGAAAAGGCGAAGGGGGGCGTGCGCGCGCCGGGGGCGGGTTCGGGCCCCGTTTCCGAAACTCCGGCGCGCCCGGCACTCGGTCGACCCGCGCGCTCACATCGGCAGCGACAGGCGCACTCGAACCGGCCCAGGAAGCTGCCGTTGCTCATCTCACACGCGTCGCACGCCGCGCTCGGGACTGACGCCCGTCGACGGGCCCGCACTACGCGCACGGTTCGTTTTCGTCGGGTATCGCAAGCATCCTCGTGAACGAACACGCCACTATATGTAAGAACCTGAAAGAAAACAAACTAAGAAGAAGGCAACTTTTCTTTGTTTCACCGCTGGTGAGATGAACTACGACTCCTCGAGGTGTTCGGCTCGAGTAGACAGAATACGGCCACGCGAAAAGTGACGCCAAGGCCGTTCAATCAGTTTTGGACAGACTTGCTTCGGTGCCACCTTCTTCTGGACTGACAACAGCGGCGCAGCTGATTTAACGAAGGCCCGGCCTGCGAGGCACGACGGCTGCGTGCGCCTACTTCCCACTGACACCTGTTGACGAGCGGTAAGTACTCTCTCGTCCACTGACAGTGGACGAGAGAGTATAGCACGTGTTTCGGCGTGACAACTGCACGGAGGTGACACGATCATTTCTCTGGAAACGTATCTTGTCGCCTTCGCGGGGGATTTCGTGTGGTTCGCTCGCGTGAACAAAAATCAGTGGCGTCTCACATCAATGGAGCCATACGGCCTCCGGAAACTGCGGGAAGGAACTCTCGATAATTGCGCGGTTTCAATGGGAGGTTGTTCGTTCCTATAGGAATTTTCGCGTGCAATTTTAACGTAAGTAGATAGCACCTCAATAGTGATTGATTTCAATACCGTGGAATATGCGATAGACAAAAGTGCGTGTATCACTGTCTTAGCTGTGAAGTTTTCCTAGGGTATCCTTCCTAGCCCCAATAGAGCCCTCAAGCTAAACTATTGTTAGAATATTAAAAGTGTATTTTTAAAGATGAACATTCTCTAGCAGTTACGCTCATTATGAAACCACATTGTATTTTATTTTCATACATGCAATCTTTTCTAAAATACGGCAACGTCCGGGCAGGGGCAACTTGAGCTGCCCAGCTGTAACACTGGCACTTGCAATGGTATTGAAATTACATTCAATTACCGTGTATTCTCTTTTTGTGTTCACATACGTTATCGTTTTGGTTATGTTCTTGTTACATTGAATACAGATCATGTAAATTATGACAGAGAGAGGTTAGGTTGCCATTGTGTACTCACATTCTGCTAACGAAAGCTTGTGAGCATCAGACGGAAATAAAGACTGAACGTTCTTACTTTTGTAAAACACATGTGTTGTAATTGAATTCAGGCAGAATGAACTTCCCGTGAAAGTGTGCTATGAGTCACTATGATAAGCTAGGACAGTGATGGGATAGGCAATTTTGCACCGAAAGGTTGCGAAGCCCACATAATCGTCTGCATTGCGAAAAAAAAATGATAGTCACTGTTTTCTGCGTCAGGAGCGTTACGCCCAATACGCTTTGCGAGTGCACCACCGGTTTTACATGCACGCTGGCCGCTAATATACTGGCTCTTTCTGACGTGGCACCAGCCTACTCATGACACTATTACAAGGTTCGGCAGCAGCAGCCTAAATAAAAATAACCGGAGTAAAGATAAAAGTGAAACAGCAGCTGTTGGTGTCGAACGATTGATTGATATGTGGGGTTTAACGTCCCAAAACCACCATATGATTATGAGAGACGCCGTAGTGGAGGGCTCCGGAAATTTCGACCACCTGGGGTTCTTTAACGTGCACCCAAATCACACGGGACTACAACAGCACACGGGCCTACAACACACACGGGCTAGCACACGGGCCTACAAGCACACGGGCCTACAACATTTCCGTTGGTGTCGAACGAAGAAAATCGTTTCGTGGACGCATTAGTGGGCCGTGTGGTTTGTCGTTTCTTCGTCACCCGGCAGAGAAAAAACGCTCCCCTTTAGGTGACTACCACTCTCAGTTTAAAGACGATAGAAGGGTTTCTTCCTCGCTTTCAGTAACTATAGTACAGACGATATCTTCTTACAATTAGTTTCTTCCTAAAGCACGTGCAGAATGCTAGTAATGAGCGTTCCCGCCGCGGTGGTCTAGTGGCTAAGGTACTCGGCTGCTGTCCCGCAGGTCGCGGGATCGAATCTCGGTGGCGGCGGCTGCATTTCCGGTGGAGGCGGAAATGTTGTAGGTCCGTGTGCTTAGATTTGGGTGCACGTTAAAGAACCCCAGGTGGTCGAAATTCCCGGAGCCCTCAACTACGGCGTCTCACATAATCATATAGTGGTTTTCGGACGTTGCAACCCACATATCAATCAATCATTATCAATAAGCGCTGAGCCAACTGGGCTTTCGTGCTCGTCAGCTACACGCTAATATCTCCGATTGCGCAGTCAGAAACGAACGAAATGAAATGCAAACAGTTGATCGCGCACGACAGTCGTAAAAGACCAAGGAGAACGCGTGGGTGACTGCATCGCAAAGGAGAGTAGGAGACAATTCGCCAGTCACATTTCGTATATGCAGACAAATCAAGAGTAATTACCGTAATGACATCACGTCAACCACTGTTATGGCGTCACGAAATACGCCAAAAAGACGAGACAGCCAAGATAGAAATGCAAAACAAAAAAACCTCTCCAAGCACTTGCGTTATGTATGCAAGTTACAGGACTATTATTGATTGATATGTGGGGCTTAACGTCCCAAAACCACCATATGATAATGAGAGACGCCGTAGTGGAGGGCTCCGGGAATTTCGACCACCTGGGGTTCTTTAACGCGCACCCAAATCTGAGCACACGGGCCTACATTTCCGCCTACATCGGAAATGCAGCTGCTGCAGCCGGGATTCGATCCCGCGACCTGCGGGTCAGCAGCTGAGTACCTTAGCCTCTAGACCACTGCGGCGGGGCAAACGCCAAGAGAAAATAATGCGCTAGTTTTTTTTATTTCAGATGCTCTTTAGGAACCCTTTAAAGGCCTTGTCTTTTTCTATTGTCGAAGGTTAACCTCAATTGAGGCATTTTAATTTCACCTATGCTGCTAAACTCTGGTCTGTAGTACCATTTTTATCATGCATGGAACAAATATACCTTTCTTTTACTGCACTGACTGTGCGATCGGTCGATAGCTATTAATAATTAAAGACGTGCTTCCGGCTCCGTTTTCAGGATCACGCAATTCTAACGAGCGCATACGGATGAAATTTCTCTCTCTGTTTTTTTGTTGCCACTAATTATGGTTTAAGTTTGTTCTCTTTATATATTTTGCATAACTCGGTACAGGGGCTTTTTTTCCCCTGCATTCATTCGGACATCCATTTTAGCATTCCTACGTTGTTCAAAGTATCCGACGAACAATTATTTAATGGTACCCCTTTTTTTATAGTTCAACAGAAAGCTTACTGATCAGTGTCTAATCTCGGAGTGGTAACGTGGAAAATGACGTAAAGCATTTTTTATCAGAATTTTTTTCCAGCACCGCCGCGGTGGTCTAGTGGCTAAGGTACTCGGGTGCTGACCCGCAGGTCGTGGGATCGAATCCCGGCTGCGGCGGCTACATTTCCGATGGAGGCGGAAATGTTGTAGGCCCGTGTGCTCATATTTGGGCGCACGTCCAAGAACACCAGGTGGTATACAAATTTCCGGAGTCCTCCACTACGGCGTCTCTCATAATCGTATGGTGGTTTTGGGACGTTAGATCTCACATATCAATCAATCAGGATTTTTTCCAACTGTCGCGTTGACTAAGAGATAAATGCAACGGATGCTCCACACAGAGAAATAGGCGAGCGCCATGCCGTTTTGTGTATGTGCACTGCGGTTCATTGCGCATGCGTGGGGGCTCGTCCTGGTTTGTCGAGGTAGTTTCAGCGAAAGCAGCACCGCTTAAACTCCTTTTCATTCGTGCGAATAATATTTGTCGGGGTTTGACAGCCTAAAAACGACGACATGATTATGAAGGATGCTGTAGTGAAAGGTTCCGGAAATTTCGGCCACCCGGGATTCTGCAACGGGCACCTAAATCTAAGCGGATTTTTGATGAAGGCAACGCGACCGCTGAAGCTGGGATTCGATCCCGCAACCTTCGGCTGATTTGTAAGAAGCATATAATAAAGCGGGAATGCACAGTGATATAAAGACAAATTTTAAGCAAGAATTGCGGCTACGCTTAAATTGCCGACCCGAATAAAATGGTCCGAACGACTCATTAACGCAGTGCAAAATTTTTCCACCAGGTCACGCGGGGTGCCAATTTTTCGGAACTTTCGAACAACATTTACGTATATATGTGCTATTAAAATCACCAAAAGATGGCTTGATTTTTATCTCAAGTTGCGCATGAAGGTATTATCTAGAATCATTAGTAAGGAGAAAATTCCGGGCCTACGTAATGCTGGGCAAATAATTATGGCGGGTGGCTAATCAATGTATATGGATACTTACGAACAAAAGGCTGTGCGAGTTTTGTTTCTCGTTTTCTACGCATGGACCTGGAAATGTTAGTCTCGTACGAATCTTTTATCTTGTTTATGGGGTTTCCTTCAATGAGTTAAGCTTCCATGACAATTATTTCTTTTTACAGCTGCTGAACCAGCGCATTCATGGGTTGTGCTTTGGGGAAAAAAATTATCTCGCGTTTTTCACAATTTTACTCTTTACAATTTGTCGCACCTGGTGATCGTGTAATCACGGTGAGTGTGGTGCCTGTTTCAAGAGAACAAATTATAGGAAGCGAGTAATGGCGGAAACACGAGCATGAACCGAAGCTTATAGATACAGCGGCCTTGAATTTGATATCTGTATTGACTATATATAAAACTACGGTCAGGATAATTTACAGGTCGAGCTTAATTAAGCTGCGAAAAGCCTGAAATGCCGCTTTTCTGCAAAATTTATTGTTCTACTGCTGGGGTACCTGCGTGTAAATGTGATACAAAGCGATGACTGTAGTAAAAGGTGCTGCTATTAGCATTGTAGAACAACTATACGTAGTGTATCCTAACAGCTACCATTACTGTGCTGCTAAGCCGCACTTCCTTGCGAATATCGCCAGATAGAAGGTAAATTATTTTCGGTCACAATTGTTGATGTCGCACGAGTGCCAACCACAAAATGTAGTTGCAGCGCTATACAATGCTCGGTCATCTCATGTTGCATACAAATAAAAGAACGCTTTTCTTAATTTAATGTAGCATTAGCAACAGGTGTATAGACAAAGTGCATTGTAAAATGAACATAATCAGAGCGTGACAAAATCGCGGAACATTCCGGCGTTCCTCATTACAAAAACCTACGTAAAAAACAGGAAAAACAAAGTATACACGCTGAGCTGCTTGCAATTCTTCGTTTTCCGAAAGAATGTACCACACCGCGAGAATAATAGCCGTTGTTTCCATCGCATACTTTCACTATTTGCAGCAGGCGAGAAAAGAGATGAAAGAAAGAGATCCTCTTCACCCGAAAACATTTTTAAAATTGCTGATGGACCTTGTTTAATTTCGTTTTGGTGCTACGCTTTCAAAACCAGCAGATTTTAGTATGTTGGCCAGGCACACTTATGAGTGAGTGACTGATACTCACCAAGCGGGTTTTGCAGCCCACAATGATTAGTTTTAGTTTTTCTTAATGCCGAGCTTATCGTATTGCCCACATTTGTTTCGTTTTATTTGGTGCGGATGAGCGATCACATTTGCTTCTGGCTGCTGCCAGCATCTTTCTTTCCTTTTTTCTTTCTTTCTTTCTTTCTTTCTTTCTTTCTTTCTTTCTTTCTTTCTTTCTTTCTTTCTTTCTTTCTTTCTATCTTTCTTTCTTTCTTTCATTCTTTCATTCTTTCATTCTTTCATTCTTTCTTTCTTCCTTTTTTTCATTCTTTTTTTCTTTCTTTCATTGTTTCTTTCTTTCATTCTTTCTTTCATTCATTCTTTCTTTCTTTCTTTTTTTCTTTCTCTTTCTTCTTTTCTTTCTTTCTTTCTTTATTTCTTTCTTTCTTTCTTTTTTTGCGGCGAGCCAAAGTAAACAACTTTTCTAGCGGACATGCTCATCGCCAAATAAAAAATAAGGCTTTAAAGACCAAACATTACCTCCTCCATGGGTTCCCGCCTTTACTTCGTCAGGTTCCTCTGAAGTTTATTTTATTTATTTGTTTGTTGGATACTCTGAGCCTAAATAGGCCCATATAAATGTGAACAATGAACACACAGGTCAATTTCGCAACAGCATAAGGAAACACAGTTCTCACACTTCAGCGCCAGGTTACGTGACAGAGTCTTGTACATTGATCAAAACGAGAAACAACAGAGAACATTTTTACGTAACTCAGTGTTACATACTGCAAATCTCACACTGTCAAGGTGAATTTGGAAATGTAGAAATATAGTTAGTCACTTGAAGGCTTTATACAAATGGAAACTGCTCGATTTTTAGCAGTGGGCGTCTCTAAATATTCAACATTCAAGCAAACATGTAGAAACGCTTTCAATTTCTCTGTGGTATATGGGAAGAACGAACATTTGTACGTCGGACAGCGTGTTATGTATGATCTGATACATTTTGCATGATTTAGTATGTAAGAGGACTGATATGATGCTTTGAGGCAGTTCTTTTTATTAACAGCAAGCTTGTCGTGATATAACAAGTACATGAATTTTAAAGAGGCCACGCGCCGATGGTTCTCAAGTGTCTGTATCACAGTGCGATTGCGCAGCAGCGTCACACTGTCATTCTTGGAGTATCTAGAGTAGATGAAACGAAGCTCCTTGTTTTGAATTACCTCTAACTTGTTGATAGGATTCACTTGGCGGGGAGTCCATACAACATTGCCATATTCGGGAATGGGGCGTATCAGATATTTATAGCATGATAGCCTGAAATTCGGGGGTGCTGTCGCAAATTTTCTGCCTTGAAACCGAAGTCGTCCGAATGCGTTTTGACACGTATTACTAATATGCGTATCCCATTTCAATGTGCTCGTTACTGCTACCCCTAAGTATTTGTACGATTCTGCCCGAGTTACGTTTGACCCCATGAAGTTGTTAGTGAATACTAGTACCTTTTTCTTTCTTGTTACTGACATACATGCTGTCTTAGCTACGTTAGTTTGCATTCCCCATTCGTCGCCCGACTCTGCAATACAGATCAAAGATACGTTTAATTTAACCTGACCTGTCTCTCTTCTTATTGTTTGGTATATGACGCAGGTTTCTGCAAATAATATTAGTGCAACGCCTTTTTAAACTTGAAGGTGCATTACGTATATTAGGAGTTAAGTAGGACCAAACACGGACCCTTGGCGCACTACCGGGAAAACTTCCAGACATTCGGATTCAGCGCTGTTTAGTTTAACGAAACGTTTGCGGTTAAAAAGGTACGCGCTTATCCAAGATAACACTTTATCGCCTACTCCAATGTTCCTAAGCTTGCCTAATAATTTACAGTTGGTTAACCTGTCAACATTTTCGGAAAATATTTGAATATAGTACCTACTTGTAGTCTAGAATTAATTACTGCAGCGAAGTCGTGAATGGTTTTTACAACCTCTGTTGTCAAAAGACCTTTGCGGAAGCCATGTTGTTTAGTGTATATAGCAAGTTTTCTTCAAGATACGCCATAAGTGCTTTGTTAATAATGCGCTACATGGTTTTACTGCCGTAGCTGGTTAACTATATCGGTCTGTAATTGTTTACCTGCAGTTTGATCCCACCTTTGTGAATGGGGTTGATCTTTGTACGTGCCATTCCGCTGGAACGCTAGCAATTTAAGGAAAATTTCGTGCCTAAAAGGGAGTCACTTGCTCTGCGTATAGCGTCTAAGAAACGTAGTTGTATCTTCGGCTCAACCTAGGCGAATTTTTGACGTCCATTTGTAAGAGAAAGTGTAGGATTCCCTGTCTTGAAAATTCTACTACCGCCGTTGTTGAATCGTGGACTCGCGTTTGATTGATTGATATGTGGGGTTTAACGTCCCGAAACCACCATATTATTATGAGAGACGCCGTAGTGAATGGCTCCAGAAATTTCGACCATCTGGGGTTTTTTAACGTGCACCCAAATCTGAGCAAACTGGCCCACAGCATTTTCGCCTCCATCGAAAATGCAGCCGCCGCCACCGCGATTCGATCCCGCGACCTGCGGGTCAGCAGCCGAGTAGCTTAGCCACTGGACCACCGTGGCGGGGCTCGCTTTCTAACTGCTCGACACCGTTTTCAGTCTTAGAAAGATAGCGCCAAAATTGGCTTGTTTCATCTGTCATGAAAGTTGTGAGTGTGGCAGCGAAAAAATGTTTACGCGTAGAGCTCATTTCCTGTTTCAGCTCAAGGGTTAATCTACGTGCTTTTTCAGAGCAGCCTTTGGTTTTGCGCATGCGCTTCAATTTTGTTTCTTTTTTTTGCGACTAATACTCCGCGATATCCAAGGTGTTTTGCGCTTTGTACTACTCAGTTTCATAGGGACACATCTTTGTTCACAGTAAGAAATTTAACATAATTTTCAGTTTTACACAAGTAACCACGAATGATTATAACTAATCGCAGCTACTTAGGTTTGCTAATGACGCACGTTCACGTCACTGCCGAGACGTCCCAGTTGCCATATTAGTATACCACCGCGTAGTTATAATCGCGCTAATTTCATATTCTCACACATCGCTATACAATTAAAACGACTAACTTGAAGAAAGCCACACCCGAAAATTAAGTCTGAGTGTGGCACGTTCAACAACTTGTTCGTGTAAAGTGTAAGAACGGTTCGTTTCCAGTACACTTTGCACTGTGCTTTGTCTTGTAAGCCGTTACTTAGCTGTCGCGCTCTTATTTTAATAAGGAAATGAAATGCTTACTCTCATATTTACAGTTGTTGAAGTATACTGGGGAACTGAGTAGGAATGCATTAGTTAGAGATGGGAAAGCACATTGTTGTGAAAGCAAAACATATGAATTTCTTGAAATGCGTAGTAACATGACATTGATGAATTAAACAGTAGCGCATCGAATAACATTTCTAGGAATTTTTAGGCACGTAGAAAGAGAGAGAGAGGGAGGGAGGGAGACCGAGAGAAAGAAAGGTGAGATGAAACGCAAATAGCTTAACCAGACAATTTTCTGGTTTGATACCCTGCACAGGGAAAATAGTATACTAGCGGGAACAAAAAGCTAAGGAAGAAAAATGATTAAAAAATACAATAAGAATAAGACATGCACTATGACACGTATACACCTTCACATATATAACAGTGGTTTATTTTGCTGTTGTTCAGATGGGAGTCCCATCTTTTTAAAAGAATAACAATATTTTCAAATTTCCTGTGTCTTCTTAGGGCATGTTAAGTAGGAAGAAAGTGAACAGAAAAAGAAAGAAGAAAAAAAAAAGAAAAAGGAAAAAAGGAAACACGATGGGGTAAGAAGGATCGGCATGTCAAGAGAGTAACATGTAGATTGTGGCAGTTGAAGAGCCGTCGTTAACGAAACTTGTGCAAACAAGTAGCACTTCCTTCAAGGGGGAGAGCCTGAAAACGAAGCATGTGGCTTTTGCCCTATTCCACTTATGGAGGAAGCGCATTCGCTAATTAAGACAGCCAGCTAGTTTCATGCTCTATCACAAGTAGGTTAATGCGAAACATACAAGCGGTGGCTGCATTACATTACCGTGATGATTCGGGGAATGCGACTCGATACTTTCTCATTCATCATACAAACATAGCTAACTACAGCCCACGCCGCTCAACGTGCGCATTATCGTTTCATTCGCAGACGCAACACGTCATGTCCCGCCACACCAGCCCCCCGCCGACAGTAACATAAGGCAAAGAAATAACGCGAACAAAGGCGAGGATTCATTTATTTTCGCAAGCGTTAGAAAATAAATCTAAATGACGGAGGTTGACGCACCGAAACAACGACGCGATTATGGAGTACGCCGTTGTGGACAACCCTCTAATAATTCCCACCAGCTGAGGCTTATTAACGTGCACCTAAATTTAAGAATACAGGTGGCGTCGCAATTCAGCCCCATCGAAATGCGGCTGGCGTGTCGAGGAGTCGAACTTGCACCCTCAACTTTACTGCAGCGAAATACCTTAGCTTTTACGCCAAAACGGTGGGTGATTACGGCGTGTAATTTCGAGTGAGCATGATTTCTATTGCACAATACAAGTACAGTGTAGGCCGACAAGAACTGCTATTAAGAATTTTTGTAGCTTTCACAATATTTAACCAAGTTTATTGACACAAATAGCACCTTTTTCCCCTTCCAGTTGGAGAATCGGTATGCATTGCATAAATTCTGTATACAAGCACCCCTGTTATTCTCAAACCATTTTTTTTCTGTAAACAATTAGATGGGACATGTTTTGGACATGCTTCTGCAGATGTTCGAAAGGTGCATTTGTAAAAGCTCACTCAATTCGTTCTTCGAATTCATCAATACACTTTTCTGATTGCGCAATAAACTCCTTTTCTATCCCACCCAAAGAAGAACAAGTAGCTGGATGTGAGAACTCTTCGCAGGCCATTTTGAGGGGCCACGACACCCCAACCAGCCTCCTAATAAGTGTGTCGCAGATGACACATGGGCACACAACTTTATATGTGGTCCTGTCTTTGATGCTTGCAATGACATATATGAGATATGTATTATATTCCCCGATCGTAAAAATTAAACTGCTTTTTTTCTCAATTAAAGTTCGTTATGTGTTATAAAAGTTGTAGAAGAATTATAAACAAATCAAAAAATAGAGAGGTAATACTATACACATAAATGGCATACATGTAAATAAAACTGAATTGAATTCATTCTAGTCAATAACTGAATTGAATTCTTCGTAGTCATTATTCATGCGTCGCGTTCCTAGCAGTCAGTGTTTAGATTATGTCTAAAGGAGATACAGCAACTGGTGCAACCAGTGAACTTTCAATGGCATTTGAGTGACCAGTTTCAGTGATTTGTATGGGGGAGGACCTTTCACGCTTCTTATTCTTGTATCCGCATTTACGCCTATTTCCTCGGTGGAGCCGAGCCATGTGTGTTGTAATCTTTATCTTCTCCGTCCCTTTTTGGTTGTGCAAGGCGGTAAATGTGTGTCAGATTAAGTTAACTATATTGCAAGCAAAATAAAACCTGCCTTTTCTCGGTAGCACGCACGTCAAGCGGATCTGTGTAGCGTAGCCATCTTGAATGCCCCATGTGCACCATCTAAAAGACCACACAAACAATTGATTGATTGATATGTGGGGTTTAACGTCCCAAAACCACTACATGATTATGAGAGACGCCGTAGTGGAGGGCTCCGGAAATTTAGACCACCTGGGGTTCTTTAACGTGCACCCAAATCTGAGCACACGGGGCCTACAACATTTCCGCCTCCATCGGAAATGCAGCCGCCGCAGCCGGGATTCGAACCCGCGCCCTGCGGGTCAGCAGCCGAGTACCTTAGCCACTAGACCACCGCGGCGGGGCGACCACACAAACAAGTTAACAGATATGTATATAGTGCCGAAGCACTAAAGTAACTGCATGCGCTACATGATTGGTTACTTTTCTCTTCGGGCGTACCTAATCAGGTTTGTACAAACTGCCGTTGAGTCCAGTACACATTTGTACTTATGTTTGCACAGCACCCGTTTCAACCGACACATCCTTTTGTCTGTTGTTTAATTTCAGAGCTTTATCGCCGTATTGTTCACTCACATTCGCTTCGAAGAATTTACCTTTGTATATTAAGCTGTTGCACAAATGGTACTTCTATGCTGTCAAAATGTACAGATGATACCAATATGTTAGCATCATGGAAACGTATAAATCATACTGTGTACTAAGTCTCGTGTCACCAGTCCTTTAACAAGACTTGCACCCAGTAAGGAGGTTATCTGATTACAAGAGGGCGTAAGATCATTGATTCTCGTGGGATAACTATATGTTGCCCCACCACTGCCACCGACACACTTCTTAAGCGTTCAAGCAAAAGTACGCGAATTATCTCAAATAACTACACCTTGCCCCACCCCTGCTACCGACATACTACTTAAGCGTTCAACCAGAAGTACACGAATTATCCTAAATACCACAACGGCGTTGAATTTTTTCGGGCCCGCTGATTTCAAACAATTGTGGAATGTCGTATGTTGAACGTATTTGAGATAAATACCACGGCTGACATAAGAAAGAAAGAAAGAAGAAAAGGAAGAGAGGAAAAGGTAAAAAAGAAAGAAAGAGAAGAAGAAAGAACATGCTGTACGTATGACACGTATACGGTCACTACAGGGATTGCTGCATTGCCAGCAATATACGGTCATTTACTATCGGTTCAGCTGCTTCGTTTTTTACCGTTTTAACATAAGCCTTGCGTACACTACTATCAAACGAAGCAGTATATTGACACACACGCATGAATGCACGCACACACACACGCACGAACACGAACAATATGAATATAGTATAGTTGAAGGGTCTCCCTACTGCAAGTAATATTGTGCGGCAGAAACGTAGAACCATGTCAGGTGTCAAAACATGTGAATTGCATAAGACGTGGGAGTTTTAAAGGCCCACATATTACAAAAATCTATGACCTTTTCAATCATAATCAGCCCCAAAAGCACCATCAAAGTGAGCCACTGCGTATACAGGTTCGCGTGTTTATATTATTTTTATGTGAGCTTTCACAAAAGCATGTTCTCAATTATACATGCGTAAATTTACAGTTTTCTTGCACTCTCAGGTCTTCCGAGAGGCGACTGCAAGCCATTCGCAATCTTCAGTGGGCCTCAATAGCGGTGTTGCTTGGTCGCAAAAAAGCAACCTGTAAGGCCCACTGTATCATATTTTATACGCTGAATATGATACCTCGTTAACGCTACTGAGAGCTGCTATGGGTGTCACCATAAGCAGCTATTGCAGATTTGACATGTTGTGAAGAAGGTACAGTGACTTACATATTATACTATAGTAAATAATTATTTCCAATTAGTACTGATCAAGTAATGCCTCAAAAAATTTTCATTCATATTTTTCTTAAAGTTAACTGTACAAGAAGAATAAAAACAGTCAACGTTTTCTCGCAATTTTTTTTGAAGGCATAACTGTTCCTGGGTATGACAGGGTTAAATCTAAACGGAATGAAATGGAACGCCGCACCTATACTCTTCGCAACGTAGTGCTAGAATCATTTTCTAATCTTATTGGGATCGCATCTGTATAGGGACTGGAACCTTGAAGGAATCGCGCCTATAGAGGCGTGCCGTATAGTTCAGTTGAGATGGACTTAATAACACGCATTATAACGAAGGGATTCCAGGTGAGAATGAGGATTAGATGCATTTTCGCTTGATGAACTGCAGCTGCCACTTATGCAACTCTTGGACCCCCTTGCAGTTCCCTGTATTTTGGTTTCAAAAGTGCGTGAACTTCGTGGGAACTGTATCGCTGTCTTCTGGCATGTCGCGATTGTAGAGTTTCAGTGGACGTGCTCAGCATGAATGAAGCGCGATCCAAGCGTGAAAACGATGTGGCACTTTCCGGGCAACGGCGTTGTCATTTTTAGCACACCCATTCCAAGGAAGTGATTGAAGAAACGTGAAGGCATTACTGTGCAGTAAGGAGCGCGTATACGGCGTTCGTATCAACGGCATCGAGCAGGCAAATGTATCTGAGCACATAATATTGCAGCGTTATAAGCAGTGGGCTGTTTACTGGAGCTTGTTTTCAACGATAGCAGAAAGCACAAAATGCGCTAAATATGCTACACAGGGTCTAAAACTGGTGCTCGCATATTGGTCTTGACGCTCGCTTCGTAGCTCTGAAAAATGTAATATCGAAGTTAGGTTCACATCAGCGCTTCAGGTTTAAGACAGAAGAGACCAAGAGAGAGAGAGAGAGAGAGAGAGAAAAAAGACTTTATTCCACACAGTGGGCCGGCAGTTTGGTCTTAGTAGCTTCACGTGGCGCCTCGGAGTCCGTGGACTCGAGCAGCATCCTTGGCCTGCCGGACGGCCCAGAGCTGGTCTTTCAGCTCCAAGCTTTGGAGGGCCGCTTCCCAGCGGCGGCAAAGAGAAAAAAGGAAAGAGAAAGCTAAGTGTTCGTGGTCGTACCTCATTAGGTACCGTACACGTGCAGGGAAAAGGAGGGAAATATTTTTTGGTTACAGCGGGAAATCAACAAAGACAGAAGACGAAGGGGACACAGACGAGCGCTGACTCACAACAGAAAGTTTTATTTGAAGAACACACGAACGTGAAAAAAAAATCATGAAAAGAAGCGTACATTGCGCAGAAGTGTTAAAAATGAATATAAAAAGTTACATAGCGCATCACTTGACAGCACATGTGCTGAGAAGATTTGCGAACTCTTTTTTTCCGTGAGATATATCGATGCTTCACTGACGCAAGGTCATTGTGCGCCAATGTGTAAAAAAATGTATATGTGGAAAGGATAATCTATTTCACGAAAGTAGCCTTTGAGGCAGGCCAGGTTGTACAAAGAGCGTGGTGTTGCCTCTGGCAACCTGCAGTTGCTTAAGGTAATTGTTAACGCCGCTTGATTTAGGACGCGCAAGGAATGGGTCACAGCAGAGCTGGTGGGCACGTTCATCATATGTTGTTAGCTATCTGCACAGAAAATTTCAGCGGTCATTCAGTGTGCGCCGGTTCGTCGTCAGGATGATGATAATTTGCTATATACGACAGACGGCAAACCTTGAGCTTGATTTTGATTGATATGTGGTGTTTAACGTCCCAAAACCACCATACGATTATGAGAGATGCCGTAGTGGAGGGCTCCCTAAATTTCGACCACCTGGGCTTCTTTAACGTGCACTAAAATTGAGCACACAAGCCTAAAGCATTTTCTCCTGCATCAAAAATGCAGCAGCCGCAGCCAGGATTTGATCCCGCGACCTGTAGGTTAGCCACTAGGCCTTAGCCCCTAGACCACCGCGGCGGGGCAAAAATCTTGAACCTAACAGGTCTGCTGTAAAACTTGTATAGCTCGTATATAGGCCACAGAAATTGGATAAATCTCGCTATGTTTCAGTTTCTCTTGGTTAACGTATACGTACAGATTGCTTGAGTGCTCAGTGAGCGCATGCCGGTTAATGATGGCGATGATATTTTTATAGGCCCCACGGCAAACCTGGAACAAACAGCTCTGCTGTAAAACCAAAGCTGCGTTCATAAACGTTTTATTTTTGTGGCTGCGTTCCCCGTTCAGTGAGAGCAGGGGTGGGAAATCGGTACGACAACTCTGTTCTCACAATAATTGGTTGGGTTTAACACCCCAAAACCACAATATGATTAAGAGGGACGTCGTAGGGGAGGGCTCCGGAAATTTCGACCAACTGGAGTTCTTTAACGTGCACCTAAATTTAAGCATATGGGCCTTAAGCATTTTCAACTTCATCGAAAATTCCATCTCGCGACCTGCGGGTCAGCAGCCGAGTGTCTTAGTCATTAGACCACCACGGTGGGTACTATAGTTGTTCTGACGAGATTGAAAATTCGTGAGCACGGGGCGTCACTGGAGCCAACGTTTGGCAACTTGTTTAGTCATCTTCAAGGCTGCAACGAGTTACATGTTTACAGAAGAGGATGCCGAGAACCATATTTGATCAGTATGAACCGTCCTTGTTGCGTGGTATTAAGCCGTTTGCGCTGCATGAGGGCAGTGGCTGTCTAATATTCCTCACACGTGTTCGGCAGTGCAAGCTTAGTAAGAGCCAACTGTTGAGCATGGGGCGAGTTCATTCGCGCACATGAATTGGTACAGCGCATTCTGGGAAACAATGAGAAACGGCCGAGCCGACCAGACGAAATGACAGAGCGCTCTGTCTTTTCGTGTGGCCGGTTCCGCTATTTCTTTTTTTTTTATCGGGATTCACCCTACCAGCTCAATTAGAGCCATGACATTGGTATTTTTTGTGGCAGTCCTGGGATGCATGCCTTGCAGGCGATTCGGAGAAGACAGCAGCAATCTGATCCAATAGAGAGAGAAAAGAGAAAAAAAGAAGGGAGGGAGTTTAGGCAGATGCGAGGATCCGGTATGCTACCCTGCATTGGAGTTGGAGAATAGGGGTTCAAAGAAACAGAAATAAAAATAAAGAAGAGCAAAAACACGAACACACAAGTGCTCACAAAATGGATCCACTCAGAGTCGTTCATTCAGGCCAGTAGTTCGCAAGAAGCCCAGTAGCGCTTGCACGGCCTTGTTCTGCGATGATGATTCTAGGCGATGGTGCAGCATGCGGTGCGCGTATACGTACGAGTATACGCCACGCTCAACCATAGTCTGCACAAAACAGTAGCGTCACCTCGTCGGAGTCTTGTTGCAAGCCGTAAGATTAACACAGGGTCAAGGAAGCGTAACCTTGCATGTGTAAAATGAGGCTCATTTTAATGGGACATGGATCATTGGCGAGCAAGCATCTGGATCATCCTAGTGGCGTTGGTTCTAGAGATAGAAATTGACAGGCCGCGGCCTTTTGTATGAATTAAACAGACACCTTGATGAGCCCGTTCATTACCGATGATTTCACAGTGACTTGGCAGCCACCGAAATATAAGGTGACGCCCTTTCTCCGTTACGTGGTGTAGCATTTCTGCCCTTTCAAAAACCAACTGTTCGTGTGGACCATGGCGTCGACTTGACAGAAGTGACTGCAGTGCCGCCTTACAGTCGCAGAAGATTGTCCACCGTTGCGTGCTTCGGCCGCTAGAGAAACGCAGTGCAGCGCGAACCGCTGAACTGTACTGCCATTGATGTTGTTGCATGAGCTGTCTTCAATTTGATAGTTGTGGGATGCATTGAATTAACGACCGCACTGCTGAGCTGTTCGGCAGGACGGAACCGTTAGCGTAGACGTAGGTACAGTCTTGGCACTTCTCGCACAATAGAAGTAAAGCGAACTGCTTAAGTGCTAGTATTGACAAATCTTGTTTTTTATAGATGCCTGGAATTGTTAGGTTCATTACTGGCTGTTTGAGGCACCATGGACAAACTGAGGGATTCGCCACAGGTGTGAAGCCAGTTGGTAGAGTCGCCATGTGCAGTTACTGTACTAATAAAGGAAGTACGAGGCCTGTCTGCCGGTACAGAGGCTAAGTGATGGCGGAGTGTTTGGGCAACATGCCTTATGGTTGTCCACAGCGCTTCAATTTCAATAAGAGTCTGCACGAGGTGGTCTTTGGTGAAGGCTATAGTCGCCACTCTTGAGGCACCCTGGGGCAGGCCTAGACAGATTCGGAGTGCCTGTGCCTGAACGCTCTGTATCATACGTCGACTTGCTTTGCTTGTGTTAGATAATACGGGCAGACTGTATCGTGGAAAATCAAGAAAAATCACCCTGTACAGTCGTAAAATAAAATAGGGCTGCACTCCCCAAGTCATTCCAGCGAAAAACTTGAAAAGGTGTTATATACCCGTCAATCGCTTTTCAAGATACGACACGTAAGGGTTGAACTCTGCGATGAGATAAATATGCTCGCTAAGTCTTAAACAATTCTGCAATAAATTTTTTTATAAAATTAGGGGATCCTCAAGCTTCGCCTTTAAGAGTTGAACGCGATAGCGATATCCTGTCCCTGTGTGCGTACTTCAACCACTTAGTACGTGCTTTTATTGTTTGATGTTACTCGAAAAATTTAAATTGTGCACTACGGCAGTGTAGTCAATAAAGTTGAAAGCGAATGGCATGTGTCAGTGAAGCTTTCGCATATGGCTGTAATCTGTGTAATGGGTACCATGCTTTAAATCACGAGAAATGATGTGCATGAATTGTTTTCGACATTGCTATGCACCACCTACGTGGTCCTACGGTAATACGCGCAGTAACAAGTGTGCTTTAAAATGGGGTGCCACTTTTAAACCACGTAGTCGTTATGATAATCGCATTTTCTGACGCCCGATGGCAATGTACGCTTGTACCCCGCAATATTATTGTGATGTCACACGTTGCATTATGAAGCCTGTAACAGGAAGCGTGTGTCTGTAAAACATAAACGTTACTTTCATTGCATTTCGAAGCAGAGGATGCTATTTTAACCATGTTTCCATGCAGACACTTTGCTGTGTGGTGGAACACCCATGGCTGTGTTAAAGGAGACACAGCCATGGACACTGCGATGGTAGCGTTTGTTCTGATATGTTTGTGTGCATTGTAATATATTCAACCCCCCTTGTTTTTGACGTCCAACCGGAAATAAAGAAAAAAAAAGACGCATGGCTGTGTGGTAGAACACCTTCTTGCCAAGCAAAGGACCAGGGTTCTCCTCAATCGGGCGCGAAATTTTTATTATTTATTTTATTTGCATCTTTCTAGATTTTTTGATCACGTACAAGGTGATATTTCGCTGACAACCAACGACGCTGACGCCGACCACGACACAGGAATTTGTGCAAAATGTGCTCTTTAACGCTATCACGTAAGAAAAAAAGTAAAAAAAACCTGGCTGATCCCTCTTTCTAGAAACCAGTATAACATGAAAGTTGAATGTATATACACAGTTATAGTGAGCACTTATTGTGCACTGTTTCGCCACAAGTGCGAAGGAATAAATGCTACAGCAACAAATTACAAAGTCACACGAAGAACGACAACCAGCAGCAAACTTGCAGCACGCAAATATAGGCATGCACGAAATGTGCGTATGAAGGAAGACCTGACTAAATATTGTCACAGCTCGACACTTAAAGGGCGCCGTGTAAACAGAAAGAAAGATGGACGAAACGAGTGCACAAGTATACAAAAGACAAGCACGAACAACTGTCACAATTCTTACTTCTTTGGGTATGAGGAGCGTGCTCCTTTTGTAAAGACGGCCGCGGCTGCGAGAAAAATGACCTTCATACTATCCCAAATTAAGTCTCTGATAAGCGCGCGCAGAAGAAACCCCACTCTGTGGAGCCGAAGCTCATTGAAACGCGAGAGGCGACGCGTGCGCCTAACACGACACCGGCACGCCATCTCGCTACTGATGACAAAAAATGCACTGAGATTTGAGAACCACTACGCGCCAAACGGCGCGCATAGTGCAAATAAATGGCTTGCCGTTACCAGTTCTATCATCGTTTGTTTTGTGGCTGAGTGGTTTGCACCTCGCGTTGGAGATGACGAGGTCCCAGGTCGGACTCCCCGTTACAGTACGTTTTTTTCTGTTTTTTTAGGTGCGAAGCATTGCTTAGCGAACTTTTGTTACTTTAAGCGTATACGCTTAAAGTCACCAAACAGAACGGCAGATATATCTGCCGTTCTGTCTATTTATGTAGCCACCTACGACTTTTGGCTCTCCTGTCTTCTTCAATAATGGGATCTATACCAAAATTGGTATGGCAGCACATGACTGTATGACGAGCATAAGTGACTACAGGTTTTCCCGCTCGTTTTATTTCAATTACTAGCCTAAATAATCTACACGCCATTGAATCTGAGCGCCAAGGTATTTAATCCATGTGGCAAACATTTAGCCAAGCGCCAACATATTTATACCAAGTGTCAACTCAGTTAGGCTGCGTGTTACTGACTTTATTCCAAGGGCCACCATGTTTATTACAACTGCCAACGGCTTGAATTTAGGAGCCCGTCAGTTTCATTCATGCCCCAGAAACACATGTTTTGCCACTTTATACAGTCCAAATTTCGGAACAATGTAAACATGGAGCGACAGCAAGAACTTTTCGCTTGCCTATACATGCTAATGCTTATGAAAGAGGTGCAGAGCTGTTTCCTCCTTCGTTCTGGTGTCATGGCATCAAATAAAAAAAACAGTGCGTATCAATTGCATTTATGGGTACTAAATATATTTGCTCATAGAGTTCCTGTTAGTCTCTGCTTCATCACTTCTGCATTATTCAGGCTAATCATCTACCCCATCGCATATTCTGAGACTCATATCGTCTGCTCAGCAGACGGCATTTTGATACTTATTCGCTGAGGCGTTCGCAGTCGTCTGCTCGGCTCGGTGAGAACGATGGTCATTTAAAAAAACGCTCATTTAAAAAAACGCTCATTAAAAAAACCTAACTTGCATTCATTCGGGTTGATGTAGAATTTAGGTTTTTATAAAAGTATTAAAGCAGATACTCCTGCTTTCATGTAACAGACGACGCTGTTGTTACTGAAGCGTATTTGCTTGAAACACGCGTGTTTAGTCGAATGCACATAAGTTTATTTGAATAAAAAGATAACTGCTAATATGAATGTAAATTATGACTATTGTGGTCCACATCAGGGTCATGAGTTTACGTCTTATGTGCACCCTAAGACGAAAACCTCTTCAAATTATCTTTAATTCGCTAAGCCCTGTGAGGGCCTCCTAATCTCTTAAGCATGTACCTGCTTTTGACCCATCGCTGCCCACCGCTAGGTTTTCCATATCTTCGTATGCGCTCCGGCACTCCAACAAGCATATTATGTATCTTGAACGACATGACCTGGCCCAGTCATGTAATGCTATACAAGTCTAAGAATGAGCTTTATTGACGAACACAAAATATTTGTTAACATGTTCCTGCTTTTTCTTTTATTTCTATTAAAATGAGTCCACCCGAGCCAAGCACTAATCTACAAACTTGTACATAGCAAAGTACAAACACGGCTCAAGTAAACAACAGCAGTAAATTTTTCACAGATACTAGCGGCTAATACGAATAATGATTTGTTCTACTTTGCGAAATTTATCTTATATAATGTAAGAACTGCATGTTAATCGTACTGTCATTTTTACGCCCCGTATTCTGCTTTTTGTGCACGGATTAAACTGACTGACACTTGAATTAAAGTCATTGGCAATTGGATGAGACATGGCAGCACTTGGATTAAGTCCACTGGCACGTGGCCTCATTGACTTGCCACTTGGATTGAAAAGCGTTGGCGCTCGAAATCAATGTTTAGCACATGAATCAAATAGCTTGCATGGAGCTCAGATTATTTCAATGGCGTGTGGTTTATCTAGGCAGGCACTTGGATTAAAGTGAGCCGGAAAACCTGTAGTAATCACGTGAAAATTATTAGATGTTTGTCAATAATGTCATCATTTACAAGTCATAGTCTTGCTTCTCTTGCGGTGGTGTCGTTCACACTATATAATGCAAAACTGGCATGGTATGACATGACTGCACGGAGAACATAAGAGGTCCTAACGGGGAAATCATGACATGCGTGACATGTAAGTCATGACTACACACTACGCTCATGGTGCGCTCGTGGTCGCTTCGCTAACTTCACGTATACGGAATTTGGTATTACGTGACGTGAATCATGGGTGAAGGTATATGACTGATGCAAACATGAAATCATGAAATGCGTGTCATGTTAAACATAACAACAACAACGCTCATAGCGTGCTCGCCACTGTTTCATCCATTCCAAATTTACCAAATTTGGTATTACGTGAAGTGAATTGACGAGGAAAGTAAATGACACGTCCAAACATGATGATCATACGACTATCATGTTTGGACATGCCATTCACCTTCGTCGTCATTTATCTTCGTTGTTTGGACGTGTCATTTACATGACATGCGTGTCATGTAAGAACGTGACTACATGACATGCTCATGATGCTCTTGCGGCCGTTTTGCTAGCTCCACATATATCAAATTTGGTGTCACTTGACGTGAATAGATGACGAAGTTATACAACACGTCGAAACATGATAATCATGACATGCATGTCATGTAAAACATGATTTCATGCTACGCTCATAGGGCGGTCGCAAACGTTTTGCTAGCTTCACATATACCAAATTTGGTATTACGTGATGTGAATAGACGACGAAGACAAATGACCGACGCAATCATGATAATATTGACATGGACGTTGTGTACGGATAATTTACATGCCACGCTCAAGGTGCACATGCAGGTGGTTCGCTAGCTTGACATACACCTTAATAGGCATCGAGTGATGTCATTGTATTGTAAACATGAATTACAGGTCTTAACACTCAAATCACGACATGCAACGTTAGTGGTGCCGTCGTTATGTGATTATAAACAACACACTTGCATCTTATCAATCAATCAATCAATCAATCAATCAATCAATCAATCAATCAATCAGTTTATTATCATGTCATAAAAGGATGTTACAGGGAGTAAAATATACAGAAGAGGGTCCTAAAGTACACGACTGCGACGGGACCCTCGGTGATGATTACAAATAATAAAAGCACAAGCAGCTGTTAGAATCGTAGAAACAAAAATATACAAAGCAGAATGAAAACAAAAATGCATGGAATCAAAAAACAAATAATACAGCATAAAACAATACAAAGAAGATAGATAAATTATTTAACAGGTACTCTTTTAATGAGTTTTTAAATGAAGTTAAAGAAACCTTGCATTTTAGCGAAGTGAGCAAATTATTCCATATGGTGATGGTACAGAAGAGAGAAGATCATTTACCATAGTTGGTACGAACCTTAGGAAGTAACAAGTATCTAAATACGTCTGTTGGCATAACATTTCTGCTTGTGTTCACTGTGTACTACACCCGTTCGCCTAGTAACGTTGTGCAGATTTTCAAGTGACATATCAAACTTCCTCATTCGTGCTTCGCATATCATGGATTCCCACCGTACGTGGGATCTGCCTATTGTTTCTTTGCAATCTGTTAGTAAATATTTTACAACTCATTTTCGTGACAGAAATATGTCAGCACAGCCGTAGTGGACTTCAGCATAAAAGACTTTCATGCTAAAAAAAACAAAAAAAAACATTGATTTGTTCACAAGGGGGCCAAATCCGCACACATCCGCATATTTCTTATTTTTTTTTCATTTACGGAGTTTAAACTTTTCTGCATACCGTAATTCAGGGCACATAAGATATCCACTTATCTGGAACCTTCCACTGTATAGGGCGCCCTTAATTATCTCTCGTAAAGTAACATTAGGTTGGACTACACACCTATGTAAGTTGTTTTTTAAAATTCGTTATTCTTAAATTTCAGGTTGGTTTGTGGTATTCTGAGAATTTCGCTAGGCAACGTATGAGAGCGACATCCACTCTTTCTTTGGACCCTCACGGTAAATTTACGCATGCCGAGCGTAGCACTGCCAATGGAAAGAGGTCGCGTATAACCATCTAAACCACTAGTTACGTTTGTTTTTTATGCATGTTGAAAACTTCGTGGAAACAGTTATTAGCTTTTGAAACAGGGCACTGAGAAAATCGCTCTCGGTGGAGTCGTCGTTATTGCTGAGGCGTTGCAGGGTCCCCGATTTACGGCGCACTTAATCAGCTCCAGGCTGCGACTCGTTAATATTTTTCTAATTTTAGAGAAAGTAAGTGCCCCATGAACAGACTGGAAAAAAAGGAACCCTTTTTTTTAAAGCTTGATCAAGCAGCCTACTGAAGCTGCTCTTCAGCGTTACTCGTTTCCCTACGAGAGATTAAAACAAGATGAAAACATAGCGAACAAAAGAGTCCCGCAAATTTTGTTCTGCCATTCATTAGCTTTTCGCAATATATAGTCGTCCTTCTCGGTCATGACATACAGGAGGCATATCAAACTGAATTCAGTCAGACTTCTGCATGTGCAGAGAGAGTAAGATAGCCAAAACTTATTTTGCTGTCCTTGGGATTGATCGTAAAAACTGATTGCTGGACTGCCTATTCGCTGACAAAAATGATGGCGCTTTATCTCAGTGGTTTAAAGATACCTCATTTTCATTCATTGAGTCACCAGTAAAGGCCACATTCTGTAACAGTGGCTGGGGGATCTGAAATGAATAAATTTGTTGCACGCGGGAACGTGGTCTATAGTCACGCTCCGTCAAACTGCCCATTTCGGCTTTCGTTACGTGATTCTTCATGTACTTCGATGGCTCGGCGATGATTATGCCGTGCCTAGATGGTTCTGTCACACGCCCTGGACGAAGCTACTGCCATTTTTTTTTCATCTCTACGTATCAGAAATCAACCCATTTTTCACTCATGATTCTGGCTGCATTCGCGAGAACACAGCCATTTTCTAGTCGATATAAGCCACCCAAGATGGTGTCACGCCCACGGAGCACCCTATTCTTTCACCTCTTTCACTTAAGGCCTTCACAAAAACTTCGACATGTTCGTGTTGCCGAATGAGGCTGGGTAGGCGAGACAAATCGATATAGTTCGTGCGGCGTTTGACCAAAATAAAATACAATCTGGGTGCGTTAAGCGAGCTTTACAAGGCCATAAAAACAAATAATGAGCCACCGTCAAAGAAAATAATTGGCTAACGGTAAAAAAAATTACGCATCTCCACGAAGTGGAATGATAACGAATGGGCGAAGCTGTGCCCGCAGGTCAGTGCGTACGTTGAAGATGCCGACTAGTATAAATATTCTGTGCTTGTAGGTGTCTTATGTTGTTCTGTCACAATTATGATTGATAGTAGTGTATTGTTAAACCTTTTTGTGTCTCACATATGTTACCCGAGCATTCGCTCATAATTGTAAATTAAGTGGCAAAGTGACATAAAGAATCCACGAAAAAACTAGGTCCTAAGGTCCGCCATGTCTGTGTTGATGTCACTATCTAGTACAAAGAATTTGTGCTTGTAGTTGTTTAATATTTTTCCATCACAATTGTAATTAAGGTTCATTTGTTGCAAACCGTTTTTTTATTCACATACACGCATATGTTCATACTATATCAACGGTATTCTAACGACCATGACAGCGAATAGAGAGCGTTGACGACAAAGCTACGTCGTGAGGTTCCCATTGTGTATACGTGTGAGTCGCCGACTAGTATAAACGGTTTGTGCTTGTAGGTGTTTTGTATTACGTCACAATAATGATTGATATTAGTCTCGTGGTAAACCTCATTTTTTTGTGCCTCACATCTACGATCCTGCCCGTGACGGGCACCACGGACGCACAAGGGCCGGCCCTAAGGTGCTTTGTCTTTACAGAATTAGCTCAGCTCTTACTGGGGACAGTGGAGTTAATGCTATGGACAGCAATGCTGGTGGGCACCTATGTAGTCCTGGTTTACGCTTTTTAGTTAAGTTTTCAGATTTTCTTTCTTCCTTATTTTATGTTTCATTTCTCATTCATATTTTTCTTCTCTCTGATATTTAAGTCTTCTTTTTCTTTGTTTGTTTCTATTTATTTTTTCTTTATTTCTCTCTTTTTTGCCCTTCCTATTTTTCTTCCCTCTCATTCGTTGGTCTTCTCTCGTTTTCTATTTGCTTCATTTTCTGCATTTTTTTGTCTTTGTTTTCCTTTCTTATTTATTATGTTATGCCTTATTCCCTCCCCGCCTTTTATTCCTCCTCCTCATCATAACATCGCTCCTTCTCACGTTTAGTTCCCTTTCCCGCCCCATTGATATACTATACTATCGTTTATGCGAAAGATGTAGATTGGTTACTGACCAAGTCAAGACGAAAGAACACAAAGACGTGTCGAGACCCACATGGCTTCGTTGTACATGCTAAGCAGGCAAGAGCGGTATGTCGCTTAGCATGGTAAAATGTGACATTTGTATCCAGACAACTGAGGGCACTATCAACCGGACATATAGGAATCTACTTGCTAGCTACACCAGTTCATTACGTGACATTTGGCATAAAAAACAACATACGATTCTTGCCTGCTTAGTGTGAACACGGAACCTCTATGGTTCTCGAAACGTCGCTGTGTTTTTCCACCTTGACTTGGTCAGCGACAGCATCTACACCTCATCATGATACTTAACCAGACAAAAGTTTCGTTGAACTCTTGACTGCAAGGCTGTGCTATACTCTGCTAGCATGCATACGTTGATAGCCGACCGTTCTGAACGTCATCTTCGACCACTGTATTTTCTTGCACAAATGATCAAAACCGATACCGATGACAGTGCGCCCTTTGAAAATTCAACTAAGAGCTCCTATGCCATCAGGTATTCATGAATCGTGTGCGCAAAGCATTGATGCAATCTTTGTGTTCACACTTCAACTTGGGAGCTATTTAAACATAAAGTTCGAGTTATAGCTATCGAGAATGGAGTTACTGAGTCTTATTATAGGAGAACGAAGAAAAGGCACTCTTTAAATGCTTACACTATACGTTATCTTTTGCCAACATTACTTGATGAAATGTCCTTTCATATGGTTTTTCTCATGGATATGCACAGCCTATGGAAAACATGTATGCAATGCCGCAACGCAGAACCCACGATATTCTCGAGCACACAGTTTATTAGAATAGTTGTTCATCTAAGGGACATTTATGATGAAAGAGGCTTTAGAACTGACTAGTAGCCCCTCTTGGGAAAGTGCTTGGCCTCACCTTTTTTGTGTATAACACAATTTGTGGAATTCTCGCTGCTCTACTTGACTTCGTAAGTCGTCGAGTGCTTCCTTAGTAACGCTAGAGCGCTTATTGTCGCTGTGCGATAGAACTTCTGTTTCATACTATTAGTGCAATTTTATGTTATTTATCTGTATATGTTGTTACTAATTAATTTATATATTTGTTACCTTGGTGTACTCGTTCTCCTACCAATAACCAATAAAGGTTATTACAGGCCTCACCCCCCCCCCCCCAAAAAAAAAAAGAACCAGCACTAGGGCACTGCAACAGGGTCACTTATGATGCTGCATTTATTCATTAAAAAAATAAATAAGGGAATGTCCTGTTAGTATTATCAGTATATCTAAGATAATATTTTTTTCTTTATATATTTACCTTCACTATATGAATTGATTATTTCATTTGATGAAGTTTATTTTAAGCAGCATTGCATTAAAAGACACGAAAATCATCACAAATATTTGTGCCTCACTATAGACTAATTACCCTTTTCACATATCTTTCCCACCTCCTTCTTTGCTCTCTCTTTTTTATTTCTTTATTTTTTGTTTCGCCAATTCTAGTACCCCACGCTTCATAGCCGATCCCCCGTGGTGGGTTGTGTCATTATTCAGAGAATCACCAACATCATCATCTTCATGGTTATGATATGTTTTGGGTCACGACGCCAATTTTCAACAATTTCGCTATCAAAATGAGTAGGTAGGTCAATGCGTGGTGGCACTAGAGCAGCATACTCGCGTTTGAACAATTCTCAGAGTAAGGACATTCACAGCAACGAGGGCGAAGAACTACGTGGCTATGCTGTCGAGCCAAACGACACTGACCATGTACGGTGCGTTTCTGCAAATAATGTATCGTAAATTATTGGGTTGTTTTACTTTTGAACCAAGACAAGTGAATTCGACACTAAGGCGTCAAAGCTTGTTTCACGACTGCGTATATACGATTTCAACAAAGAAAGACCAATTAAGCATTGTGTCAATGAGTAGAAATGAAAGCAGACTGCTTTTTTTGTGGAGGCTTTGAATGTAAGGGATGCTAAGAAATAAAAGTACATGAGGACGGGTAACTCTGTCAATATGACAAGAAAGACGGATCTGAGCCTTGTTATTTTTCCTTTTGTTTACCTTCTTTTTTTTCCTCTCGCACACGTGATCTCTGTCTCGCTTCTTAGGTTATTATTTTTTTTGCTTGCAGTACTTTCTGCACTGCTTAATCAAGTGCTCCAGTTAGCTCCTTTTCGTCAAAGGAAAACACTTTCCAAAGATAAATACTTAAAACTTCACAGCGCAAAAGTAGCCACAGAAGCACAGCAAATACGAGGGCAAGTGCAGACTTGCAACTGAAATTTATTCCAACAAAACACAAATTTATAGCCTCTACAAGAGATGAAGATCGCTGATAATAACAAAAAAAAAAGGAAAACGAAAAACAACTATACAACTTCACCGAAACCTCTCGTGGCAAGAATCCAAGCAGGCCCGTTGTTTACAAAATAAGAACATGGAAGGTTTACCGACACAACTTCCTTTAGCGGTTTTTTAAGCCTGAATGATCATTCTTGTGTTAGCATTATAGTGAGCCACTAGAACGTCTGCTTTCTGAAACACGTTACGCAGGCAGGCAATTTACTTTATTTGAATCTGGAGATGACGCTCACTCCCCCTTAGGGGGCCACATCGGCGGGCCACACCCACCACAGTAAGAGAGGATGCATCTTTTTGGCCATGCCATGGGGTCTCTTCATAGCCCTTAGCTGGTCGTCTTTCTCGTTGCTAGCCAGAAGAAATCACCAGTCCTCCTCCGTATAGGGAGATCCGGGACACTCACGCAGGGAAAGAAATTGCCACAGCATGCGTTCTGAAGCGCAACGTGGGTTATCACAACGAGGGAAGCCTGGCGGTCTGCCACCAAGGCTCGGTTCTTTTATGCCATTGATGTACTTGGAACATCTAAGGGGAGAAGCGTATGCCTCAGTCTGTAGTTGACTTAGAAGCGTGATGGCATGTGCCTGTTGGTAGGTCACGAGTCGATTGTTACAGCACGGGCTCAGAAGTCACGCTCGTCTTCTTGCCCTTCGTCGTCTTTCTCAGCTGGCGCTATAACAATCGTCTGTAGTTGGCGTAAAGTGATAGACTCAGCTCTGTTTATAGTGTAATGCGGTAGGGGGACTTCCGCTATTCCAACTGTTAGTGCTTGCTAATTTCATGAAAGGTTAGGAGGGCAGCTCAGTTATACCAATGTGTGACTCAGCCTCCGAGTGGTTCTCCCCAACGTGGAATGTCAGACCTCGCGCTGGGGGAGTGTGCCAACTCGTTAACAGGTGTTGGCCACCACATAATAATATTATCTGAGGTTTGACGTCCAAAAACCAAGACACGCAAGACGCCATAGTGGAGGGTTTCGGAAATGTCGACCATATGGTATTATTTAACGTGCACTGACATCATACAGCGCACAAGTTTCTACCATTTTGCCTCCATTGAAATGCTATTACCCCGGCTGGGGTTGAACCCGCGACCTTTGCGTCAGCAGCCGAGCACGGTAACCGTGACATCACCGTGGTGGAGACCTGTTCATTTCAACGTCCACGGCCATGGCGACAGTCAGTCACTAACTTCTCAGCAACACTTCGAAACGCTGCTAAACTATAGTGCCAGCACACCTGTTCAACAAATGTGTGCGTGTTGTGTACGTTCGTGTCTTACAAGGTATCGTTTGTCCTACTTTTACTCAATTAATTTACTCAGAAAATGTATGATGTCTGGTACGAGCACGAAATTTCAACACTTCTTGTACAGACTGAACACAGAGTGCCGGCCATTATAACTGATAATGCAGTCGCCAGTCATTTATTGTGTCCCAGCATCATTCGGAGATTCTCCTCTAGTTCACCATGGTGCATCAATGACTAAAATGCTTGGCTGCTCACCCGAAAGTAGCTGGTTCGATTCCGTCCACGGCGGTCGCATTTCAATAAAGGAGTAATGCCCGTGTGCTGTGTGATGTCAGTGCATGTTAAAGAACACCAGATGATTGAAATTAGGCCGGGCCACCTAAACCAGCAGGTTTAGGTGGCCGGGCCTAGGCCTCCCATGAGGGGACGTCAAGGGCTTGCCTCGCCGCTGCCTCACGGGCGTGCTGGGTCACCCAGATTCGGTCGTCAAGAGCGGGGCTCCGCAGAGCCTCATGGAGCTTCGACGAAAGGGTCGGGCTTCCGCACATGCTGTGGGATTGCCCGACACAGTACAGACACACTAACGCCTGTTTAGCTAAAGTAAATATATTTTCAGATGCCTTTTCCCCGTAACAATACTAAGTGTCAATCACCTGTGACGCATACCCGCATACCAGTGGCACATGCCTGCTCTCGGGTATGTGCCATTGTCCTGCGGTAAGTGCTTCACAACGTGCGTGACGGGATGGTGATATCTTTATGTCTTGACCAGCGGGTCATAGTCGTCACACCATCTTACCCGCTTATACTAATATTGGTCCAAGCCAAGGGGGCCATCACGAGAGCACACAGACGTAAGCGGCTAGATAGATAGATAGATAGATAGATAGATAGATAGATAGATAGATAGATAGATAGATAGATAGATAGATAGATAGATAGATAGATAGATAGATAGATAGATAGATAGATAGATAGATAGATAGATAGATAGATGCCAAAAGTGCTTGCAGTACACAAAGAAATGCTTCGCATTTAAAAACTGGAGAGGGGTGACACATGCTGTGTTTTCAGATAGAGTTTTTATTTTTATTTTTTTATTGATCACTGGCGGTGCCGAGCCTAAAACCAGGCATTTAAGAAGGGCATTTCGACTTCACTAACGTCGTCGGAAAACTACGTCGAAATGAAGCTTGATGATGACGATGATGATGATGATGATGATGATGATGATGATGATGATGTCCTCTGTGTATGGCTCATACTCACTCTGGGGGGATCGCCCAAGAAACGAATAGGTTACAAATAAAAGTGATAGCAGAATATTTGTATGACTAATGAATCATACAATAGTTATAATAAATAAATGATTATTTAGATTAGCGAGTTCACAACATCCCTGATTCATTCAATTTTTTTCTCCCACGCAACAGAGGTTGCGGTGACAGGGAGGCTCCGAAGAATAGAATAGTCAAAATAAGAAAATTTTATTTAATTTTGTTAAACACCGCTTTAAGAACGTTTCTCCTCAGTAAATTAAGGCAGTTGCATGATAATAAGTAATTATTGATTGTTTCTCACTGGTTACAATACAAGAAGAAAGGGGAATGAGCCAGACTAGTTCTGTGCATATGATAGTTTAGTATCGGAACGCGACAGCGTAATTGTGTAAAAATAACTTTCACTTTTTTTGTTGAACAGGTATTCTTACGCCAAGAGAAGAAAATGTGTCAATACTAGTTTAGATGAGGGATTAATGATGAGTGTCTTCAATTATGGCACGACTTCTAAACCTGTCACGAAATATAAGGACTGATGTCGGAATAAGCGTGAATAGCGAACCACTGATAGTGGCTTTCCCCAGAGCATCCGTCATTTGATTCATTTTTATTCCTTTGCAGCCAGGCATCCAGAATAATCTGATTTGAGTTACGTGGGTAGGGACCAGAGAGTGAAAAATACGTGGTAGTTGAGAATCACTATTTCTAGCGAGTGCTGCACACACAGACAAATAGTCTGTAATTTTGCCACATTTGATGTTGATTAGATGAGCTTTCTAAAACCATAATCACTGCGTAACATTCCGCCAGAAATTCTGATAAGAAATTGGGAAGTCCTAATGAGAATGAGCAATTGAAGGTATCGGGAAAAATACCGGTGCTGGATATTTATTTTAATTGTAAGGCCATTTTAGCAATGATATCTTTTATTCTTTTGCCCTCTAAATGTCTCTGTAGAAGCCCATTTAGTATCTTGTAAGGCAATTTTTTTCATGATTCGGATATATGACGTCCACAATAACTGCAAGGTTCTGTCTTTCTTTACCTTTAGAAGGAACTTTTTAGAAGGAACTTTACTCGGTCTAACATCTAATGATCCAACAACTGCTTGTACGTATTCCACCTGCGGTGTGTGAAACCAAGGCCAATAAGATATAAAAAATTACTCTGGCTAATGCATGTAAATAATTTTTAGTTTTATAGGACACTCATCAATCTTTAGGAATGTTTGCACAGTAATTAGTATCCTAAATCTGCACAAAAAGAGAGGGCAACCTTGCTTCTAAGTAGAGGATATTAATGGCTACCAATTTCGTTCATTCAAGGCATAGGCCTCCCTTTTCAAGAGTTGAAGTGGATGCAATTCATAAGCTGGTGCATCGGAATAAAAAACACATCCAAATTTTAATACTTGGCGTACGTACATTTTGTAAATTTTAATTAGTGTGTCTCTCCGCATACATGATCGACTGTTTAACAGACTTCGTATGACTCCCAGCGCACGTACTCCGTACTTGGTTATGTATTCCATGAACGTATGCCAGATGAGGTGGTTATCATAAATTATTACCACACTTTTTACTGAGTTCAGTCTTGGTATGTTCTGCAGGTTGCAAGTTATTCTAATAGTAACTGGGTTATCCAAAAAGAAAACTATAAATGTGTTCTTTGAAACATGAAGACATAAATGGTTAGCCTGTAAGAATTTTCAATGGGACACATATACGTTTGTAATCAAATATATCGCGAATGTACATCAGCGTCTGAAACAAAAAAAAAATGCTATGTTAGCTGCATTAACTTATGTGTATACTTACCATGACTGGGAATAGCGCTTAGCAATATGTAAAAAAAAAAGGCGAGGTGACTGCTCCCTGAGGAACTCCTCGTAATTGGAAATGTATATTTGATGAATGACCTTTTAGTGAACAATAGCACTCTGTTCCAGTTAAAAATTCACTAAACCACCTCACCATATAGTTAGAGATGTCATGAAGTTTTAATAGAACCAATAATATATAAAGAGGCTCTGAAACGCTTTTTCAAAGAACCATGAAATAAAGTCACTGAAAGAGTTTATTGCCTCACGAATTCAACGCCGCAAAAAATTTAAGAATACGTCCAGTGCGAGTGGAGTTACAAAGGTTTGTCGCATGCTGCAATGACATTCTCTCTTTTCTAGTCCCGACGAAAGCGCTGAAAGCTAAGCAGGGAGAGATGACAGGACCCCAGAAAAACGTCACGTGCGCTTCGCGACTTTGAGCGCTTTTTTTTACTTTATTTCCCTCGAATGCGCGGCTTTTTCAGTGTGATCGCGCACGCACGCGTGGACAAGTAGTGGCCTCCCACGGCGATGTCTTTAACGAGCGAGCACCATGTTCAAATGAGCCAATGGCTGATGGATGGGTTGTTGACGTGTGATTTTTGGGCACATAACGTGATTTGTCGAGAGAAGAGAAAGCAATTTTTAGCTGACTTTGATAATTTATTGTGAATTTCAGGCCGCGTTCTCTGCTCTAATATTTGACTCGCGTGTTGTCGGGAGCCTCTACTACCGATCGGCAGAGCTTTCTGACCATGCTCAAAAAGTGTTGCAGGGCCCCTTCAATGTTTCACATTATCGTAAGTTTTTGAGGTGTGCAGAGTTACCAGGGCAGCTATTTGTCTGCGAGGGCGCGCTGATTTTATTCGGCTCTTCAAGTCCACATGAACATGCCAAATAGAACATCCAGGTCTTAAACGAATTTGGAAGGGTCCAGAATTTTTTTAAAAGTTTAATAAGTGGATCATAAATCATTCTTTCAAATATTTTAACCAGATTAGAAGTTAGCGCAACGGATCTAATATTGTCCAATTGTGTATCCTGCACAGTCACTTTTAAGTAATTGAATTATTTTAGCACTTTTTTCAAATAGACAGAATCTATGAGCATTTCATAGAATGGTTGACTAAAGATGGTAAAATATCAGAAGCCTCCATGAAAAGAATTTAAACATTTTTACTCTTATTTCGCCACCACCTGGAGCGAAGCTTGAAAGTCCTAACGTTAGTCAGTTCAATCATATTAAAGTCATTTCTTGGTGTTACGGATTCAGTGTATAGTGATAATAGAACTGAGAATCTGCTGCCTTGATCATTTGTTATATCGTTTAGCCAATGTTTTATTTTATGATCAGAGTGAACTAAAGAATCTATGTTTGGACGCTGAAGCTTTTTCGTACTACGGAGAAGTTTAAAAAGCGTACTTTTAGTTTTCGATTTCGATACAAATTCTATTGGTTAGTGTCGTAGTAATATTTTGCTTTAGATACTGTGTGTTTGAATATGGCTTGATAAAGTTTACAGTCGCTCGATTTTTCGGACATTGGTTACGTAATAAGTTTTCCGAAGCTGCTTTTCTTTTTTTTAATCGCATGAACAATCCGATTTTCACTAAGGGTTGAACGAATAATTATTCTTCGATTAAATAATTAATTCTAACCATTTTCTAGAAGTTTCTAGAGCACTTGTATTCTTGTTTTTTTTTTGTTGCTCATCGGAAGCATCGGATAGCGAAGAAAATGCAGACACCAAACAATTGATGAATATGTTGTACGTAATAAAAATATTGTTTGGTTCAGCTGGCAATGTCACTGAACGGGAAATTTTATAACTGGTAGGTGATCACTATTGATGGCATTATCAACTGTGGACTACGAAGATACAAAAAGCCAAAAACAAAGAGCCAAGAAATATGAAGGGAATAGAAGTCTCCTGAAACCATTATATCACGCCCACACAAATTCCGACCCCTTCAAGACGGCTAGTACACTGAACACCCTAAGGAAAATTAGTGTTCAAATTTTCAGACTCAAAACCGGCCCTACAGAGCATGCAGTCAGTCCTTCGACGAGGTTGCCGTGAACAGTTAACTTACGAAGTTATCAAGCTTCTTCACCACGTCGCAGAAATAGGCCACGAGGTCAAGTTTCAGTGGCTTCCTGGCCATTGTGGGATCAGTGGCAATGATTCTGCAGACAACGCCGCTCGCACATCGCACCAAGAAGAGCACATCCTTCCGATTCCTTTGTCAAGGACGGACGCTTCAAAGCAACTTCGTCACCTGGCACGTAGTCTGTGTCTGCAGGAGTGGAGCACCCCAAGCATAAGACATACGAGATTCTACCAAATAAACCCTCGACTGGAACTTCGACCTCCATCCGGACTTCGTCGACGTGAAGCTTCGCTTCTTTGTCGCCTTTGGTTGGGGGTTGCCTTCAGAAAAGCATATAGAACCCTCATCGGATTGACCGACAATGCGGAATGCGACGTCTGCTGCGCCAAAGAAGACATGGACCATCTGATATGCCATTGCCCTCGATTGGCCTCCGAAAGACAGAAGCTTTCGGACGCATTGCGACAATCGGACGATAGGCCACTCTCAGTGGATGCTGCTGGAACACCGTCCTCGCCTTTCGTCGGCTCAGAAAGTAGTGAAAGCTGTCTTGTGCTTTTTGAGGACTACAGGCCTACGTGACAACCTTTACCTTTTGTGTAGTGCCACCGCTGGATACGCGCCAGCCGATTGACTGACAACCCTTTTTTTTTCTCTCTCTCTTTCTCTTCTCTTTCCCATCTCTCTCATCTTTATGCCCCCTTCCCATTCCCCCAGCGTAGGGTAGCAAACCGGACATGTGCCTGGTTAACCTCCTTGCCTTCTCTCTTGTTGTTTATCCCCCAAATTGTATATGGGAAAACACACGGAAGAACCAGCCGTACAGCTAAAATTTTACAGACAGGAGCCAAAACATGAAAACTCTTTGTTGCCTAATGACAGTTTTTACCCGAAAAAAATGAGAGAATACCTGCTTCTCTAGTATGTCGGTCTGAATGAAAACACCTGTAAAAGTAAATGATAACTTTTTCATTACTTAACCAAGTTTCTTGTAATAAAATTATATCGGGATTAAGTTAATTTACAAGACAGAATTGGTCTAGAAAAGCTGATAAAATGGAGATGTAGCTTCACTGAAGCACTTTCAACGACACTATCATGAAGTTCAGCAGTCGAAATTGCCATCTCTGTTATAATTTCTTTCAGAATAAACTTTGGCGTACTCTGAGGTTCTTCTTCCCCCATTCCCGGTTTTAGTTTCTTACGACGTTTAGGTCAGGCTGTCTCAGTTTCACTAAATGTCATCGGTTTCTTGTGGGACTAGCTGTTGCCTTCGTCATTCATATTCCACCAGTGACAAGTAATGGTACTTATCCTTTTTTAATGCAAATCATTTTTTTTGTCTAAATCAAGCTTTTTGGCGTTTAAGTTTATATCTATCGATCTATTCGCCAACGCCTGCGTGCTTTCGTGATTCCTCCTTAACTTGGGGTAAGCCAAATCGATTGATTGATTGGTATGTGAAGTTTGGTATGTGGGGTTCTGATTGATTGGTATGTGGGCCCAAAACCACAATATCTTCATGAAAGACGCCGTAGTGGAGGACTCCAGAAATTTCGACCACATGAGGTTGTTCCCCTCAGTTCCATGTACCAACTAGCCCTTCAAGAAACCCACCTGGGGTTCTTTAACGTGTCCCCAAATCTGAGCACACAGACCAACAGCCTTTTCGCTTCAATCAAAAATGCAGCCGGCGCATGCAGGATTTGATCCCGCGAACTGTAGGTTAGCAGCCGAGTACCTTAGCCACTAGACCACCGTGGTGGGGCTGGGGTAAGCGAAAGTTAGTATGGGAGGGTAACACTGTTTGACGAATACGACTCGCTGGTCATGACATGAATAATGTCCCAATGCCATCACGTATGGCATCAAACACTCTCTGCCAGAGAGAGGCACATACCCGAGGGCCGTTATGGGCCACTGGTGTGTGGATACGGGCCGCACGTGATTGACACTTCGTATTTACCCTGGAACGGTGAGAACACACATCGGTAATTTCAGCACGTGAGCGTTAAGAAAATGCTGACACTGGCTGTGCTGACCCGACAAATGTAAAGAAAAAAAATGAGAGTAGGAGCAGGACTCAAACCCCAACATTTGGCGTGGCAACCAAGTGTTCAACCACAGAGCCACGCCAGGTTTCCCTACTGCTTTTCAAATAGACCATAATGTTCGTGAAGCATCAGGTTGGGATGCAGTGGTGGCTATCCCATTTTATAAACTTTAGATACGTACTCCTACGATACAGCCGTCACGTCGGGTCAAGATACACTGTGGTTAAGCGCAATGCGCTAAAGGTTATTGACAGTTTCCATCAATCAAGGAACAGCGCGAACAGACATTGGTAATTTCAATTCGAGAGCGTTAATAAAAATAGTACATCTCCACGAAGTGAATGACGACGATTCAGCGAAGCTATCGGTCCAAGGTCCATAATGTCTGCATTGAAGTCGCCGACTATAGTGTAAAGGACGGACATATGGACTAATGGACAGATGGACGCATGCATAGATGGACGAGTAGGTGGACCTATGTACGGATACATGGAAAGTAGGACAGACAGACGGACGGACGGGTGGACCTATGGGCAGTAGGACAGAAAAATGGACTGATGATCAGACAGACGGCACGGATGACCATGTATTGTGCTGTCCTATATTTGGTTTTATAAGTCCTAAGGACTATAATGTCTACGTTGAAGTTGCCGACTAGTATAAAGGACGTACCGATGAACGTACCGATCCACGGACGAATGGACAGGCGGATGTACGAACGGACAGTAGTACGCACGTACGCAGAGATGGGTGGACGGACAGACGGACGGTGCGGGTGATCATGTATTATTCTGTCGTATAGTTGATTACACATAACGTTGGTTGTTTATAAATGTTTTGTTTTGTTGTTGTTGTTGTTTTTGTTTAGGTGTTCAGTATTAGACTGGGTTTTGTAGGCAATTCGCCCCTAAAATCTGGCATCGGCAGCGTTGACACAATGAACCTATAGAATAAATATCATGGTCCTAGCGAGATTCGAACCCCAGCATTTTGCGTGGCAATCAAGCATTCTACCACAGAGTCAATCCAGATCTCTGAACCGCTTTTGAAGTAGACCATAATATTCGTGAAACCTCAGTTGTGGTTGCAATGCTGGCTGTTCAATCTCATAAACACTACATACGTACTCCCGTAATACACCCGTCAAGCAAGGTTAACGAAAATAGTAGTGAAGCACCGTCCATTGAAGCTCTTTTACCTAGCATCACCACATATCAGCTGGCTGCTTCTGGTGTTGCTAATACCCATGTTGATGTTGGCTTTGTTACTCAACAATAAACATGCGACTGTTGAATATATGTCTGTGTGTACAAAATTTGTGCATATATATAGCGTCATTTCGTAACGTAACGCTCATTAAAAAATTACAGCATAGTCACCTTTTCACCACATGCTTCGCATAACATCGATTCACAAGGTGCGTGGGGTTTGCCGATTTTTTTTCCCCTGTGCCTACCTGTTTACGGTGGACTGTGTCACCGTGACTACGCGGCACACCATGGCGACATTAGACGCTGGCAAGCCTAGACCCTCTGTAACGTGCTCCGCAGCTAAAATACAGAGATCCAGATAGAGAAAAGGGGATCATGTGTTGCATTATCATGATTCGTGAGTGATACGTATACGATATGGTTATATCAAACACTATCAGGGGTGTTGCGTTCCAAAATCATATGTTTTTGAGAGACGTCGTGATAGAGGGCTCCGAAATTTTCGACCATCTAATTTTTTTAACGTGCACTTAAATGACACGGGCCTCAACAATTTAACCTGCACCGAAATGCGACCGCCGGAATCGAACCCGCGACCTTTGAGTCAGCAGCCGAGCACCGCAGCCGCTGATCTAGGGCGGAGGACGATACAGTTATATAAACAGAGGTAGAATAACGCTAGTTTAATGCAAATTACACCTTTGCAGCTCTCCGTTTCAAGTCTACGCCTAGAGGGAACGGTTCTTACGTGTGCTACGAATAATAAAGCAACGGCCGTTGCGATCTTAATTCAATACATAGGCGCACGGACAGCGCTACTTTCTGGGGCCGCTTAGACAGCGGGCTCGCTATTGTGAGAAGTGGGCGTCCATTATTTAGCAAGACAAGCGGATTCCGGAGGCGCGCGCAGTTTCATAGCACGTGACCCGAGAAGGAACGCGTTGCGAAATTCGCTGATGACGTTTGTTAAAACGGGATACTTCTCCTGCATGCGCACCTACACGACCTTCGAGGCCGTGCTTGGCCTTCGCTCCATTTGCAACGTCGTTACCTCCATAGAGTTTCCCACAATACTTACTAGAGGGAACTCCGGCGCTAGTGTCTATGGGAGTTGCAACACACGGCGCTTCAGCGAGCATGGGAATGATGGGTAGTACACACATTTGTCTAATTTTCGTACTTTTGGCCTGCTTCTAACTCCGCGTGTGTTCGTGTGGCTTGGAGCTGTTTTTTCACGAAAACATAAATTAGCGAATGTTCACCGTTTGCGCTTCACAACCTTATTTTTTTAAGCGTACTATTTCGAATCAAGTACTTAAGTTCAAAAGGGTTCGTTATTTCTTTCAAAACATAACCGTAACCAGTGATAAACGAAGCCGCAAGTACGATTCGCCGCCCGCAAGTACGAAGACTAGGCAAATGTGTGTACTACCCATCATTCCCATGGTCACTTAACGATCGCAGCGCCAGAGTGCCCTCAAGTTAATTTTGGGAAACTCTATAGTTACCTCAGCCGTCACACGATATCAGCGCTTAACCCCCGTATTCACCAACGCTCCTCGACTCGACTTTCACCCTTCACTTGACAGAGTTGCGCACTGCGCCGCTGCTCGGCTGAAAATAACGCTGCGCTACTCAAGCATAGCAGCAAATCACCACTGATATGCAGTGGTTTTCCGTGCCTAGAGCTGGCGCTCCTGTCGGCTTTCTCAAGTGAAGGTGGAGCGATGAGTGAAGGGGCGTTCTAGAATACGGGGGAAGTCCTACAACTCTTTTTTTTTAGCCTCTGATAAACTGTCACCACCAACGCAGCCTCACGTGTCTTACGCGGGCAAGCACTTCGGCCACACTTTCACCGCACTGGAGTTTTCGCCAGGTACTAGTGAACAGTTTATGTGGCTCAGTTGGATTTTCCGGGCAAATGAAATAAATGACCTGAGACACGGTGACACTTTCAGCTACGTGTTAGTGATGCTTTATCCATTATATTTCGTCTTACATACGCAGTAAGTTCTCATTTTTTAATAAAATCAAGCTGTATGTTACACCTATGAAATTCCTGGTCATGCTAATAATTTTCGTAAGTTCTAGTTTGAAGGAAGCGGGCTAGCGTTTAAACGAAATGTTTTAATATTAATCTTCTAACTTCGCTCTTACGTGTGTACATTGCAGTTTAGTCGCCTTTTTTTTGAGTGGTTTTCATTGCTTATGACACCTAAATGAAATAATTTGTAGCATTTGAACTATCTTGACTTCTTTTCTTGTCATGGTCTCTGTTCGTGGACCCCGTCTTCTTTAAATTTTATTTACATCAAACTGCAGGCCATGTGAACCAAGCAGAAGCAAGATACAACATAAGAAATGTCACGTACGGTTGAGTTGCAACACGCTGGGTAGAGCTAGAGTGACCCCAAGCCTAAACCAGGTCACAGACAAACGTGAAATTGGTTCCGAAAATGCAGCCTATTGAGAGAGTTTAATTTACCCATTTTGAATCTATGTATAGAGCCACTTCGCAGTTTTGGCACCATTTTCAGTACAGAAGGCGTGTTGCAACTGATATTGAGCGTGGCTTCACAAAGCCCAATTTAATATCGGAAACGTAGAAAGGTTAACAAACGGAATGAAAATGAAAACGCTGTTTAGAAAATAGTGAGCATGTGATTCTGACTTCATTCATATCTATCTATCTATCTATCTATCTATCTATCTATCTATCTATCTATCTATCTATCTATCTATCTATCTATCTATCTATCTATCTATCTATCTATCTATCTATCTATCTATCTATCTATCTATCTATCTATCTATCTATCTATCTATCTATCTATCTACTAAGGTTCCTAGCACCAGGCGCCCTACAATGGTAAATGAAAGTAGGGAGTTTTTTTTTTTGGCGGGGGGGGGGGGCTACGTCGGTGCATGCGTGCGTGCGCTTATTTCAATAATCGAGCACGTCAAACTTCTTATAGTTCGCCCGCGTGGTCTTGTTGGCGAGCAGGTCTTGCGCGTTGCTTTTGTTTGGCGCCCATTATTGTTATTTTGCCCCGCTGCGCTGTAGCCGGCGCTATAGCGCGACCACTTGGCCTGATTGCTGTGCCGGCCCCTGCAACAGAGCGACCTTCCGCCGCTCCGAGTTTAGGAAATTTCTCGCATGCCGTCGTCGCTGCCGCAGCATTTTGCGCGTATGGGCGGAGGACGCCGCTGCATGATTCAAGACGCGCGCCCTGTAGCCGCTCGCTGATGGCAAAAACGCGTACTCGCCAGGCCCGAGGAAGCCGCGCTCGAGCCTGCCTCGGTGCGACAGTGCCTTTTTGCACAGCCCGGAAAGCTGCTGGAGTGTGCGCCGACTCTGCACGCATACCGAGTGCGCATATGGTGTAAACAGTGTCTTGCGCCATAGGACATCCTTGAATTATGGCGCAGCCTATATCGTCCTCGTTTCCTTTCTCTTTATTTGCCGCTTCATTCTTTGTATCTCATAGTAGATCGTCACTCAACCGAGCTAGCGCATTTTCATAGGCAGCCCGCGATGCACAAACAGTAGACTAAGCTTACGTTACCCTTGCCATTAGGTTAACCTGCAAAAGCTGTGTTTTAGACGTCTTATATACGTCAAAGTTTTTTGGCAGCGCTTCGTGAACTTGCGTGAAAGAAGATAATTTGTGGCCTGCATGCTGTTAGCTTCCTATACGATGGGGCGATGCAGACATTTAGGTCTAGTGGCTTGCACCTCCCGACACGTTTCCGCTTTGAACATAAGGTGTCAAGGCGTATTGCAACGAAGCATACACTTCCGCGTTTCTTTCCCGTTATCATCTTACCTTAATGTGTGCGTCGAACCCACTCGCATTCTTGACATTTACCGGGATTCCGCTTATCGGCAATCCTCAATGAGGCATTAGACCAATAGAAAAAAGTAATAATAATATCTGGGATTTTACGTCCCAAAGCCACGATATGATTATGACGGATTCCGTAATGGAGGGTTCCAGACATTTCGACCATCTGGTGTTCCTAACGTTTGCTAACACCTTAAAGTACATGGTCCTCTACCAATTCATGTTCATCGAAATGCGACTACCACGGCGGACAAATTATAAAGGAATGACTGCAGGAATACTCATAGCGAGTAATAGGAGAGAAAGGCAAAAATACGAACAAATAGAAAGGGTGCGGGGAAGGGACAAGCAGCGCTGATGCTGTCCCCCTTTATTTCTTTTCTTTTCTCTTTTTTGCGTGCTCCCCTTATAGGTATGTGCCGGATAACCCACGCCCTCACTATAGTGGTGCAGTGGTCAGAATTAGAAATGTAAAGAAATAGAAGAAGAGCAAAACTTTATAATATAGGTTTTTTTTTCTGACATTGCGCCAAATTAATTTCACAGTCAAAACACAGTAATCATATTCCCCTAATCTAGAAAATCTATAGGTATTTACTTGCATTAACTACCGGCTTCTTGGCCGATCCCCCTTAGTGGGTGAGAGCCACAAAAGAAAGGAACAAGCAAGCAAGCAAGCAAGGTAAGGCAGGAAAGAGAAAACTCGGGGGCATGTTGGTTGCAGCCCCAAGTCCAGGGCCTCACTGGCTTGCGTCGCTCGCCTAACGTGACTCAGAAGAGCTCATTACACTTCTGTGTTCGGGCTGGAAAGTTGTGCCTCCGATTGCTCCGAACCGCTTTCTATGTTGTTGCCTAAAGTTGATTTAAAATCACCTGGCTTCCAGCCACATTCCCAAGAGCAAACTTTAAAGAAAAGGAAGCAACAACTCTTTGAACACTATGGTCAATCACAGCAAGGTCGCATTGGGGGAGGGGGGGGGGGGGACAGTGACAAAGCCGGAAGAAAGTTACGGCGGATGCTGTGCAGTGCGTGAATAGTGTGTCATGCCAAACAGTTGAAAATGGATCAGTTACACCTAATGGTTTGAGGTTTAGTAAACTGTTACAAAGCGCATGAGCGTATTTTGTAAATAAAGTAGTTTTTTTTGGGCACGATGCGAGCGTGTTGGGAGCCCCTATACGAAAGTTGTGGCACCGACAAAGCAATTTATTTTTGGACATGACGTCAGCATTCAACGTGGCCTAGCAATTGGGTCATGAGGCATGTGTTGAATTCAAGTAGAACTGATTGATTTGTGGGGTTTAACGTCCCAAAACCACCATATGATTATGAGAGACGCCGTAGTGGAGGCCTCCGGAAATTTAATTCAAGTAGAACTGTCGACATTATTTGCAATAATGCCACGCTAGATAGAGAGATACTGTTAAAGCAGCCCCAGTTCACCCTAAAATGTTTCGCATTTCAGAAATTTCTCGTAGCTGGATGCAAGGTGGTACCAAAGCCTTTCTTGAGCCTTCGTTTCACCATGATCGAGAAAAAAGAATACTCAGATCGCACATTGATCCCGAATGTAGGGTAGATGAAAATTACATAAAATCGATCCCAACAAATGCAAGCTTTTGGAGGCGGACGCCACTGTTATAGTTTTGGCATGTTACACCATTTATATAAAATAGATAACAGGCTCGACGCACTTCAAGAATCCTGTTAACATGGTCGTATTTGTATTTCTTCAGGGCATTTCTTTTTGCAGCCGTGTCGTAAAATCTTGAAAAAAAAAGAAACAAAAACAACTTCAATCTTTAAAACAGCATTGAGGCTTAGCTTCGTTACGGTTTATACATTATACCCCGCGAGAGAGAGGCATAATGGGGTAAACTTGGCAAATTTAGGCGTTAGTGTTCTGTCAATTCGAGCTTCAAATAAATGAACACGTTGTTGCAAATCAAGTCATAAGAAAAAAAAAAGCAAATCAGAGTGCTGATTCAATAATTGGTCAATAAGTTCAGCACAAGATAAAAAAATATGTAAAATATGAGTTGCGCATCTTATTGTTCCGTATAATGAATCACTCCAGCGTTTATGAAAGCCTCTGTAAGCTCCAGAGTCTGGTCACCCGCTCCAACAGTACGCCTGGCTTTCCCGCGGGGGAAAAATAACGAAAGAACCTTTGGCCGTTTCTGTCAATTTACGCTAGTCGTAAATCGATTATCTGGCCGATCGTATTCAGGCGCCACATTCGCGGAGGTTCGCTGAGACAACGCTTTGAGAGGGCCCTCCCCAGCGAATGGCCGTGGCAGAGACACTATTACAGTAAGGAAACCAGGAGGAAGAGGGGCGGAAGGAAAGGCCCAAATAAATGAGCTGGTCACTTGGTCAGCCGCTACTCTATCCGTACGCATTGTTTTTCTCCTACTCCTCTTTCTCCTACGCTCAGTGCGCGCAAGGCAACGTCACTTCTTTTTATTCGAGAACCATGTCCCTCAGCGCGTCTGCCACTTACTCCTGGATGCTTCGGCTCCAGTGTCTCTTCTTCAAGCGTGCTTGAGACAGACGCTGGTTCTACTTCTGTTGGCGCCGTGTGTCACGGCATGCGCCTGCTGGCTACAGAGTCGTGGTGGTATTTCAAGCATCAGGCCATGTTTTTTTTCTCCTTGAATTAGCCATAGCGTTGCAAAAAAGGGGCATATACTCTTACCGTATTTTTATCGTACATCTCCCCGGCCATTCTTGGTTTGGCAGCTTACCCCTCAGCTTCAATGTCACGTGTAAGTGCCCCGACAAGCATGTACGAAGAATTGCACGATTTCTGCGGAACGAAATTCAACCAATTAGGATACCATCGAAAAAAAAGAACAGACAACGAAACTGAGAGAAACATGCTGGCGAATGGCATCTGAATTCCTTTAATTATGAAAGCTGAAACATATTTTTTTTATTTTATTTTGCTTCGCTCGGTAAGAATAATAATGAACTTAATTAACTTATTGTGAAACTCAAACTTTATCGTGGCGTGCCGCAGGAAAGGAAAGCGACTTGAGCACTGATACAGTTCTTAAATCCAACTGGGTGCACAAATGCACATAAACCGCGACAGTGTTCCATCTTCCATCTTCTTTCGTTCAATACCTTCACAACTTTGCTTTCAGTGTAAGGTAACAAAATGGACGTGCGTCCATGCTCTTGTTTTCCTTCTTCATCCACCTCCTCCTCAACAATGGAGGCAGCAAATACAGTCCCTCTTTTTGCCACCTTTTTACCTTATTACTTCACGTACATTTACGTGAAGCTGCAACTTAGCATTCAGGGAGTATATAATGAAAGACAACTTTGTGACTTCGCTTGAGGTTATGGGCCATTACAACTTAACGCGAGTAGTTTTTAAGCTTGCCATGACCATATTTAGCCTGGTATAAATGCTCAGTGTGCGTGAGAATGAGCCGCAACCGTCAAGATAGCAACGTGCGTGACCTACGCGCACAACCGCGACAAGAGAGTGTCATAGCGACCACGCTTCTGCTTCAGCGATGTGCTACGGCCTTGACTTCTAGCCTTTTCATTGACAAATTTTCACTTCTAAGTGAAGACTTTAGAATGTGACACAAACTTTTTTTAAATGTCGACACGTTTGCCCCCCGCTGAAAATACAGGCTGATGCTTGCCCTGCTGCACGCATACAGTCTGACAAACCAAGCAATCCAAGGCACGTTCTTATTAGAAATTGACGCGTGAACATTATAAAATATTACTGCATTCTCAGACTTACTATAGACGACCGTGATCGCATGTACATAACAATAAGAAAAGATAGTGAAGTAATTCGTTTTTAATTATACACTTGAAAACCTTGACTTGAAAATAAAGGCGTCTGTGGCTTTTATTTTTCTGCATCACTTTGTCGCTTTCCTTCTGAAGAATAATTCGGACAGAGACGATCATAAGATTACTGTCAAAATGAATGCGACTTTCGCTGTCATGTGGGGCGTGCGTACTGCAGCCGGTCTTCCTGAGATGCCTCATCCTGAAAAAAAGAGAAAGAAACAAGGCATGATTCAGATTGAGGCATTAGCACACTCTTACTCTATTATGTGTTCCAATGCCTTTGGCAAACCTAATTTTTCTTTTGGAGGTTAAGCCCTCCAAAGGAACAGAGACTCGTACTTTCACGTAACCCGCATTACACTTTTTTTTCGTGGATGTCGTGCGAGTACCAATTTACTTTTTTTATTACAGATACCTACTAAATACTGCTAACTTTCCGCATAGCTCAACCGTCTGCACGATTGCTCGCATAACCCTTCAATTCACCGCTCCAGCTTGTGAACTATAACTGGTGCCTCGCAAACGTCCTCGAAAATTCTGTGTGTAGAACTTTCAAGCTCGACTACACTTACGCCAATTTGTCTCTTAGGTCTTCCAGCACCGATAGTCTATAAGACTCCTTTCCGTAGCACGTCTTTTCTGTAAACTTCACCGCCACGCGGTTATTTCAGTGCACCCGCGATATCGCTGAAATATTCAGCCTCACCAAAGTGCTCACTCGAAAGCCCCGCAAAAAAAAAAAAAAAAAAAAAAAAACGTCGACAGCAAGGCGTGGACGGTTCGAGTGCTCCTCGACCAAAGGTCACCGTGCCCCGCACCACCCTGGAGAGTCTTTAGATGTTGTTCGCGCGTATGGAACCTTGCCTTTGTTCCCGTTTCCGCTCCCTTGTTTTCGCATCGTGAGAAGATTAGCATTTTTATTGGGAGGATCACTGTCGATCACCTCGTGCTCGCGACAGCTCTCGTTTGTTCGTCTTCCTTTCTTTTTTTTTTATTATTTCCGGACACTCTGCGTCTTTCGAACTGTCCGTTCGCGTTTGCGCCGCGTGAGGTGATTTCTCCTGTCTTGTTTCCAAAGTTGAGCGGGGTGTCGCGTTGTTTATTTCTGCCACCATTTATTCCCCACTTGCGCGGGCGACACGACAGGCGCGAGAAGCCTGAAATGTGGCACGCCTTTGTGTGCGGCGGCATTCGCGTGGACGTGCCCTTATCTAATAACTTATTCTGTGGGCAATACGAACTGACAGAGACACAAGCGCACGCGAAATGGCAATGCGGTGAACAAACAAAACTACCGGCATGCAGGGAGGTTGCAAAACTCTGAAAGTGGCAGCTTACGTCACCCGTATACGACCTTTTTGTCATGGTTATTCGCTGCTTTGCGCGAGTGAGCTTCTAAAGCTTTCCAGAACCGCTTAGTAGACACTGTTATGGCAAAAGAGAAGAGCGCTAGCCTGAAACCTTCTACGCTGTTTTTTTTTTCGTATATTATCAGTAGAAATAAAAAAAAGAGAAAATAGCAGGCGGCTGCGTCCAAAATTTGAATTTGTAACCTGTTAGTGAAGGTGTTTTACGCGAAGTTCTCGATATGAAGCGAGCATTGTTGGTGTACCATAGCAGAGGTAAAGATGCACGCATGCTCGCGCCAGATGAATGGGTTACCGAAGAGGCACAACTCTCCGCGATATCGAACTCACAAGGCTGAGTGTTTTTGCGGGCTGTAGTGCAGTTTTGCCCCAGGACATACTTATCCCGTCTAACGAATATACACACTTATTTGAAGATGGGCATTAGATTCACCGTTTCTGAGCAACAAAGTATGAATTTCTTGTAAATATGCTGGTGAACATCCCGTGCCTTATGTGTTGTGATTCCCAAATTTTTCTGGGGCGTGGATGTTCTTTAAACGACTGCATACAAGTTGCTGTGTTTCAGATAATATTTGTGAAGTTGTTTACCTAGAAGTGTTAACTAAATATGAACTGTACGTGACATGCAACACAACGAAAAAGAATGCGTTTGGCACTTCCTGATTTGCCTGCTTATCAAGACAAGGGGTGCTTTCGCGAAGCAATTTCCTGTCTATATTGACCAGCTAAACTCACCCGACAGCTGCCACCGCCATATATCCTTTCGACAAATAAGTGCACGCAACAAAGCGCTCCCGGGTCGGCGACTGCAAGCGTGCATAGTTAAGCCCCCGTTGCGAATAGCACCTTCTACTTTCCGAACGCAAGCGTGGCAGATATATATAGCTAATACATTTTCTGCTTCACGTGACTACCAGTGGCATTCCATTCTGTCGCGATTGCCCAGCAGATTTTAACCCTGGCTTTGTTGCTCTGGTCATTTGTTGCAAGGAAACGACGGCGTAAAAAGCGCCAACTATATATAATATTCAACGCTCAAGACAACAAATGCTCTTCAAAGTACAACGAAGGTTGCGCAACATATTAAGCTGCACGCAGCAATCAAGCCTAGAATACCAGTAATTATGCAACCAACGAAGCGTCTATAGACCCATTCCATGTTTGTAAACAGAGGTAGGCCGATGTCGACATTATGGGTAAAATTATAGCGACGTCCACACGTGACTTTCGCCATATAAGCGCTGAGGGATGCGATGTGCGCCAACAAACAAAACTAAGTTATGAGACGCGACTCACATCCAACCGCGACGCAGTTCGTCGGCAAACCATTTTTGCACCATTCAAACCCAGCAGAAACTGTGGTAGGCAGAGCGTCTTTTGCCTACCAAGAAAGCGCCACCGCATTTTCGTGACGTAAGTCCGGTGGAATTCGTCTATACGATGAACGAATATAGCGCATAGTGGCGCATGGCTGGAAACAACAAATGTCAAACCAAGGTTATGTAATGCGAGGCGTGCGTGAAAATGACACCCCTATATTCATCTTTATCACCTGAATTTTTAAGGTACGAGCGCTGTTCAGTACCGCCAGCATTTTTGCCGAGCTTCCGTTAAGGGTCTCAGCCTAGCAAAAGCGCGGAAACATAGACGAAAATAAACGGCAAGTGAACGATTGAACGAAAGTGTTCGGGCTAGAGCTCGCTTGGCACAGTTTTGTCTTGTGACAGGCCGGCGAACTGCTGAGACTCTCGGTGCGTTCGTTAAATGTCAGAGGGTGGCCTCTCCACCACCGAATGACCGGACGGCTGAATCGAACGGTCTTTCTCCGAAGGCTGAACGAACGAAGCATCGGGACAAGCTTCGATGAGCTCCCTGTACTTTAAACTTGGAGCGGCCGCACTGTAACACCCACAGTTCTGCCGAGTTTCCCCGTCAGCGTGGTGGCCACCCTTGTACACTATCAATGCCGAGGCCGTTGCCGGTCCTAGCTACGCAATATTACCCCGGCCCGCCGAGAAGAAAAAATGCTAACGGAAGAGTATACGACAAGGCCGAGTGAGGCGAGAGAATAGGAAGTAGACGTGAACAGGAAGGGGTGAGGGGGGTAGCGTTGTTTTCCGGGGATTATGGAAATGAGAGTCCTCTGTGTCGCGCATACGGCGATTGCGCCACAACTCGCTTGTTTTCGCTCACCGTGGAGCGGAATTTCCGTTGTCTCATTGTTATAACAGTGTTCCGTATACGCCGGTCTGATTTCTGTCGCCCAATACGTCACGGCGCACACAGGTGGTACACGTATGGCCAAAGCCAGCTTCGCCCAGTAGCTATGCAACCGCGCGTGACTCGGTGAGATGGCTAATTTATAGACTTTGGCACGCGAAAGCAGACAACGGGTATACCGCATACAGCCATTCGAGCGTTGCGACTCCAGTTGTCTCATCCTTTACACACATGTATAGTTGGGACAGCCTTGCCTCTCACAGAGGCGTATTGTTGCTGAAAAGTTTGGCAGATGGTGACCATACCTTACGTCAGTGGCGCCAATTTCGCATGGCCGATGATTCGGTAGTTCATTCTGGGGCAATATCTGTGTTCTCGGAATAGACTGCAAGCATTACTCGCGCATGATATACGTCATTTCTCCCCGCATGTTCTCTAAACAATCCTTGTTATGCACCTGAATTCCTTCCACAATTTGATCAGTCTTTAAAAAATTTGCAGTGATCTTTCAGTGAACTGATCCAAAAATAATTCATGCTTAGCCGCTACAGAGCGGGCTTACTGTCCAAAAACAGCACGACTTGTTGTTCGATACAGAACTTTAGCTTCTTTAGGACTGCTTGAATTGCCACGCTTTCACATGCTGTCGATGAAACGACGCACTCGAGTCAGGCTGCCCAGGACAAGTTTAGGGACGGAGTCACAAAGGCTGCAGCGCTTGCTCCACGGTCTAAGTCGACCGATACATCGCTGAAAACTTTCAAATGATGAACGTAATTTTCTATTCAAGTAGCGAAGAACGTACTTCAACTGTGGGTGTGGAGCACTTGCTGTGCATCCATTTAATCCTCACCTCACAGTCCACATCTTCCTGTAACCCTGGTGGGTCTTGTCGAAGTTGTCCATATTTAGGAAATTCCAGGCCAAGGTGGCAAATGATGTTGAGGGCGACGAAAGCTCGCTATTCCGTACGTCGCCGAAGGCGACTGAAAAGTGCTCGCCCTGGGCTCGATTCGTTATGTCGACAAAGCTTTTTAAGCAGTATTGGAGAGGCGAGAAGACGCAACAGTGGAAGACGAGCTTCATGAAGCATCTTCACGCTCGCTTTGGCACTCCCAAAGCAAGTCTTAGGCCTTTACGATGAAGTGTTTTTAGCCGTTTGTACTGTGACTCACTTGGAGAGATCAGAGGCAATTGGAAGAGCACAAGATTGACAATTAATGCCTAGTCTAACTTTATCGTGAATATCATTGATGCCGGGTGGCTCCCCCAGCTTGTTCGTGCCATCCTTCGAAGAATGTTTACACGGGGTGACAGAGGTGACATCATTTTGTCTACTGCACGCCGCCAATCAGTCATCCTGGAAGCTAGCGTGACTTAAAGTAATTTCATGTATTTAGATTGCTGAATCGATGCATCAGGAAGTAACATTTTCATTCATATTCATTGTCTTTGCATACCTGGGAATAGCAGGAACCGAGGCTTTTCTGCTGATATTGTTTGTCCAATAGATGAAATATAGGTCTGTGCAGAGAGTGCAACCCTTTGGCCAATCATTTCCAAACGCCTATGCTGATATTCAGACAGCCATATGCATACATCTTCGGCAAAACCTGTATTTGAACTGCCTTGCTCACATTCTTGAGAGCATTAGATAAACCAGGCATGGCCACAATGAACAACATTGGAGACAGGAGACTGCCCTGTGGCACTTTTCTGGTGATTTTCCTTGGGCTACTGACCACTGTCCCTAACTTAATCTGCATCGAGAGATCACACGCAAAAAAAAACGCATGAACAAAGCGTAAAACATGACCTCTTATTCCCGTAGACACAAGACAGCAAATTATCGTGCCTTGAAACACGTAGTCGTACACTTTTGAAACGTCCAGAAATATTGGCAGCGTTGAAAAGCCGTATGCTCGTTGGTGTTTTTTTTCTGGCTAACCAAGTCTAAGATATTGTCATCTGCATTCAATAGTTTTCAAAACCCAGTCATACATGCTTGAAGAAAGAGTGTTGGGATTCTCAATCCACCATGTCTGCTGAACACCGGCCAGCTTCTACACCAGCTTTGCTACGCACAAAGCTAGTGATACTACCCTATATGATGTCAGTTCTGTCCTGTCTTTGACTTGCTTCATCAACGCCACAACCCAAGCTATTTCCCACGTTTAATGAATGTTGCCGTTCTCCCACACATAGTAAATACATAAGAAGCCGGCTCCTCACTTTCGCAGGCAGATTTGAAATCATTTAGTTTGTGATTGCATCAGGTTCAGGAGCACAGCTTCGACGGAGAGAAATAATGGTGGCGTCAGTTCCCGCAGCGTGAAAGGTGCGTCTATGACAAATGCAGAAGGAATCGGAAGTGAAAAAGGTAGTTCTCTTTCTTTTCCAATTACACAAAAGTCAGCAAATTCTTCGGCTAGAGGTGGCATTGATATGTCCTTGAATTGCACGAGGGCAATAAACATTCACAAATGCTGGGTCGTGCTTCCGACACTATTTCCTCCTCACCATATTTTTGACAGTAAAGTAAATACACTGAAAATCTCACAAAATGCCACTTGTTTCTTCGGAAGCTTTTTGGCACGTCGCCGTATTGTTGCATTAAGTTTGTTCAACTGACTAATGAGAGCTGGTTCCCCACCTGCCTCTTCACATAGGCTTTTTTTCTGCCCTTCTTCGAAGAGCAAATAAACTACGGAGTTTTAGGTCCGGGGCTAGAAAATGGGCCGGTAGTTAAAGTATGGTGGTTGCAGCCGCTTTGCTCGCAAGCATATCCTCAAATATGTACCCTGATCGGTAATCTAGATGCTCTCGGTAGCAATCCCAATCTGTTACTTTGCTAGATTTAGCTGCGATAAAATGGTAGCCAGCAATATTGAGAAGTATAGGGATGTGATCACTTCCCCTTTTGTCTGGAGCAGTGCAACACGCGAGTTGAACGTCACTTGAATGCAAAGTCAATGAGTCTTGTACAAGCTGGTTGCCTAAAGAGTTACATTGCCATCCTTCACGATGCACAAGCCTAGCTTATCAATAACACTTTCCTGACAAAGTCCACGTGCATCCGAACTCTTGTACCCCCATGACGTGTGATGCGCATTGAAATCTTCCCAAATGATGTGTGGAGCTGGGCGATGACGACACAGAACTTCTAAAAAGTTTTTCATGGAAATTTTTTTGTGAGGAGGCGCATACACAAATTCAATGCTTACTTTGTCATTTCCTGATTCCTGATTGCACAAACTTCGATAACATCTGTGCATAGGTCGGACACATTGAGGGTTACGCGTGGTATCTCTCTTCGAATATACACAGTGGTGCTTCCACGTGGTAAAAACGTTATGTCGGGGTTCTTGTGGGTGACCTATCCAGTGATTGATCTTTGTCTCGGTAACCCAGCATGTAACAAAGCCAAGATCGAAATTTGATATTCTTTAAAAAACAGGTTTAGTTCATCAATGCGAGATATGATACTGGTACAATAACGGAGGTATTTCCACTTCATGATGCAGTAGAATTACCGAGCTTATTGCAAAACAACACTGATGCCGTATCTGGCCGCTACATAAACCAGAGATCATTGGAACATAAAAGATGGCAAGCAGGAGGCTCACCTAATTTTTCTTTACATTGTCGAGAGTGCAAGTGCGTGCCAACACTCAATGAAGGCGGGTATTCCGCACGAGTTTTCCGCCTACACGTGGCCGCGATAATTTTACAGCGTAGCTGTCAAGTTTTTGCCGTTTGGCGTCGACCGATAATTATCATTATTATGAGCCTTTTCATCATCTTCTATCTCTTCTGCTGGATGCAATGACTCTGATGGGCGAAAGAACGAGTACAGACAAAGAGAGAAAAAAAGAGCGAGAACTTCGTGGCGAAAAATATTTCTCGGCAAGGTGAGGTGAGCATCGTAACAACTAGGTTATCCAGGCTAGCAGAGCCGAACATACCCTTATATAGTATAGCATAGGAAGTGAATAGGCAAGAGAAGTGAGGGTGAAGGGGAGGAACAGGACGAGGGGAGAAAGCAAAGCATATCATAGCAAGAGGAGAGAAATAGAGAAAAAGGGGAGAGGAAGCGATGAAGAATCAATGATAGAGCGAGAAATACATGGACAAAAAGGGAAAGGGATGAAATAAAGGTGAAGTCAGAAATAGAGAGTGAGGGAAAGGAAAGAAAGGGAGAAGGGAGGCAGCAATCACGTAGGAAGAGCGAGAGAGAAATGAAGATGTGGTATATAGAGAGAATATATATCAATAAATATAAATAGACAAAAATGCCCAGAAAAAGAAAGAAGAGAAAAAAATGAAAATCACTATAAAAAATAAAGGCAAACGAAAAAGGCCGCGAAGCTCCACACTTTTCATGTTGGCTCCACTAGTGTGAAGCTGCCTCAATATTTTCTGAAACGACGCCGTAATAGCCAAGTTCAACCCAGTTAAAGGCGTTTCATGATCCAAAAAAGAACCTCGCATGCTTTGCTATTTACTTCGCTATGCTCCATTCGTTGCCTCGTCATTCTTGAACGAGTGAATGTTGGCGAGAAGACAAAGGGGTTCTAAGCTCCATGCGACGGGCAAGCGCACCGAGCAAAACAGGCGCACGGTCCCGGCGCAGGTGCGGTGGCAAATGGTGGTGGTGGTTGTGGTTAGATGAAGGAAAAGACGCCTAAGTTATGTAGCCCTCGAGGTCTTGAGGGAGCACGGCGCAGCGTCAATGGTAAATGACTCGCGGTGCGCTCCCCGCTCCGACTCGCCTCAGTCGCTCCCGCCACCGAGCGCTGCAGACGTTCTCCCTGCCCTGTCACGTTCATGAGAGTTGGCAGTGAGAACATAGTCGTTTGCGTGCCATTTCTAAGGAGCTTCGCTCATCGGTTGTGTTCGTCCACGGAACTGCTAGTTTGTTCAGGTAGATGGCATTACTATAGACGCAAATGATGCCGCCATGGCCAACGATAGGGATACCGAAAAGCCCGCAGAGGAGAAAGATGTTGTTGGGGGAGGGGGACTTGTGGCGCGAGCACGGCTCGTAGCACTGCCATTTTGGCATTGTTGATAGTGATGCCATTTTGAACTTGATATGTAAAAAAAAAAGTTATCAGATATGGTTTAGGGACCCGTAGGGGAAACCATGTATGACAACTTTCGGACTCGTTTTTCTTTTTTTTTTTGCGACTCGTCTAGTCACCACGTGCATCTATCGGCTTCTGCACTGGCTTTCTTATCTTGACCTCACAGCTACCGCCATCGTTACATCCTGCATCATTGTGCGTTCCCATAGCTGTTGCGACGTCTCCATTTTTTTTATTTCGCCAGCCGATCGGTGAAGGGAAACATCTGACACCTTTGCTAATGCCTTTGCCCCATTGTAAAACTAAACGCGCAACAACGGTGTCACGCGTCTCTCACAATCATGTGGTGCATGGTTTTGGGACATTCAACCCCAACAATTATAATTAAAAAAAACGGCGTCACATCAAAGATAAACTTTGTGCCCGTATTCACTTGCTTGTATGTCCAATCATGCAAAATTCAAACTTTGGCGGCCGAATATCTTGAAGCACGGATATACAATAAGTATACTCTGCCAAAATGTACTGTGTAGAAAAACGATTTCACTTAACTTTCAATACAAACATTCCCGCTTACTGCAGTAACTGAAATGATCATAATTTATGAATTTTCTTTTAAATGAATGAAATAAAATGCATTTTTATTTTATCAAGTGGCTGACAAGATTAGTTGCCGTCGCATTTCGTGTTCACCCCTAACATAACTCATTTATAGAGGTAGTCTTCAGCTCGCTCCCAGTACCTAATTCTAAGAAAGCCACAAGACTTAATTTTGATCACCCAGTATACAGGTGTGACCGTATGGCAAAGACCAAAGATTTCAAAGTCATCATATCAAGATAATGTTATTCTACAACAGGCTCTGTCAAGCTAAGTAAGTTATTCTAATATGCTTTAAGTGCCCACTTAATAAATGGCGCGTCATGCCCGTATCAAATTGCGCTCTCAGTACTCGCTTTGATTTTAGCGTGACGTTATTGGTTGCTCAAATACGTACCTTTAAACTATGCTTAAATTTTCTCACGCAAACCTGAGAATAATTATCGACACGCGCTCTCACGCTCTGCAACTAGAATGGACTATAAGTGCGGCACTACAGGGAGTACATGAAAGTTGGGCTGAAATTCCAATGAGAAGTAAATAAAGTGTTTAACATCCCAAAACTGCATTGTGATTATGAGGGATGTTGTAGTGGAGTGCTTTGAGAATTCAGAACTCCGGGGTTTTTCAAACCTACACCTAAATCTGAGTTCACGGGCCTCAAGCATTTTGCCGGAAGCAAAATGCGGTCGCCACTGATAGGAAGGTCACGGGATTCGATCCCGTGACCTTCTTATCAGCGGTCGAGCACCATAGGCACTATACCACCTTGGCCTGTTTCCTTTAAAGCAAAGATGTAACGATAAGGTAAGCCCAGTGTCCCCCAAGACTACAGGGGGCTGCTTTTATTTGTCATTAAATTAGAATGTCATATTAATGACATTCTGCAGGTCTCTCAAAACACGCCAGTTAAACTACGAGACGTGCCTATGCACATGACTTTGTACTATATTCTGTAATTTCCAACAGTACTGACCAGTTTCAATGAAGTGGGTCTTTTTTATGTTCTGTACTAATCTAACAAAGGCAGTGTCGATGACTTTTTCTCATAAGGTTCAGATTTTAAGTTTTTCTTGTGATTACAGAGGAACTATCATCACACACGTATATAAGTTTAAACACCTTCAGGTGACTGTCATGCTCAGGCTAAAATAGCTAAAACACATAGACCACTCTCATAGGCTTGTAACCATTCGTGATAAAAAAAAATATCCCGAGTGTGGCCACCTTAGCGTGAAAAGCTCCATTTTTATTTACGTAGTAACGAGAAACTGCAAGCTGAATGCTCATTGAAAAAAAAAAATACTCATTACGCTCCTAGTCTAGAAGTGTGGCGGCAAAGATGGTGCAAGGTCCACTGCGCTAATGTAGCGGTTAGCGTGCTCGAGTGCGGGTTGTTCCGAAGACCACGTGCTCGATCGCGGCCATGTCGGTCGCATTTCGATGAAGGCGAAATCGTCGAGGCCCCGTGCACTGTATGATGCCAGTGCACGTCAAAGAACACCGGATGGTCGAAATTTCCAATGCCTTAGGCAACGGCTTTCCTCACAATCATATATCGTGGTTTTGGGACGTCAAACCCCCGATATTGTTAAAGACAAAATGCTGCAAAGTTTCATTTGGTTGAAGTCTTTATTCACACCTACGCTTTATTAAACGGGGCTGTCCGGGTGTGTTGGTGAGACGTGACTTATTACCTATCGGCGCCTAAGCCGAGCACCGTGAAGAACTCGTGAGACACACGAGGGCTGGAGTGTGGAACAAGTTCTTCACTGGCATTGTCTCGCTGTGCACGTAAACATTATTAGCTTTAAGAAAGGCCAGACTCACAGTGGCACCCGATACGGGTAAAACACAGCCGATGTTGATGGGGCTGCACTATACTTTAGCTGCCAAACAAACAAACAAAAAGAACCAGGAAGGCTCACAGTACTCTGTTAGCCTTCCCACAAGACACTCCCTCTCTAGAACAGAAATTGTCTTCCCTAGTGTACTATTTGGCTTCCACTTCCTGCATGACGCTTACGATTGCACTCTCTAACCCTCAGTCCCCAGTGACTGAGGAACATCAGACCACGGCGACTTTGGGACTCTAAACGCTGCGGAGGATGATAGGAATCAATAGATACAGAGCGGCTCAACAAGTAAGCTTAAACATCAGCCTCACCAATGTAATAAGTAAACTGTGTTTCTGTTGAAAAGAAAATATTAAATATTATTTGTCTGTGATTCTAGATAAGGTTGGAGGAGGAATTTTGTTTGGAAATTACACTGCGCATGTTCGAGATCATATAGAAAAGCCTTATTTCTAGCGGTAGTATGACAAGAGTTTTCGTGATTACAGGCTTATTTCACTCTTATTTCTGTCACTCTTTTCATAATAACGCGTCTACGGTCTAGCGTTTATATCCGATGAACTGGTTTTCATATCATAAGACGAAACACTACAGATCGGGTTTTGGAATTATAAAGTTTTTTTTCTCAATATAGCAGATTGTTCTGGAGAAGTCACCGATGGCGTAATTATTTTCTTTAAGCTTGATACGATTTGAAAAAAAATACGTATTTAGTTGTAAACAAACAATGATGAGTCTGTGTTGGCTGGCGCTGGATATTGCAATATGGTGGGTTCCGTTGACGATTACAGGATATACGTTCGTTTCGAACTCCTCCAAACTAAGAGCAATGGTTCACTCTTCTGACTGAGCAATACCAGCTGCTGTGTTAGTGCCCGTAACACTGCCCATTGAGTGCCCGTAACACTGCCCAGTGTTATATAATCTACTTATGTGAGACTCATTTATGTGCACGGCTGCTTCATCTGGACTGAATTAGGCGTGCAAACAAAACGTTTTTTTTTTTATTGCGTGGAATACACGCCTAGCTGGCTGAGTGCGAAATAAAAATAAAGAGAGGCCTAAGCGATGATTTTCTAAGTTGATTAGGTCTCCACTTAAGACAGTTTTTGATTACCCTGCCACTAACTCACTTTTATATATTTAAACTTCTAAAGTCAGTTTACACTAGTTGGTGCGTAAGCTATAGCGTGGCAGTGGCATCAGAACCAGTTGCCATCACCATATAACCGAAGCGGTCCATATAACATCAACCAACTCCGCGACGATAGCAATACATCAAAGCGTGCCCAGTATCTGCTCGGGGCCTTAATATGTTCTCCTCGCATCAGAAAGGCGACAAAATTTGCAGACACATGTAGTGGAAACAAACCAGTGCTCGTCAATGCTGTCACGCAGCCATCAATTTCATTCGTGTTCCTGAGGGCAACAAATGAAAAAAAAAAGCTGTTTCGTCGAAGCTACGAAACAATATTGAGCCATGTATTTGATATCTGAACCTATTGAGGCTTGTAGACTCATTTATGTATATGATTGGGTAAATATTGAGGTGAAGAGAAAGTGTCACGAGTGGAAAATAATCACTTACATATATCGCTCAATCCCCACTAACACTAACCAGCGCAAAGCTGATGAGGTGAACAGCTCGATAATAAATGACATTTCAACGCGTCATCATGACGTTGAGATAACGGGAACCCAGCATTAGCGGTGCATGTGATGTGAATGGACACGAAATTGCTGAGCCTTCGCCCCCGCCACAGACACAAGACAGAGCCTGCTGGAGCACAGACGCCACTGCAGGTCATACTATGCAGCAGGACTGCGTCTTATGCATATTTTACGCAAGAGGAAGCGCACGCTCACCCCCCCCCCCCCCCCTGCCCCTGCTGTCTTTTAAATCGGCCCACGCACAAAAACAGTTCCCGTGACGAAGCCGACATCCTTCTCGATTCACGTGTGCGCACTTTTTTTCACATGAAGTAGGACGGGCGGGGCGCCATAGGACCTTACAGCGTGACGAATTTGTACGAAGCCTCGAGGTGATGGCGTCGCCGATGCTGACGACTAACTACCGCCACAAGGGCTATACAGTGTAGTGGGGGGGGGGGGACGTGTAACTTTTCTCGATTATTCCTCACTTGCCACCTTATGACTCTTTTTAAACGTAGAAGTTCGATGGCAGATGGAACATTGCAACGAAGAAAGATCCTTGGAACACGGGGTGTCACTGAGGCCAACGTTCGGATAAATAAATGTGTCTTCTTTCAGGTTGCAACTTTCACTTGCAGCCTTTTGGCACCCGAAATATAGTCGACGAGTCTTTTTAAAGAGACACATTAACAATCTTTGGGGCCTCACGGCTTGCTAATGACAGTATATTGATCTTCAGAGAGAATTTGCGTACTTTTTAAAGGAGAGTGGCACGGGTCCAGTCGGGAGTAACACACGAAAAAGAGTCGCAGGACTCTTTTCTTTCTTAGAGTGTAGCTCTAAGCAGTATATTTAAACTACTCAACTATTAAGGATCGTTTCATGTGTCTTGAAATAATGTTCATGAAATCAAATTTTCTGGCTGCATATTGCACATTATGCTCGCACAATGGCTTTGGCATGGCCAGAGTCATTCTAAACATGTCTAAAAAGGTTTCAGAAGCTCGTTGTCATTATTTATTATGGTCGCTTCGATGATTATTTTGTCCTTTCGCATTGTTGTTGCGCATCTAAATGAATGTGTCAGTACAAACTTTAATGGAGAAGGCGCGCGCACGGAAAGGCACATGGAGAAGAGACACACGTGTTAAAATCTTTTCCCTGTTTGCTTTCCTCTCTCCTAAACGCGACCTGCGAAAAAGGAGGAGGCGGTAGCACCGAGTCAAAATCCGCTTACAAGTGAAAGCTGTTCTGCCTGATTTGCGTTAGCAAACATCGATGAGTGTGGTGCCGCTGCCTCCATAATTCAACACGCGTGCATGTTTACAGCAGAATCACTGGCTCTCCTTTTTCTCTTCCTTACGGTAAGGTGTAAGCTTTCCATGAGACATAAAACAAATTCAGGAAATGTGATGTCCGAGAAACTGTGTTCAACGTATAAGGCGAAAATGAAAACCTTTCATAATATACCTCACCTGGGCAGTGCACTCTCGAAAAAAAAATATAATACTGTTAAATAGCAGACCTGGCACTGGTATTTCTCCTCTTGTAAACTTTAAGAAGACATTCAAATGAAACAATGCAAACAAATAAAAGTAAGAAACAGTGACTCACCGAGGAATCTGGAGCTAAATTCCAAAAATTGCACTTCGCTTGAATGACCTTTTCGGGTATTATATGCGACGAGACATTTTCGCCATTTACATTGTGGGGGAGGAGGGCTGCTGTTTGCGTTTCGTCGTCCACGTGTGAACTAGTGCGATCATTGCTGCTGCAGAGAAACTTAATAAATAAACAGTAAAGTAATTGGCTTTTCACTCCTACTTTTCAATCTCACCAAAGCTATTATTTGTTTTGCCATAATGCCCATGAAGACAACGATTATGCTAAAGGTTACTTTTTGGTTATTGCCCGTAAGCAGTGTTTGATAAAGTGCATGAATTAGCATTCACATAATTGTATGGGAAGTAGCTTTCAACCGCTGCGGTAAAAGCGCGGTAACGGTGCTTGAGTGGTGATCCGAAAGTTGCGGGCCCGATTCCAGTTGTCGCACCAGTCGCATTTCGATGAGAGTTAAAATGCTACAGACTCGTGCAATTGGACACAGGTGTTGTTCTCAATTTCAGGAAGCCTTCACTGCGGCTTGCCTCATAATCGTATTCTCGATTTGGCAAGAAAACCCCAGAGACAAAAAGTAATTGCCTTTCACCTCTGAAAATTTTGATGTCATTATGATATACGCCGTATCGAACTTCTACGTACACCAGACTTGTACACGTTAAAGAAAGTCAGTAACCCATTACATCTACAGTTAGTTCATTTAAAAACTAATTTATTACAGTAGGTAATTGCGACTCCACAGAAGGAACTGAATAATTACATAAATGAAATTGATTACTTTTGCGCTACTTTCCTTCAAAATTTTATTGCCGTAACACAACACAAGTTTTCTTAAAGAGCAACAAACTGCAACATGGTAGGCTGTACGCTTGAGTGAAGGGTGGGAGGCTTGCTGTGACTTGTTTGATATAGTGGTACACGTTGTGAAATTTCAGCATAACTTGTTTTTCTGGCTTGTGGGAGTTTAATCTTTCAGATTTCATTGTCAAGAAATCGGCTGCTACACCGAATACTCCGTCACTGCAACCTCCGCAGATAAAGGCCGTATTAAAACGTAGAAACACCTTGCACACAAGCTCGTATAGTTGTGCAGTGATTTGACGCTAATGTCGATGTTTTCAATGAAGCGTCCCGCTTCGCTGTTGTTGCTGGCTCTCGGTTAACGCGCTGCAGATAAGGCAAAGTAAAACATTTTAAAATGGGCTCTGCATAGACCACTGTGCGATAGGACGGGGAGTCTTTAGAGATGATGATGATATGTGGGGTTTAACGTCCCAAAACCACCATATGAATATGAGAAACGCCGTAGTGGAGGGTCTGGAAATTTCGACCAGCTGGGGTTCTTTAACGTGCACCCAAATCGGAGCACACGGGCCTACAGCATTTTCGCTTCCATCGAGAATGCAGCTGCCACAGCCGGGATTAAATCCCGCGACCTGCGGGTCAGCAGCTGAGAGCCTTATCAACTAGACCACCACAGCGGGGTGGTCTTTAGAGAAAAGCCAGATATTTTTCGGGGCAACTGCCGTATAAGACTGTTACAACTTGGATTTGAGAAAGTAATCCATTATCGATAATCAATTACAAGAAAATTTAATTGAATTATTAAGAACGTTACAATTATAACAATGATTGATTATATTACAAAATTACAAGAAAGTGTAGTTGTTTACAATTATGATCGATTGCTTGTAACCATATGTCAGCAAAAATTGTGGAGCTGCCTCGGACTCACTCATGAAATATATTTTGCGCTTAGGGCTCACTTCGATTCAGGCTCACGGAAATTTTCCTGAGCCGGACTCACTTGGAGTGAGCCATACAAGCTTGGAACTTTCTTCAACCAGACTTACTCGGACTCAAACTCCCCAAAATGTCACCCAGCCGGTCTCACTGATTGATTTGTGGGGTTTAACGTCCCAAAACCACCATATGATTATGAGAGACGCCGTAGTGGAGGGCTCCGGAAATTTTGACACCTGGAGTTCTTTAACGTGCACCCAAATCTGAGCACACGGGCCTACAACATTTCCGCCTCCATCGGAAATGCAGCCGCCGCAGCCCGGATTTGAATCCGCGACCTGTGGGTCAGCAGCCGAGTACCTTAGCCACTAGACCACCGCGGCGGGGCCAGCCGGTCTCACTGAAACTCAGACTCACGGCTCAATCTGTGTCTGATTGAGTCCGAGTGAGTGTACTCATGAGTCTGCTAGCTTAGAATTAGCTTGTTAGATCATGGTGCTCATGACCTTTAACATCAATATCTCTCGGTAGCTGGTACTCTTCATGGCACCATGGCACTTTTTGGTATAGTACCTTCGAATACGAGTTATGACTGGTTGCAAATGAGGAAGGACACTTTTTTTCTTGAGATGAGATATATTTTTCAAGAACTTCCATACACGGAGGAGGGGGGGGGGGGCTAAGACCCTACGTAATTTCCACCTCTGATCAATAAATATTAAAGTAGTGTATCAAGTGCTTTTGAGAACGTGTGAGTCGATGTGAGTGAAAATGTGAATCAAGGCAAGGCTGTTAGTAATGCTCAAGATGCATAAATATTACTACAGTGTTCTAGAAACACTGTAATGGTACTATGGGTCGGCAGAAAAAAAGTGGAACTCTCTCAAACTATCTCAATATTTATATCTTGCACTTTAGACTTAATTGTACTGAGACTCACGAAAATTTTCCTCAGCTGAACTGACTCGGACTCAAGCTCCCCAAAATATCGCTCACTTGTCATGGTTGAGTGAGTCGGAGTTAGCCGACTAATGAGTGAGTTCGCCGACCTACGCTTGTATCGAGTTAAGTATACTCTGTGAGAAACTGCATATCAATGCGCAGATCAGCTGGGAATCTTCAACGTGTCATGTCGATCTGTAAATAAACGAGCCTCTTCTGCAATGGAGGATAACGTGGACTTCGTAGATGCAGCGCAGTACGGTTACTCGGATCACTTTGTATCAGTAGTCACCACACTTAAAGTCGTCACCGACTTTATTACACGTGAACGCAGATTGCACTAAACAGATCGTGGCACTCGCTATTGTTACCACCAAGCGCACAGCTATTTACACAGATCCGCGAGCAATCGCTCGAGCCTTCTTGACGGGTTTGGTGTGCCAACAAGCCGTTAAAAAGCACATAGTTTGGTTCCTAGCATACGTTGACCGACACGTACGCGGAACCATCCTTAATGCCAACGAGTTGGCACACTGTCGGGCGCGAGGTCTAACATTACGTCGGGGAGAACCACTCAGAGGCTGAGGACACACTCTGGTATATTGCCGAGATTCCCTCCTGACCTTTCATGGAATTAGCAAGCACTGTCTGTTTGAACGGTGGAAGTTCACCCTCCCACATCCAACTCTAAACAGAGCTCAATTTATGCCTTTACGTCAGCTATAGACTAAGGGATACCCTTCTCCCCTTAACTGCTCGAAATACATGAATGACATAGAGTCAGTCCGTCGCTGTGGTAACTCGCTTTGCACTTTAGAACACATGCTGTGGCAATTTCTTTCCCTGCGTGAGAGCCCCAGGTCTCCCTATACGAAGGAGGACTGGTGATTTCTTCTTACTAGCAACGAGAAAGACGACCAGCTAAGGGCTATGAAGAGACCCCATGGCATGGCCAAAAAGATGCATCTTTCCTTACCGTGGTGGGCGTGGCCCGCCGATGTGGCCCCCTAAGGGGGAGTGAGCGTCGTCTCCAGATTTAAATAAAGTTCTTTGCGTGCCTGCTTGCGGCAGCAATCACTTCGACTCGAGCCCTCGGTGTCTTCCTTGAAAGTGTAACGCCAAAACTTTCAAGCCACTTGGTAAATTAGCTGCGAATTTGGTACTAAATATTGAAATAAAACTTGAACAGCAAAAAACAAATGCGGGAGGAAGAGAATTTTATTTGAATATGCAGTGTCAATTAGCCCCCCTATCTATCCTGTTATCGTGCTCAGCTACCAGCATGTCTTTAAGTTATCTAGGTGTATAGATGGATTATACTCCGTCAAGTACCGTGCTTATCTGTTTTTTTAATTATTAACAATATCGCAAAGATACGGTGTCATGTGTATTGCCTACTTGTCATGCTATAGCTGCATGTTAGCCGTACAGCTTTTCAGGCGGTTTTCATTGTTTCACAAATTTATTCACGTTGTGCAGGAGCTTAGCGTAGCTGTAATTATTTTTTATTTCTTTGTTTTCATGCAAGAATCTCGTACATGATAAGAAAATTTAACCAATTAAATAACACGCTAAGTATTGAAAGTATGTTGTACTTTATAGAGTTATACGTCTCTGCCTCAATAAGTATAAAACAAATAAACAAACTAAAAATAAATTATCAGTAAATAACTAATGCAAGAAAGACAGAAAGGAAGAAAGAAATAAAGCTGTTGTGATGATAAGCGGGGCACCATTTGACCCTATGAGCCAGTGAGGGCTTACGTGCGTATATTAAACAAACTTCAGCGGCGTGATAGCCGACCCATGCAAACTGGTCATTTGTGCTAATGATTGGGTTTTGATAAGTCACAAAAACTTGGTTCCAGTTTTTTTTTCGCAACCTGCGGCTGAGATTTGCTTTGCGCACCTAACATATGTTGCCACAGTGGTGCGTCCAAGCTGCAGTTTCATTCATTCTATACGTGCTCGAGGGTTGATGGGTTAAATATAATGTAAGTTGTACGCGCTTGGAAAATATCAGTTATTTTGATGAACCATTAGAAGCACTGTCACTTCGGCTCCCCACTCTTTCGTTGGACTTGACTGGAAATGTTCAGCTTATGTTGTCAATATTTAGGCAGTGCGGCTAGCTTCTGCATGCTATGTACTTGTAATTTCTTTTCTAGAGCTATACTTGCTGCGTGTCATGGACATGTCCTCGACGATACTGCACTTTAGAGAAACCTGAACGGAATAAAGCGCAAAGCTGGTTTAATCTAAAGCTCGTACTTCGGCACACATAATCCATTATCGAGTACAGAGAACACTTCAATACGCACCGAAAAATATGAAAAAAAAGAAAATATGCTAGTAAGAAAGTCAGCGAAAGTGTCATTAGCGTTTTATATGACTGACAACTCAGCGTGTACACATTGTGCCCCCTTGTAAAGCGATGAAACCACTCAAGTTACGACGAACTTGAGTTAGCAATACATACACAAAATCAAATTGAGCTGTTCTGTCTCGTCTCTCTGTCTATCTCTCTCAGTCAGCCACAGAAGCGCTGTAAAAAGTTCTTGTGAAGTGGAACACGTGGTGGTTTTCGTTATGCTTCAACTGATTTCCTGAATTTCGCAGTTACACCGGATAAGAAAGGAACGGTATATTTCGTGCCCTTCTAGCTTAGCTTGTAAGGTGTTACACTGTCAAACTTAAGCGCACGGGTTCAATTTTTAGCCATGGCGGCCGCTGTTAAATGAGTTGATATAAAAACAATTATGTGCTTTATGATAGGTGTACGTTTCAAAGCTACAGGTGGTCTAACTTAATCAGGAGTCCAAGGCTATATGGCGTACCTCAGAATGATACCGTGATGTTGGCGTGTATAACACCACAATTCATAGTTTGTTATGCACAAGCCTTCCCCGCAGAACATGTAGCATTTCTTGTGCAGGCCAAAAAGATATGGTTGTTCTTGCGCGAGAAAAACAAACAAACAGCAACATCTTAGTGTCCGACTAGCCGAGCAAAAAGTAATCCTACACATGTAGCGGAGAACACCAAGCATCGGCCACGCCTATAGTCAGGGAAGGTTAGTAAAGAAAGTGGAGACCACAGGCAGGTATATATACTCGGCAGCCAGAAAGGCGGATCCGATTGGTTAATGCCATAGAAATGAACATTGTCAGAACTTCCACTCAGAAGTTGTAATTTTTTTCCTAAACTGTTTTAAAAAGGCGTTTATTCTACCGACTCTGCCTGTTTTCCCACTTTTTATGTGGAGGAATGTCGACCTGTAGGACACGAATTCATAGCGGGTTCTGCGCTCAACGTTTCGTGCCCTGTGAGAAGAGCACAAGAGTTGAATCAAACTGACTTAGATACGATACGTTCGGGCATCAGCAGTGCGCAGCTTTTTCGACTCATTTGCGCAGCTTGAGAACCCTGCAATACGAAACAAGAACAAGGAGCGATATTGTGCCCTCACCGAAAAAGACCTTCACGGTTGTGAAACGTGTCGCAGCAGCAGCAGTAGCGGATCACGTTCGACTTGTTTTGCCCCCGATCATCTTGCTTTACTTGTTACCCCACCAGAATTTTGGTTGTGCGTAGTCATCATCTCGTCATCGTCTCTTTCCACACCATCCCAGCGTTTCCTTTAAAACCAATTCTCGGCGTTATTTTTTTCTTCACTCACTTCGATTGCTAGAGCCGAGCGGACATAGCGCACCGGTTTATCCGGCCCTAGGCAGGCTAACAGGCTTCAGCCTGGGGAATAAAAGATAAATCAGAAAGGCGACAAAAGTGGGCGTTGGGAACGCCCGAGCATCGTCCACATCAGCCTGCATCCCTATTAACGAGGCAGGCGTGTATCGGACGCGTACGCATGGGTCCGGAAATGCCAAAGGCTGATGAGCTCCCTCCCGGTTATTCCTGGGTCTCCCGTCGTGCGAATGTCTCGGTGACGACGCACGCTTTGCCTGCTTGCCGCCACTTGCGCTCTTGCTTGCTTGCATGCTCCCCAGCCTCCGTGGTAGCGCGGCGGCAGGAAGAGGAGCAGAATTCACTTGAGCGTGCTGCAACGGGGCTGCAGCGAATGACAAGTTCACCACGCTCGCTATTTTCTGAATTAAAACAGCGTCCCTGTGTAATCAATACAGTTTGACAGCAATTAGCGGACGCCACTGGTGCTCTTTTTTACCCTCACCTTTGCAGCCTGAGATAGCATGCATCGTTGAGCTTCCGAAAGGCGTGTCTCTGCAGCTGCCATAAGGAAACTAATATATACAGTTGCCGTTCTCTGCGTTTTTTGACGCCTCCTTTCAGACCTGATTAGCACCGAGGTGCTGTTTTGGAACAGTTATGGTTTATGCCTCCCCTCGCTCATCAACAGCCTACCCGCCGCCTTTTTCTTTTCTTCTTTACCTATCCTGGCTGGCTGTAGTGGCTGTTTACCCTCGTTGAGCCGCCTGTTTGGACAAGAAGGCGAATAAACAGCATTTCTGTCTCCTGACGGGCGCGGCACAGCCTCCGGCCTTACGTCCCATAAGCGCCTTTCCAGAGCGCGCGTCTTAATCGGGCACAGCTTTTGTGAGGAAGTCACGTTGGCCAGCTTGGCCAACGCCAGCTCCCCCTTGCTCATCTAACCCTCCTGCCAGGCCCGCTGTTGTCTTTGATATGATTTCTATCTCTGATGGCGATGGTGTCGGGAGTTTGCAGGTTTTCTCTCTGTCTTCTTTCACTTTCCTTTTTCTACTCGAGAGCGCTCGTGCACTTGAAGCTAGAGTTACACAAGCTTAGGGTGGCGATGATTCCTTCTTTCTTCACAATATAAGACGGCACAGCGGCATTCCTAGCGGCATTCCCCGTCCGATCACGGGGTTATTATCGTCACTTGTCCTTCCTTTTTGCTCCCCGGGCAGTCAAAGTTAAAAGAGGTGCCGCGCGTGAGTTCTTCGCGTCTGATTTGGTGCGTCGGACGACTCATGCGTGTCCTCAATGAGAAGCATTAATTCCCGACCGTGTTATGGCTTGCAGTTCTTTTTTCCAAACTTGCCTGGAGAAGAAAACAATCGATCAGGAATCCTTGAGGCTGGGTTGAGTGCAATTTTGTTTTCTTTTCCTTTTTTCTCTTCCAGGCCTCTTTCTTGTGTATCTTTCGCCGTTTTCTTATCATACACGTCTTCATGTCTCCGCTGTCTTAGGCTCTCTCTCACCGCATTCACTCCTCACATTGGACAGAATAGTGGGCCGCATCCTCATTAACATACCATGAATACGTGATTGAGCGTTAGCAGGCACCCGTGGCTCCCCCTGCAGGCCTCAGAGTTCCTCACTGCAATGGAAGAAGGTACACTGGTGCTACTGATGGGCGCCTCCATTGATCGTCTCTGCAGCGAGCATGACACTTGATGTGTACATGTGTGATGGCGTTTTGACCAATTCTTGCCTCCTAAATGATATATATATATATATATATATATATATATATATATATATATATATATATATATATATATATATATATATGTATATGTATATGTATATGTATATATATACATATATATATATATATATATATATGTGTGTGTGTGTGTGTGTGTGTGTGTGTGTGTGTGTGTGTGTGTGTGTGTGTGTGTTTATGGCTATAGACGTAATACACTTGCCTAATAGCGAGCAGTGTTTCTTGAGGGCAACATATTTTCACCCGTAGTTACAATCAAAATACTAAGCAAGTGCTGGGCACTTTCTTTGGGAGAGCTCTATCTTGTCCACTATTTCACTTTATTTTCCACAGTAAATGACCTTGTGTTGAGGCAGAGCACAGTGATTCTCCCAGAACGGGTCCATGCACTCCCCCTCAACAGAGTAACAAAGCGCTGCCCGAAGCAGAGTAGCATAACCCCACCCCGCGAAAAAAAATAGCCCAACCTGAGACGAATATGGGCTTTTTAATTGTTTTTGATAGATCTCTGCCCGCGGGGCTCGTAAGAATGGCTAAATACGAGCACTACGACAAAAAAGTAAAATGTGAAGAAAAAACATGACCGAGGGGGACTCGAAGCTTCAACCTCTAGACGCACTCCAAAGTGCGACTCCGACACGCTAACAAATACACCACACTGAGGGACAGGAAATGGGTGTTTATTCCATTGTTGTCATAAGTAATATTCGTGATATATCTGCATTTTTTTAGAAGCGTAGATTTAAGTGTGCCCACGCTTGTCAAAACCAGCCGGACTGTAGCTACCATGTTTCCTCTGTTTGTTTTGTGCTTCGTGAAATCAGAACGTTTTCCCGGCGCGTTTTATTGCAACAGCGATTGTATGAAGACTCTCGGCTGAATTTTGCTGTCGGCGTCGACGTCACTCACCGTATCCCGCAGGTCGCGGGTTCGAATCCCGGCTGCGGCGGCTGCATTTCCGATGGAGGCGGAAATGTTGTAGGCCCGTGTGCTCAGATTTGGGTGCACGTTAAAGAACCCCAGGTGGTCGAAATTTCCGGAGCCCTCCACTACGGCGTCTCTCATAATCATGAAGTGGTTTTGGGACGTTAAACCCCACATATCAATCAAATCATCACTCACCGTATATGTATACGTATCTATACGTGTGAAAATGCAAAAAAGAAAAAAAATACTCTGGCGCGCGCAGTCGGACTTGGGTCGTCTTAATCGTGAGTGCGATGCAACTGAGCCACCGACGAGCCCGCACTTCAACGCTCAAACGACAAGCTATCTATATCTACCACTTACCGCTACTGACGGGCATCTCGGGGGGAGGGGGAATATCGTCTTTTCAGGGTTACCAGAAAGATGACACAAAGAGCGCGCGTAGAAACATCGTCACAATGTGGGGGTGCGCTCTCTTATCTCTCACACGTGCTTTGCCCCGTGTAGGGGAGCGAGTGGACGCTCGCCCGCGCGCCCTTGTCTAGAGGTAGGGAAGATTGTACGCCTTGACTGGCCTTAGGAGTTAACCGAAACGATTCTGTTGTAGTTGCCGGGCGCACAAAGGTCACTGCAATCTTTGAACAGTCTCCGTTCGCGAAAAAGGCGCGCTTTTCAGACACAGCGAAGTAACAACTGAGACGCTTATTCGCGTATATCTGTACCTGAGAGTAGGTTTTGTGCGTTATTTGTGCGTGAGAAACGCGGGGCACGTTTCGGTCTGCTAGTAATTCTACGCATGAACTTACAAATTGTTGCTTTCGCGTTCATTGCTTCGCGTTTGCGGCCTAGCTATGGCTTTTTTTTTTCTCTTTCCACATCGCTAGTAGGTACAGAAAAGGGCTACTTATTCGTGTGCATCTCAAGGGCAGTGTTCAAATTGCTTTTTTTTTCATATTGAGAGCGAATGCAGGACAGTTATAAAACGCCCTCAAGCTTTTTCAAGATCTGCGTAATGCAAGTGGTAATATTATTAACAAATGACTAGCCATTATTACGCTGGCGCATACATAGCGCGTGGTGGAGTTGTCTAAAGCTGCGCTCGGTGGAGCAAGGGGTGACTGGTTCAAGTCCCTGTTGGTTGGCTCAGAATCTTTTCTGATTTACTTTTTTCTGTGCCGTATGTATATGCATACATACACATATCGAGGACATGATGGCGACGGCAATGATCAAAATCAGCCGAGAGTGTTCATACCATTGCTACTGCAACAATAATCTCTTATAATGACATCTTCAGTAGTACAACACAGATAACAGGCCTGTAAAAGCAGGACGGAGGCTATGAGGACTAAGCCTGACACATCAGCAAACAAGAGATGACTCACATATTGAAAAGCTTGCCACATAAGATAATCAAGGAACACGCGTGTAACTTATTTACACTACGTTTAGCACAATATCATTCAATAATCAAAATAGCAGTAGCAAAACAACTTACACAGCACAATGTGACGATTAGGATGGAGCAACCTGAACAGGTTTCACAAATAATAATAATAATAATAATAATAATAATAATAATAAAGTTGTTGGAGCGTTACTTCCCAAATGCACGATTGGATTATGAAAGACGCTGTAGTGGAGGGCTCCGAAAATTATGACCAACTGAGGTCATGACCACCATAAGCGTGATCTTAGGCACATAGGCCACAATGTTGGACAGTTATCTTGCTAGTGTGGGTTGTCATGAACAGTACAAAGAAAGTGAAAGGGGAAAGGAGCACCTTAAATATTTTCGCACGGGATTTGCTTAAAACCGCCTTTAGGGAAAAATTATGAACCATCTAATTTAGGTGTCCCCTGATAGGATGCCAAGCAGAAGCGGTGCGCATGGCGTTGACCCGGTTGAAACAGGCAACGACGCTGGGGCTGAAAGAACGATTTGAAATGAAGCTGGGCGTAGCGTTTACCCGAGTAAAGGTTTGTTTCAAGCGCAAAAACATTGAGGTGACCTGGGTTTCGTGTAAGTTCCATCGCAGATGAACGAGTCAAAAGAATGTTTCTTTCCACTCGAGGTGCAGTCGAGCGTCGCGGGCTGTGGATAGAGTGCATTGCGAGCAGGCGGAGGAGCCGGCAGCTGCGGACGCTGCGGCGAGTTGCTGCGGGTGAGGGAGAGAGTGACGCCAGTGCGCACTGCGAGGGAAGCGTGTGAGCGGAGCGTGACGTCAACGCACTGCTGCGGTGTGACCTACTTGGCACAGCTCTAACACCTGCGGGGAGGGGAGCGCGTTGCGGTGCGTTTGTACGAATGCACGTACAGTCGAGTGCATAATTTTAGAGACTACGGGAGCGCGTGCCGAGGCGCGTCACTGTACCTTCTGGCGGCTGCACGGCTCTGTCCGGGAGTGCGCACTGCGCACACTCGTCCCATATCACCCGGCAGCCAGCCCTTTCGCTCGTTTCAACGGCGCGCATCTCGAAACGATGTGGACGGTGCAAGGTGTCACTTCTGTAGTCGCTGTGAAGACAATGAAAAAAAAAAACCTGAGTGCTAATGTGACGACAGCACATCATTTGCGGGTTTCGGCGTGCTGCACATAGTGCACGTTACTCCTAGGTGATCCGCGGCGTGATCGCATTTTGAATGTCGAGTTAGGCAATTAATAAGCTCAGCCAACAGTGTTGCCTTTTGCGCTCTCATTCGCTGAACTAACGCACGTAGTAATACTCGGTCCAAATATCATGTGTCTATGAACATGCGGGGAACCACCAAACGTCCAACAGCTGCAGAAAAGAGCCGAGGAAGAAAGGTGAAAACAAACTCGGTTTATTAAGGATAAATCCTTTATGAAGACCGCTGCGGTGGTGCAGTGGTCTCGATGCTCGGCTGCTGACCCGAAAGACGCATCTTCAAGTCTAGTCGCGCATGCCGCATTTCAATAGAGGAGAGATACTTGAAACTAGTATACTGATTGGACGTTAAAGAACCCCGAATGAGCAAACATTCCCAAGACGCAACTCCGTTTGAGAAAAGCTGAGAAACTGCATGTTTTCCACACTGCATCAAGGAAGAAAGCGTATTGGCGTATTGCATGGCGCGCTCGAGCCATGCTATTACATAAGAGGCATTTTCGCCGCTATATTATCGCTCGGGAGTACCGGTGCTTGCACAGCGACTGCAGAAGTGGCACCATGTGCCGTCCGCATCGTTTCGAGATTCGCGCTTTTGAAACGAGCGAAAGGGCTGGCTGCCGGGTGATATGGGACGAGCGTGTGCAGTACGCGCTCCCGGACAGAGCCGTGCAGCCGCCAGAAGGCGCAGCGACGCGCCTCGGCACGCGCTCCCGCGGTCCCTAAAATTATGCACTCGACTGTACGTATGGCGTTACACATGTGATTCGAAGAGCTGCTTCGCATCTAAATGTAATCGAGAATGCTCACTCCAGGGACGTATTGATAAAGATCTCTAATGATGTGTTGGTTTTTAGATGTGAAACAGCTCCTTGCCTAGCCTGTGTAACGCTGTCCTTCCATCCAAACCACACTCCCCTAATAGCAGGTGTTGGGGCGGTGCCAAGTAGGTCACGCCTTTCCTCGCAGTGCACGCGCGTGGACGTCACTCTCTTTCAAGCCTGTCGCCGCTCGCCACATGCCGTCTCGCTATCTTCATCCTGTCCACCACTCGCAATGCTCGAGCACACTACTCACGTGGGCATCATCTAACCCGAGCCACCTCTCTCCATCTGTCGGCGAGTAGAAACCGCGAGCCGGTGGGTGCGCGTGCTGCGCGCGCCTCGAGACTCTCGTGGCGCCCACAATGGGGACATCGCGCTCCTGCATGCCGCGCGATCACGCCGACAGGCGGGACGCCATAGTGGCATGCTTCCCGCTAGTGTGCGCGTACCTTTCTCCGCTGATGCCAGCGTTACTATGGTTAGCGAAAGCGATCGCATTCGCCAATGGCAACGCCAACACCGACGAGGTGGGAGCCAGGGAAGCCGAATGCAAGCGTCGGCAGTGGAAGACCAGCGACACCAATGAGGTGCGAGTCAAGAGCACCAATCGTGTTCGAGAATACAAACGGCGCGCCGGTAACACCGACGAGACGCGAGCCAAGGAAGCCAAGCGCAAGCATCTTCAGCACGTCCCATCTCCAGTGCCTTTGCGCTTAAAACAAATGTTTACTCGAGTGAACGCTACACCAAAGCTACACCGAGTTTCGGTTGAAATCGTTCTTCCAGCACCCGCGTCGCCATCCGTTTCAACGAGGTCAACGCCATGCGCTCCGCTGCTGCTTCACATCTCATGATGGTTCTCTTCGGTGAGATGATCCATAGTTTTTTAGCCATGCTTTTTTCTCCGAGTCCAGTGGGCTCGCGTCCAACGGCTGTTCTTGTTGACCAACGGCTGTTCTTAAATTTCTTTGCAGTGTACCGTGCGGCTAAGATATCAGGGCTGCCGGTGGAAAACAACGACGTTACAAGGGTTGTTACAACGGTCGCTCCCGACCGATGTAAAGATAATTTATCACGAGAGATCACAAGTTAATGGGGCTTTCATGTCGATGCTTTTCTCTTTCTTTTCCTCCTCCTCCTCTTCCTGCATGTAACGAGTGCTGCCAATGTCAATGTTGGCTGCATTTGATCGAGTGCTGTCTGTTGCGGTTAAAGTCATCTTGTGGGGCTTAGAGTCTCAAAGCGAGATGCAAGCTATAAAAGTGAGAATGAAAGGGGGAGGCTCGAGATATAGTAGCACATCGATGGTTTTATCTTGGATGTTAAACGTTCGACACTTTATTCGTTTGATTTTGTGGCACATTATGGCAGGTTATTGACCTCGTCAGTAAATATCCAGTTTGAATGAGCGACATGATTACGGATTGTTGAGTTTGCAGGACTGCGCAGTTTATTGGAAAACGTCTAGATACCCATTGAATGAGTTGAAAAGAGGATTACTTTGCGTAAGAAGTTTGTGGATTTTGTCTACGTTAGAATTGTTTATGTATTAGCAAACCAAACGTGATTGTAGTTCACTGGAACATGAATGTTAAAAAAGATAAACAGCTGGTGCGCAAAGAATGTGGCTAAACGGAGTTTTCCACCAGGCCCCTTGTCGAACATGACCGACAGGAACAGTTTTTGTTCGACGGCCAATAATAATTTATTATGAAGCTCACCTATTCATATAAGTGAATTGTTGGTCACTTGTATGTCAAGGTTGCTAGGTTACGTTGCCCACGTGGTGTTTTCGTTACTAGGTTGGTTGTACAGCATTCTTCTATGAAGAAATAAACCGTATATGTAACAATGAACTGTAGCTGCTGAACGAGGTCTAAATGTTAAAAAGTAGTGACAGTCCACGGTTATTTGTTATACTAATACTGTTTAACAGTTTGCATATCGATGCATTCTTTTGCCAATATATGACCACTTACTTACTTGGTGTACCTCTTATTTACGTACGCTTCTGTCGCGTTTCGCTGGCAGTCGTACTCTTACGAAATATGCGTGTTTGCTGACTACCTATTCCAGCAAAGGAAGCAACTGGCGCTTCCCGAAAGTCCATTCTATTTGTAAGAATAGCAGACTGGGCTTGTTGGTTTAACATATTTGCAGCTTAAGGCGCGAAAACGACACGGACGAAGAGAGACAGTACACACACACGGAGCGCCAAGGCGCTCCGTGTGTGTGTACTGTCTCTCTTCGTCCGTGTCGTTTTCGCGCCTTAAGCTGCAAATAAATCCATTCTATTTCTTTCGTTATATTCCATCCACTGAGTATCTCGTTACGAAAAAAGCAAGTGACCCAGTTTCGGGATGCGTGGCACTGAGCGAAAGGGCACCCCCGTTTGTGTCTATAGATTCTCTCAGAGATGAAAGGCCTCATTCAATTGGGCGTCGAAACCGGTAAATGGGATTTTAATTAGATTTCATTGCCTAGGCCGTTCTGTGAAACGTTTCGAAACTGCCTGCAGCTGAAAATGACGATCGAAAAGTGCGTCAAATGCTTCGCCGAGGTCGCATTGCGCCGAAGTACCCGTCAGGGCCGTCACACTCCGGGACGCTCTTGGCTCAATTGAATGCGCACCGGAAGCGGGATACGGGCCACACCTGCGCGGCGTCAGCGAAACACACTCACCGCTGCCGTCACAGCAACGGTACGTCCGTATGTGCGCGCGCGAGTGCGACGCCAAGCACTCGAATCCCTCGGGATGGCGATAAGGCACGCCACAAATCCGGGCTCTGCGTTTATCAGATTACGTAAACACACCGCGCGTGGGGCGTGCAAACATGTCACGCTGACGGCGGTGCACGGTTCCGAAGGCCCTCGACAGCCACCGCGCTGCCGCAGGCACGGACGAACAACGACAGGGAAATAAAGGACTGCTGCCGCGTTTGCCGGCCGCGGGAAGGAGAGCCGTTCTCGGATGCGATTGGGGGAGCTGGCCCGCGGGCTAATGTCACCCCTTCGAAGGCAATTGGCCCCGGCAGCAGAAAAAGGATTCCCACGTCTGATTTTGGTGTGCATGGCTGCTGCACTCGCGGTATGGGTACAGTCCCCGCACAACGGCGGCAACCTTTTCTCTCGTTTTGATCATGCAGCGCCTCTCGCGGCGTGTACCTTGCTTCAGCAGATGCGCGGTTATGGGAAAAACAAACGAGACGTGTTGGCCGTAATGGTGACAGATGGGCCGACATGCAGCAGAGTTATAGCACTCCTGGCTTCCACGTGACCGCAACAGCGATGTAGCAACAACAAAATAGCGTCGTCTACTGGCAATGCCAGTGACGGTGCTTCACTTCAGTGACTTACAGTTTTGTTATTTTTAGAGCTCGCGAGCTTTAGTTTGGTTGGAAGATAGCGGCAGAGTGCCTTGAATTGTAAGCCAGACACTTCATGAACAGACCAGGCGCGATGTTGAGTCCGTAAATTACAGCGTCACATCCCAGGTGCGCATCAGCTCAGCTTTTGTCGAGCGTCGTAAGTTCTACTGAAATTTAACTGCCAGTGTGAAACTCGGAGCCATCAGCGTTGACGAGCGTTTATTGATTGATTGATATGTGGGGTGTAACGTCTCAAAACCACCATATGATTATGAGAGATTCCGTAGTGAAGGGCTCCGGAAATTTCAACCACCTGGCGTTCTCTAACGTGCACCCAAATCTGAGCACACGGGCGTAGAACATTTTCGCCTCCATCGGAAATACAGCCGCCGCAGCCGGGATTCGATACCGCGACCTGCGGGTCAGCAGCCGAGTACCTTAGCCACTAGACCACCGCGGCGGGGCGAGAAGCGTTTCTTTTTCTTCGGTTATTTTGTTGTTGTTTTCTGACGACGTGCAAGCAATGCGAACTTTCTAACGTTACGCTTCTGCGTTGTCGTAAATAGACACTTTTAGTCGGGCGTACGGGGAAGATGCGTATGCTGTGAAAATTACGATGCGTATACGCGGCAAGTGAAGCGTATACGCAACACTTGCAGTTTAACGTACCTTGATGCGTTTCACTCAACTAGATAAGTCGTATTCGAGATGCAAGGGTTTAGAATGCTTATCAGCGCAACCCACTTGAGGTATACACGCTAGGACCCCGTAATAACCTGGCCTTTTTGATCTGCGCGAAAAACATCCTGATGGCCATAGTAAGGGCCAGAAGTGTACAAGTCAGGCGGTGGCGTTCGCTGTGTAGATTTTTAGCATCGTTCCAATAGGTGTACTGAATGTGCACGTTTGCCTTTGTTGTTTTAAACTTAGCTGCGCAATGCGCCTGATCGGGCACGGCCACACTCGATCGACCCCAGCGTTCTATTCAGCGATGCTGTGGATGAGGCTTAGCGTACCCTGCAGCTAGTGGTCGCGTTCCAGGTATCCATGGTCTTACTATTACTACAGGCACATTAAGGAGTGACTGCTCGCACAACGTCCAAGGCATGTTATGTTGCACCATGAATAGAAGTACGTACCAAGCTGCCGCTTTATTTACGGGTTCATTCGCCAAGAGGCTTGGCAGAAAAAGACACGTTCCAGCACGACGATTCTTGAGGGTTTTCGTGAGACACTAGGCAATTACTTCTGAATCGTCAGAATACCAGAACGCATCACTTGAATTCACCTTGTCTGGCGTCGCCTTTCACGATGAAGTACACATACCTTGCATCAGGTCCGCTGTTGCTGTCTGCGTCGAACGCCACTGCTGCCACCATATGCTGTCGTTCTGGTTTCTCCGAGGTCTCGCGAAAACGTATCGTAGTAAGAGTTGCGTTACGTACGCAGCATCTTCTTTCGGGCGTACGTGCGCATTTCTGGAATCGATATGTTACGTACTGTGCATGCGCAGTTCCCTCCCATGGCAGTGCTGCGTACGTGGGCTCGATACGTACGCCTAATTTAAAGTTTATAATAACGCAGCTGCCTAAAGGTGAGAGACAGTTCAACCACAGCCCAGGCCACCGATTAGTGACTGTCAGTAAAAAAAAATGTTTATGCGACACACAAGGCCTTGCTTTAGCCGGCCACCATCTGCTCTAAAAGGGACCGCCACTCAAACTTACCGCTGAACACAATGTTTCTCACTCACGACGCCATTCGCATAGCACAGTCACCCTTGGAAGTTTCTCCGCCCCCTTCTATCTCCCCCTCTATCATTTTTTCCCACAAGATATTATAAATGTGAGAGCGCACAACGTGAACTTTAATTGTTGATGAAAGCCAGTCTCTGGCCGAAACTGTCGAAATAAACGCTTGTGTTGTTTCTGATATATATACAACTTGTCATGCCATTTCATGAGCCACCACTGTGCGGAGCACACCATAGTTTTACCGCGGTAATATTTCCGAATGGCAGTAACGCGCCACCAAGGGCTATAGAAAACACTTGGGCCGGCAAGCACTACGCGTATACATTCGGAACGTCGAGGCGTGATGACGAAGGAAGGGGAGCGGTCAACCACCGGACCCCAAGAGCGGCGAGCCTCGCGTCGCTCAGACCGAGGCCTCGCGGAGTCCGGTAGTCTCCTCGGCGTGTCGACGTCGCCGCTTTCGGAAGCCATTTCGCGTCGGCCACTGCGGCGTCGTATAAGGATGATGCGCGCAGTCACGATGACGGACACTTGGCGGGTATGCCGCCGAGGCTCTCCCGAACTTTATGTGCGCAGTCCCCACTTGTTGGATTTATTACTTCGCCGCAGGCCAGGGGTGAAGGGGTAATACTGGCGTCGCCCGCGTTAACTGCCTTTATTGGGCCCGCTGGCGAGACAACCCACTCCCCATAAAGGCGGAGGGGGTGGCGGTCAGCGCGGGCTTTGTTTTTCTAGTGGGCGCCAATGTTTGCTCGAGCGCGGGAAGTGCAACGCGGTCGGACAATCGGAAAAGTGCATTGTCGACCTAGATGAGCCACGGGAAATTGCGGTTACGAGAAAACGTCGCGAAAAAAGTGTACAGCGGCAGCGATTCTTTCTCTTTGTTGGTTTTCATATCTCCGACCACTTTCCTTGCAGCCACCGTTTCCCTTTTGTCTCGAACGAGAGATGGCGTGTTCAGGTCCGATCAATACGCCACCCAGCGACGACGGGGTTTGTTCACCCCAACCCGATATGCCGTTTCAAAGAAAGGTCCTCACAACGAGCCCATGTCGTAGCGCTGTACCTGCAACGACGTGTCGTCCAGCTCTGGAGAACGCCGTGCCAATATGGCATATTCAGTTCCGGCACTCGTATCAAATGAATTACAGCATCGACCTTCCGTATATCCCAAAGCCTCATCATCTACCCTGATCTGCTGTTGGTCGAAGGCAAGATTGGTGGACTAAGCCGTTCCGAGTCGTTTATTAAGTTCGACTGTATACAGATAGTGTCGTAAGCCATGCATGACTTTCCTGCTGCTTATGAGCACGAGGTCGTAGGCTCAATACCTGACCGCGAAGCTAGGTGAAAAAGTAAACTTGACTGGCCCATCTAAGAGCTCAAACTTGTAACAGTCCTTACTAGTAAAATTGAAGCTCAACTTGTAATTTCATGTCCTATCTTAGGCAAACACTTATACACCATATTGTTATTAATATTATTGGTATTAGATTACTGCTAGAATTGTATTAGTCGCATAACAGCGGAAATTGATCACAAGGCTTCTAGTTGAGCCAGGCCGTATGACGAGGAAGTGAGAACGTTTGCCATCAACCATCACAGTGGCCGCGATGACGTCACGAAAATGTATTAGAAAGGCGCTCGGCTGATGATCCGAAAGTCCCGGGTTCGATCCCCGCCACGGCGGCCACATTTCGATAGAGACGAAATGCTTAAGACCCGATCACTTAGATGTAAGACCCTCGTTAAAAAGCCCAAGGTGGCCGAAATTTCCGAAGCTCTCCACCCCATGGTGTCCCTCATAATCATATCTTGGTTTTGGCTCAAAAATTATGAAATGGCAACGCTCAGCTAGCCACTGCAGATGGAATTGATGTTGCGTCGCAAATTTGCTGTTCGCGGTCAGACAGACTACATTTTTACTATTGCGCAAGAAAGGTTTTGGAAATATGCGCTGAAGTTTGTGTGCCAACCCGAATGGCGCCGCGACTGTGTATTTCGAAGGCAACCATGCGCACAATAGTTATCGTCTAGCGCTGGCTCTTACGCTTTGTACATCACAAAGAAGGCAGAGGAACTGAGAATACAAATGGAAGAAGGCAGGGAGGCAACACAAGCTTTAGTCTGATTGGCTACCCTATGCTGAGGTAAAAAAAAAAGGGGGGGGAGTGAAGAGATAAAAAAGAGAGAAAGGAGCGTAAAGAAGACGTAACACACGCGTAACACGTAAGCACCGCAAAGAAGGAATCTTGCAGAACTTGAAGAAAAAAAATTATGGCTAGTTCATTTGAGTATTCTGACATAGAGGGGATTCCGGAAAAACGAAACATAAACACTTATTAAACGAAGTAACGGCATAAGTTCGGTTGATTGCACATTGTCAACAGGCATGGGTTGAATGGTACTTGCCTGTTTGTGAACTGTTGTTATATGGATATGTAAGAAAAACTGCTGTGATGGAACAAAAACTGATCTACATATGTGGGAAGGTGATGCTATATACAGGAAAAGCCACCGAGTCTACCAGATAGCTATAGGAACGTTCAGGCAATTAGTGATGTCCAAGCCGCAAATTCGTTCCCATCATTAGGTTGGCGGTCGGCAATTGATGATACGTAATGACTCATAGGTAAAACGTAGACGCGAGCTCTGCCTCTGCAGTGCGTGGAGTTTATTGCAGTCAGGCTGCTAGTATATTATCTCGTTCGTGCCACCAGACAACACGTCCTTTATTTTATCGATGCCAGCCAGATGCGCCCGATCCAGCTGTTCACCACTAACCCTAGTCCACTTTCTCTCATCGCCTAGCCTTCGGGCGTTGTTCTTTGCGGTCATGGGGGAGCGTAGCCCCTCATGCAGTGCCTCATGACAGAAATAATGTGAAGTAATCTTTAGTTCAGTAGTGTACAGATCCGTAGGGTGGCGTCTTGCATTCCTCGTGTTCACAATTTTGGCAGTCATGCTGGCTCGGTGAAATATACGGTGTTCTGAGATAGCGTGTCGCTATTGGTGGCGCTATACGGGAAACCAATGTAGGCAGCCTACATGACCGCCTGTTCAACGGTGATGCCAGCTTTTAACCCACTACATGCCGCCAACGCTCCTCCGCCTACCAAAAGACAATGTTGCCAGACGACAATGCCCTGCTTTCGCGCCATATTGTGGCCCGCAGTGCGTGTACGCCTGGCTACATTTCATTTTCGAGAATACGGCCCGGCGTCGGAGTCAACACGAAGCAGTAGATGCATCTAGCGTGAAATGTGTCCGTCCGTGGCGTCCGGCGTCGGTCCAACATGAAACAGTAGATGTATCAAGCGGGAAATGTGTCCGTCTGTGACGTCCAGCGTCGGCGTCGACACGAAACAGTAGATGCATCAAGCGTGAAGTGTAACCGTCGGTGTCGTACAGCATCGGTGTCAACACGAAGCTGTACATGCGTCAAGCGTCAAATGTAAACGTTGGCGTCGTCCAACGTTTCCGTCAACACAAAGAATTAGATACGTAAAAGCCCCAGGTAGCACAACAAAATCACATCATTTCCACGAGGTGTGTGACGACGAGTGGGGCGAAGCGGACGGATGGACGGACGCACTGACGAACGCACGTGCGTAAGGATGAACACATGGATGAATGGACGCATGGACGGACGGACGCATGGATGTATGTACGCACGCACGGATGCATGGATGAACGGTTACGCTTCGAGCTTCATGCATGTAGGGTGTTGACGCCGACGCTCTACGTCGCCACCGACAGCTACGTTTCGAGCTTTGCATGTAACATGTTGACGCCGATGCTGAATGACACCGACGGTAAAATTTTGCGCTTGATGCACCTGAGGGTTCATGTAGACGCCGACGCTGAACGACGCCGCTGACAGTTACGTTTCGAGCTTGATGCAATTAACGTGTTGACTCCGACGCTAGACGCCACCGAAGGTTGCATTCTCGATTGATGACCCCAAGTGTTCGTGTTGAAGCCGACGCTGGACTATGCCACCGCCGGTTACGTTTCATTCACGCTTTATGCATGTAACGTGTTGACGGCGACGGTTACGTTTCGAGCTCGATGCATGCCGACGCTGGACGACGCCACCGACGGTTACGTTTCGAGCTCGATGCATGTTACTTGTAGACGCCGACACTGGACGACGCCGCCGATGGTTACGTTTCGAGCTTGATGCATGTAACGGGAGGCGTTTGCAACGCGTTGATGCCGACCCAGGAAGACGCCACTGACGGTTACACTTCAAGCTTGATGCATCTAGTACTTCGTGTTGACGCCGACGCTGGATGACTCCACCGACATTTCACGCCTGATGTATTGATGGCTTTTGCCTAAAAACGGGCTTTTGAAGATACACTGCAAGTCACTAATAATCTTGAAGATGAAGAGTAGCGAAGGGGGGGGGGGGGGATTGTATGGCTGGCCTCAAAATGGCGGCACACAAAAATTATGGTAAATTTGGGCAGACGCTCGCAGCAGCGTGCCCGATCGCCCGCTGATTTTGGCTGAGGGTACTTTTTTGAGATGTCTCCACCCTAAAACTTGCGGTCATGTAGGCTCCTTAAACCAATCGGAAAGCGTCTCTGGAACGTTTCTGCATGCACTGCTCTGTGACGCGGCGGCGGCATTGTTTCGAGCCAGAAAGAAGCAGCATGAAGGAGCGAACCTGACAGACGTATATGATATAGGTGTGGGAAACAAGTCTATCGCATCCTCGGAGAAAGTGCTCGGGCGCACGTGTGACGCAAACAGCGTGACCCCTCATATAGCGCCACATCACGACCACTCCCTGAATTAAGACGGACCGACGGCTACCGTTGAGAAGCGCACGTTTGCACTTGCATTGAAATGAAAGAGGCGTTGCACCGGAAATAATTAAGTAATGTTAGCGTAGTAGGTGTTAAATATGAATGTTATTTCTTCTGTTCGAATTATTTTTGTTCGGATACTGCGAGTATATCTGTAGTTCTGTGTATAATGGCACAGATGTAGTGTGAATCGTTCAGCCAATAAGCATCCACTTGCTTATTCAGAAAAATGTTGCAGCAAATGAAGTGTAAGTAGCGTGGTGTAATTTGTTTTTTGATCGTGGGAAATATTGATGCACTTTACAGTATTAATACTCTTTACAACGGAAATCACTGATTTCGATGTTTGTACCTCTTCCTGAAAGCAACTGCGGATATGATTACCTATCTTTATTTACAAATCTGAAAACATGGGCATGCAATGAAGTCGTTATGCTAAAGTTAAGGCACAAGGCTGGGCTACCAGGCTTGAGTATTTACAAATATTTACACTGTCAGAAAATGGGTACACAACATTAATATTGTATGTCTTGCGCCCTATACCCGGGTCCTGTCTCGTTTGAGTAATGCCTCTTTTCTAGTGCACCCACCAAAAAATCTAAGTACGGTTACATGGTGTTGCACGGCAGATATTGAGGTCAAAGGTTGGGTTTCAAGCTAACCGGCTTCATTTAGAGGGGTGGTTGTGGGATCGAATCCCGGCAGTGGTGGCCGCATTTTCTACGGAGGAATCTACTTAGATCTAGGTGCGCCTTAAAGAACCCCAGGTGGTCGAAGTTTCTGAAACCTTCCTTCACGGCGTCCCTCATAATCGCATCGTGGTGTTTAGGCGTTGAAACCCAACAATTACTACATCATTTATTAGAGAAAATCTTAGAGCTCAAATTGCAGTTGGGAAGCCTGCACAAAAACAACTCCCCCAATACGTGAAACCCGGGGGGGGGGGGGGGGGGGGGGAGTGGTTATGTTGTAAGAAGAAGAGAAAAGAAAAGTGAGCCCCGTAACTGTCTGCTTCAGGGAGCGACACCTCAACAGTAGCTCACAAGGAATGGGGGTAAGGAGAGATTAAAAGAATAGGAATAAAGGTGTAGAGAGAGAGAAAGAGAGATTAGGTAAGCGTGAGAGCGACGACATGTCGAGGGGATAGGAGAGATAGAAAAGATGGAAACACGGTCACATGAGTCCGAGAACGGGGCACCACTTGCGAGAGCTCTTGTCGGCGTCAGGAGATGGCGTAGAGCAAGTCCAGTCGGTCAGAGCTACACTGTCGTCGGAGGTCGGCGTCAGGAGATGACGTATGGCGAGCGCAGTCGGCCAGAGCTACGCTGACGTCGGAGATCGCGAGGGCACAATCGGTCGGCACGGAATCCAGCGAGCGTGAAACCCGGGAAGATGCGAAGCACCGGTGTTTCCCTTAGATGCACGCCAATGAGAGCACCGCGTCCGTTCATTGCTACAGACAGCGTCACAGGCGGTGTCGAGCACCCATCGCAGAAACGGAATTTTTCCTTAGCCAATGCGCTATCCTAATCGCCGCTTGCTTTACCGTGATGGGTGACGACAACAGGAGACGTCGAGAGGCCAAGCATCACAAGGTTACTCGCACCTGAAATGCTGAAATTGCTAAATTGCTCTGTTTAAGATGGCCTTTTAAGAGACCGTCAACTGACCAGAACACGAAATTGTATGACTGAACGGATGGAAAGATTGTCCCTCACAGTGACTCACACCAACTCTGTTTTTTTCTCGTGAGGAGTTATATCTTTATTTCTTCGTTGAAAATGGCAAAAGTAGCCTGTGGCACCACCTGGTGGCAGAAACTTCAACTATCCGACCTGCCCTGTCACGTGACCGTGAACTAGTATACGCGGTCAACAATTTTCCTGTTAGTATTGAAATATTTCTTGCTTCTTTATATTGAAAGATATTACTTAATAAAATTGTAGTTATAAGCCTGCGCTAGTAGGGTGCAATAAAGTGGCGCTGCCTTGGCATGACGTAATGATCCTGTGCTCGTCAGCACGCCTTGAGCAACTTTTCTGCGTGTTCATGATACCGTGCACGCAGTTTCCAGGACGGTAAGATTTGGGAGTGAGGATTTTTTTTTTACCTACACTTTGTCTCACAAATGACGCGCAGTGGCGTTTTCGGTGACTTGGCTTGGCTGGTATGTCGAGAGAGTAACGACGACGGGGCAATTTATCCATGAAATAGGCGCGTGAGCCTTAGGCGCAGGCGCAAGGAATGTGGCACAAATACAGGGAAGCTGTATAAAGCCGCATTATCTCATAATAAGGGCTTGTTATTTGCAAAAATGTTTCTAAAGCTCAGAGTAAGGGTGGTTAAGCATCGCTAGAAGAACTCTTGCGAAAGGAGAGCAATGACAGCATGCACAAGTCGCTATAAGGGCTACCGGCATCGCTATCAATTTTGAGCGTTGCTGCACAAAAAGGCAAATCGGTGTTCAGAGCCTTTCATATCAAAATACAGTTTATAAAACAACTACGTGCTTTTAAGAATAACTACTGCAACTGCGAACACTGCAAAGGGTAAGCTTCCGGTCACGCGGAAAAAAAAATTGGGTGAAAAAAATCTGTTGTCGGTTCCTTTAACGAAAGCGAGATGATCAACATTGTTAATTTCTATACAGCCCTCTAATAAGACGTGTCTTAAAGAGACTGGGGGTTTGTCGTGTAAAACACTATTATGCGTTTTTTTCTTCAGTTTTTTTAGTGCTATGCACACGTTTCAAAGCCAGAAAAAAAAAACATGGTAGATCCCACGTACAGTTAGAATCGATGAGATGCGAAGCACGAAAGATCAACGTTGATTCATCACTTTAAAATCAGCACAACATCATGATGTGTACATAAACTATGCCGTACATCATTTCTATATCAATATTATCAAGCTTGCGTCTGGCATTTGTGTTCGTCGTCTATTTATGTAACGCAGTATAAAATTTGGTATATGTGAAGCTAGCGAAACGGCCGCAAGCTCGCTAAGAGCGTAGCATGTAGTCATGTTTTACAAGACACGCATGTCATGATTATCATGCTTGGACATGTCATTCACCTTCATCGTCTATTCCCGTCAAACGGCCACGAGCACGCTATGATCGTAGCATGTAGCAATGTTTTTCATGACACGCATGACATGATTATAATGTTTAGACGTGTCATTTACCTTCGTCGTCTATTCACGTCACTTGATACCAAACTTAGTATATGTGAAGCTAGCGAAACGGCCGCGAACACGCTATGAGCTTGGAATGTAGTCATGTTTTTCATAACACGAATGTCATGATTATCATGTTTGGACGTGTCATTTACCTTCGTCTATTCACGTCACGTAATACCAAATTTGTTATGCATGAGGCTAGCGAAACAACCGCAAGCACACCATGAGCGTGGCGTTTAGTCATGGCTTATATGACATGCATGTGATGATTTGCACATTAGGGTCTGTCACTAATTTTCGCCATGCAGTCACATCATACCATACCAGTTTTGCAATATCTCATAAGAACTAAACCACCACAAGAGCAGTAAGAACATGAAATGTAAATCATGACAGTCATGACATGTCGTGGTTTTTATATGATGACTATTCACTTATGCTCATTATACAGTCATGTAATGGCATAGCAATTTTGGTAGAAGTACCATTATGAAAATTGTCAGGAGAGCCAAAAGTCGTAGGTGGTTAGATAGATAGATAGATAGATAGATAGATAGATAGATAGATAGATAGATAGATAGATAGATAGATAGATAGATAGATAGATAGATAGATAGATAGATAGATACGGCCAAAGTCGCCAAAGTTTGGCCAAAGCCGGCCAAGCAAATGCTTCGCATTTAAAAAAACTGACAATCAGGCAGACATAAACAAGGCACGTAACACATGTACACGGATGTTTGTGCGTGGTTTATGAGTCCTTTTATTTCTCTCTTTAGTTCTCGATTGTACTGGTCAATATTATCGATTTCTAAAAAGCGTCACTTCTAGTTCAAAGCCATGGAAATTTCCCAAAGCATGGTGACTTTTTTTGTTAGCTTCTATCATTGGTCGCGGAATATACAGTTAGTGAAAATGAATGCGCTGCGCATAGCTCAATTCATTTCTACAGCTTTTCTTCTTTCTCATTTTCATTTCCGGGAGAAGGACGCACGAGTGGAAAAACAAGTGATGTCTGCTTGTGAGAACAGACCGACAACTAAATTTTATGATCAGTGTACGTAAACCCACGCACAAAAGCTAATTTTTCACACTTTTATTTACAAAGTGGCGAGGGTATAATGCCAAAGAAACAGCGGAAATAAGCATACACCACGGCATGTCGGAAAAGGAAACATTTTGTAGTGAAGGAAGGAAGGAACTGCAATCTGGGTGAGTGGTGGGTAGTACTGACAGTGGGTGCTGTCTGTGTCTGCTCACTAATCGTAGGTGAACTCTAAGTGGCTCGCAGAGCATGTATACACTGATGGGACAAGCCCGAGCCTCTGCAATTGTCCCATTTGTTGAAGTGCAGCGTGGTAGACCCAAGCATCTTCGTAGGCATTGAGCTTGAACACTCTCGAGTGTCTTCACACAACTAGGTCTCATATTGGAAAGCACCGGCATGCTGTATCGAATGTATCCCACAAATAGAGCATTGTATAATTGAAGTAGCGATGATTCTGATGGGCCCCATCTTGCTCCTGCTACGTGGCGAAAAATGAGAGCAAAGCTCTTCAATTTAGATTTAAGTACGGCGACATGCCTCGTCTACGATAGATCTCTGTGTACGATAACTCCAAGGAACTTGTGGTGCGTTACAGCAGGTGTCGCTGTCCCATTAATAAATATCGGGTACTGCGACATATGCTTGCGCGTGAACGCAAGCACTGCGCATTTGTCGATTGAAAGAGTGAGCCCCTGACGTCGTAGATATTTGTATGTGATCATCACTGCACGCTGTAGTCGATCTCGCAATTGCGGACGAGTAGTGAAAACACTACATATCCACTGGTGGGACGCCAGAGTGGTTCAATGGTCCACCATCATTAGCTCTAGTTTAGCTGGCGGCGACATGTTTCAAAGATGCCCGTTTTCTTACGGCAGTCGTGTTTGAGTAAGTGAACAAGAAAAATAAAACCGCTGTTTGCTTCGCAACTAAGGGCGTGATAACATTGTTTACGCTAAAATAAAATGTCATTTTGGCTCCACTTGTTTTCGGCCATAAAAGTTGCGATGGTTTTTTGAACTCCTCGCGGCTGAAATGAGCTCCCAAACACTGAGTAGAGTTTGCCGAGAAGCCCCGCCGTAAAGGTTTTAAGTTAAAGTCACGTTACATCGTGGAACTAATCGAACATCGTCTCAAACAAGAGGCCACAGTTACTGAAGAGGATGGCATCACGCGCATACTCACAAAATTAAAAGAAAAGCACGTGGTAGTGTGAACCAAAAGAAGATGAGCTATGACGGGACTCAAAGCTGCAACCTTCAGCCAATCCAAGAGGGTCAGACAAAATACGCATTAAAAACTTGAGAAAATAAAAGTCACTAGTTAACCATGTCAACAAGTCTAAAAGGTGGCAGAGTGGCCGATGCACTGGAAGAAGGTCAAGGCAGAAAGTTAGGCGAGCTGGTGAGCAGTCGCAATGAATATAGCGTAAAAACGAGAAATAGCGCAAAAGTGGGAGAGGGAGAGTGGAAATGTGAGCTGAACGTAGTGCTTGTGCGGTTTACTTAATTTTTTTCTGTAGCTATATACGCTTTTTTTGAATATGAACTCAAAGGGATCTCTATTTAGGTATCGCGTTGCATGAAAGCGCGCTCAAAGAATGTTCACATATCAAAAGCACCCTCCTAATACTTCGTATCAGTAAAGTAGCCTTCGAAGTAATGTGGAAAAGTTAGAGCCGTACATCAAAATATATATGGTGGGGAACACATCACAAATGAGAGATACTTGGTAGTAGCGTGTAAAAAATGCAAAGACATGTTGTATTTTTGCTTCATCGACTACCACTAAGTTTCTGAGTGAGTTATCACACTAAGCTATAGGGTCCTGGATTCAATCCTCGGATCAGATTGATTTGATTGATTTGATTTGATTGATTTATATGTGGGGTTTAACGTCCCGAAACCACCATGATTATGATAGAGGCCGTAGTGGAGGGCTCCGGAAATTTTGACCACCTAGGGTTCTTTAACGTGCGCCCAAATCTCAGCACACAGGCCTACGACATTTCCGCTTCCATCGAAAATGCAGCCGCCGCAGCCGGGATTCGATCCCGCGATCTGCGGGTCAGCAGCCGAGTACCTTAGCCACTAGACCACCGCGGCGGGGCAATCCTCGGATAAGGACGAAGTTTTCTTCAACTAAACAACTTTTTTTTTTTTTTGCGAGCAATCTGTATAGATTTCCTTGTAGCTTCATGATGCAAATGGGTGCTCGTCTACTTTCGTTTCCATGTACCACCTTTCAGTATGTAGAACTGTTCAGAAGTGCAGCACCATTAATCTCAATTAAACATTACAAATTCTGAGAAGAAGTCGTTAGAGATGCCCGCATTGGTTGCGACATCACATTCCTTAAGGTCCTTAATCATATCCCCAATTTCTAAAAACAATCGTTCATGGGGAATTGAGCAAGAAATGTGTTGTAGATACATGATGAAAGCACCAATTTTACAGGCCATGACACATGCTTACTAAAGATGTGACCTTTTTTGAAGCAGTGTGCACAAATAACAGGGGTGCGCCCTTTGTTATGAACGGACGGATCATTTCTCACAAAACACTCAAGATTCTTTTGTAAGTACTGGATGGCAAGACCTTGTTCTGTTCTTTTCTTCGACACATTGGCTCGAAGGGGGGCACCAGGTTTGTGCATCTTGGCCATGATGAATGCCTCAAGGAAGCATTTCCTCTTTTTTTTTTTTTTGTGTGTGTGTGTGTGTGTGTGTGTGTGTGTGTGTGTGTGTGTGTGTGTGTGTGTGTGTGTGTGTGTGTGTGTGTGGTGTGTGAGAGAGAGAGATGTTTTCTAGCTTGAGGTCGTATAGGAATTGAAGCACGGAGCTTTTTCTTCTGATCAAATGAAACCGGCTTTTTGCTTAAAAGCACAATTTTCGGCAACACTGCACCCCCAATAATACGCGTGCTTGCAGCAATAAAGAATGTCTTGAAACTTCAGCGCTGCCACAATGTATTTTGGCACTACTTTTTCTTAGTCAGCGAAAATGCGGACCTTTCACTATTTAGCGAAAAAGAGATGCCCCCCCCCCCCCCCCCCCCCCCCCCATTACCAAACGTATCACCAGCCTAAAATACGCCAATTGAGCTTTCGGAATTCCAAATTCATAATTCATTAGCCAAAAGGCAACGGTATAGCAAAAATATTTTTCAGAGGACAGGGTATTGTATTCCGATGGCTGTTAATCGCTCTCTCGTACAGCTAGCTGTGGCTCGTCAGGTAGTGGTCTGTTGCTTGAAGCGAGACGGTTTGTCTCCCCCCTCCCCTCCTCGCCTCATCAGGCGACCACTCATTGCATTCGGCGGATACGTCTGAGCGATTAGAAACAGATTGGGGCCCGTCCCACGGTTTTCGGGAAGTAATCAGTGTCGCTCTCTGGGGCCGATCACTCGTGTTCTGACCGCGCGTCTTCGAGCAATCTTAGTCGGCAACGGTTGATTGATTGATTGATATGCGGAGTTTAACGTCCCAAAACCACCATATGATTATGAGAGACGCCGTAGTGGAGGGCTCCGGAATTTTAGACCACCTGGGGTTCTTTAACGTGCACCCAAATCTGAGCACACGAACCTACAACATTTCCGCCTCCATTGGAAATGCAGCCGCCGCAGCCGGGATTCGAACCCGCGACCTGCGGGTTAGCAGCCGAGTACCGTAGCCACTAGACCACCGCGGCGGGGCCTTAGTCGGCAACGGGAGAGCCCACTCCTCTGCAGCCACCCCCAAAAGCTGTCGGTTGTTTTTTAACGGCGCACCCGAATGGACGAATACTCTGACGCGATCTGGTCGGAAAGAAGGAAACACAAGCCAGCCATCAATTTCTCACAAATAAGAACGCGCAATAGACCAAGAAAGTCAGTACCGTATATAAAGGTGCAGCAAGTATATAGGCACCATTACGCAATAGTGAAACCCGACTGAAGAACGAACGAGGAAGTGACATCGATATAGGTTCATAATGTTCTCGCAATTCGCGGTTGCCTTTTCGTCCATTCGCCTTGCTTGTGCCGCTCTTAAACGCTGTACCATACGATTATACTCAGCAAGCCGCCGAGGATCGTCCGCTGAAGCCGCTTACTTAAAATACTCAGTCCTCTTAAGACCCCATGCCTGTTTATGATGTTGATCTCGAGAAGGCCGGATAGGTATTTGGTTGTTCTCATTGATTTTGAAACAATAATAATAATAATAATAATAATAATAATAATAATAATAATAATAATAATAATAATAATAATAATAATAACATCTGCGGTTTAACTTACCGAAATTACGATGTGATCATGAGAGACGTCGTAGTGGAGGGCTCCGGAACTTTCGACCATCACTGCACTGACATCACACACTGACGTGTACTGAGATCACACAGTATACACGGGCCTCTACTATTTCGCCTCCGTCAAAACGCAACTGCGGCGGCTGCGACCAAGCACTAACCACTTCACCGCCGCAGCGAATATACTGAAATAAAAACGCTCTTCCACAACGGGCCATCCTGCATCAAACCAAAGGTTAAAAAGCGATGCTTCAGGGAAGGCAAGTGTTTGAAAAAAAAAAATATTTTCATGAATAAGACAACGAAAGGGGTGGAGATAATATTAGAAGATTGTTTTTGATGCAGCACCTCCTGCTTTCAAAACACTTCGAAATGCTCGGAAAGGGGCTTGTCAGTCACGCCATTCAGTGCAGAGTAATGGAGCGTTTCCGGCAATTGCGGAAAACAACTGAAGTCTTATTCATGACCACAGAACCAAGAAAAACGCAAATAAATAAATAAAAATAAAAGAACTTTCGTCCGAGTGAGACGCAAACCTATGGCGTTTCATTCTGACTAAAGTTCTTTTAAAAAAACACAAGAAACAATGTTATGTAGTAAAAAGTGTCACTTTAACGCATGCATATTGCGTGGCAGAAGCGTAGAATCGCGCCAGGCGTGAAAATACGTGAACGGCGTGACGAGTGCATGTTCCAAAGGCCGATCCATTACAAAGCGCTCAGACATTCGATCATCATCAGCTTCAAGAGCATCAACCAAGTGAACAGCTGCGTATAGGTTCGCGTGTTGCCTTATGGACGCGTAGCGGGCCCTTCGTTGCGTATAGAAAAGGAAGAATTACGGTGTAGTAGGCACTCGGCAACTGCAATTGCAGTGGACATTCTAGGATAATTCGAAACGGCCAACGTCATGCGCAAACTTTACGACATGGTTGACGCATGCACCGAGAACCGCAGTGAGGGTATAGCAATTGAGAAGGCCGAGCGCCCGGCCACGATTATCGTGTTTCTTCTTGAAGGTGAAGCTCAAACGTCCTTCAATACAAAATTTTTATCGGGTTCACGTGGACGTTCGGTTGCTGTGACGGCGTTTTCTTTGCCCTTCGCCACGCGTAAAACCTGCAAAGGTGCGAAGCATGCAGGGGGCACCGGTGTTTCCCACAGTAAAATACGTACTCTCACTGCTTTACTCGCCACCAGCCCACTGATGCAGCATAACTTTGAAGATATGTTTCAAGAAGTGGCGTTTCAAATAGATGATTTGGCCGTATATTGAGATACGTGTCAGTGTATCGGGGTTTGTGTAAGAAAATCGAGTGCCTTGAAAAATTCCTGCGGGAATTCGTTGATTGATTGATATGTGGGCTTTAATGTCCCAAAAGCACCACATGATTTTGAGAGACACCGTAGTGAAGGACTCCGGAAATTTCGACCACCTGGGGTTCTTTAACGTGCAACCAAATCTGAGCCCTACGGGCCTACAGCATTTTCACCTCCATCGAAAATGCAGCCGCCGAAGCCGGCATTGGATCCCGCGACCTGCGGGTCAACCGCCGACCACCTTAACCACTAAACCACCGCGTCGGGGCCCCGGCGGGACTTCTGACACCACTGCTAATGCAAACATATTTTAGGCAGTAACGATGAACCTTTAACTCATAATTTGCATAGTATAGACTGGTTTCGAGTACTGTAATTTACCCAATTGTTGTGGCCCATATCCATTATTGGTCGACCATGATGACATGACACGCCGACAAACCAAGACCGTAAGGTGCATCGCCCCTAAGGGACAAGAAGGGTCCGCGACAACATTACAGAGCCATGAAGTCATGACAATAATAGACGGTTACAGTATTACCGGGATACCGGACATACCGTGATAGCGGAATCATAGTGCGCGTGCACAGATACGTACGTTACCCGCACCGCTTACCGTACGGGCTCTATTTTTCAGATTTAACGTTACCGTGGTAGCGTAGGTGTACGTAGTGTACGTACAACATGGCGGCGCTCTCGGACGTCCGCTTAAAACTGAGTTTGGTGCAGTTGTTGAAAGATTCACTTTGTTCGCTGCAAACGACTGTTCAAAGTGACTTTTCTTGCCTTCAGTTAGCTTCGACAACCGAGTATTACGGATAAGTTGGCGTAGTTTTTGAGATAGCTTCCCATTTCAAACGTGTATAGGCCAACTACAAGATCAATGTTATCAAATTGGCAACGTGAATGTTTTCGCGTTTGGAGCGTGATTCATACTCATTTACTTTTATTATTACAAAATAAACTTGTAGCAATGCTTCGCATGGTGGCACAGGCAAACATTCTCGTTTCTTTTCCTTTTCACTGCTATTTAACTTATTAACCATCCAATAGGGGGCACCACCATGCCAGTTAGAGCACGTGAACCACGTAAACGCTATTCTACTAAACTATAAGACACTTTCCGTTACGAACGTTTGCTGCATGGTAACGCCATTTTCTTAACCTCCGCTATCACGCTAACGGTGAACTATAACTGTCTACTACTAGCACTGTACAAAATCAGCGTATACCAGCATGACTTTATTATTCATTCATGATCTACCAAACCATGTCAGTGTCCTGATTAGGTTTTTCGCTGATGATTGTGTTGTTTATAGCACTATTGAAACTCAACAAGATCAAATGAACTTAGACCTCATTCTTCAAAAAAATTTTAAATTGGTGTGAAGACCGGCAAATGAACTTTAATCTGAAAAAAAGCAGTTGGTGTGTCTATAACTTGAAATAAAAAGCTTATGACTACCAGATTAGCGACATCAAGCTCAAGCGTGTAGAGAAATACAAAAATCTCGGAATATTATTTACGTCGCATCCGCGATTAATTCGCATATCGACCATGTCTCCTCGAAGGCTACTAAAGCATTGAGCAGTCTCTGGTGTAACCTTAACCGGTGTCCCTCTGATATGAAGCGTCTAGCTTACAAGACCTTAGTCAGGCCAATTGTTGAGTATTCCAAAATTGTATGGGACTCTTATACACAGTCGAACTATAGCAAAATAGCGAGGTTATAGCAACTTGGTGCAAGATTTATATTTAATAAATATCACCGTCAATATTCTCCTACTGAGCTCTGTGCGCAAGCGCGCCTCGAAAATTTGGAAGTTACAACGAAGATTGAGAGACTGAAATTCCTCTTCCAGTTAATTCACAATTGGTTCAAACTAACCCACATAGCTTTCTTTCAGCGTAGCACGCAGGAACATTCGAGACATCGCCATAGTATGTGCCTCACGCCCCTTGCTTCTCGTAATGACTGCTTTTGGTTCAGTTACTTCCCTCGTGCTATCGAAGAATGGAATATGTTACCTGAATTCATTATCAGGCGTTCATCGCTGACGTCATTTGAAAAAAATCTAAAACTGCTTTTCCATTCATAACTTTGTGGCTACGTATAGCTTTTATTCTGCTATAATGCTTTAAACTGTCTCGTGATGCTGTCTACGCTTTTTTCTTTGTTTTTGAACACGATGTACTTTATTCTGCTCTTTATTTGGACTTTTTAGTGTGCCTTTGCCATTTCTTTGCATTTCGTATAATTTTCCTGCTGTTTGCATTCAACACTGCAAGCTCACCTCAGATTTTTGTAGCTAATTTTGCCTGATACATACTTGTATCTTCCTCCCAGTAATGATCCTCTTGAGGGCTAACAGTATTAGTAAATAAATGAATGATTGATTGATATGTGGGGTTTAACGTGCCAAAACCACCATATGATTATGAGAGACGCCGTAGTGGAGGGCTCCGGAAATTTTGTCCACCTGGGGTTCTTTAACGTGCTGAATGAATGAATGAATGAATGAATGAATGAATGAATGAATGAATGAATGAATGTGTGAGCTATCACGTTGCGTCGTTGCCCCGCCGCGGTGGTGTAGTGGCTAAGGTATTCGGCTGCTGACCCGCAGGTCGCGGGATGAAATCCCGGCTGCGGTGGGTGCATTTCCGATGGAGGCGGAAATGTTGCAGGCCCTTATGATCAGATTTGGGTGCACGTTGAAGAACCCCTGGTGGTCGAAATTTTCGGAGCCCTTCACTACGGTGTCTTTCATAATCATATAATGGTTTTGGAATGTTAAACCCCACATATCAATCAATCAATCAATCAATCAATCAATCAATCAATCAATCAATCAATCAACATCGTTTCATTCAGCCCAGTTTCCCCCCAAAAAAAACCGTAGCAACGCCATCACCGCCACTCGCGTTTAAGGGCGGGTAGGCCGGTCCATGCCTTCTTGTCTTCTCTTGGACGGTGGTTGTCCACCTTACTTAGTTGTATCCGAAAATATTTGGACAGCCCTAATTATGGCACTTTGAAGAAAATATGTTTTTACGGTAGCCTCATGTTTGTCGGCAGCTTGTCGCAGTTTTATCACCTCGACATTAAGCATTTCAAAGTTTGGTAGCACTTATAAGCTTCGCTCAGTTAAAATTATTCACGCTAGCTAATTTAGGTCTACCAACACCTAACACACGTCAGAAGTACCTTCTTTTAAACACCTTTCATATTTTTTTACACTAGCTCAACAGATAAAAATGATCTTTTTTCTCCCCAGACTATGTGTCTCTATGAAGCAATTATAATTTCAAGGTGAAAATTTCATTACACCGCAATAACACTTCTTACGCTTGTTTCTTTTTTTAAGCAAACAAGTAATGACGGGAGCTGCATCCGCGCCGCTGTAGTAGAAGACACTGTTATAGAGAATTTTCTCTATAATGCCATCATGCCTTGAGAGTATGAAAATAAACGAAATATCGATTTATATAAGTATGACAGGAAATTTTATTTGCAGCAATTATGTCTTTATTTAGTGATCACACTGTAAAATCTAGATTACATGCATAGTAATGCATATGTGAGAGTGCTTACAAGCACCGTATGCGATGTTTCCTCTGACAAAGTGTTCGTATTCGTAAGGTGCACAAAATATTGCTCCTGATGACGTGGAAGGCTCTGTCAGACGAAAATGTATTTGATGAAGTGCGTAACAGCCGCCTAATCAGATCATATAAACACTGTCAAGTGTTTCTCACGCGGCTATTATTGTGGAACAACAGGAACATCACTATTAGGCACATGGCTCGAAGAAAAAGCTCATCACAATGTGTTATGGTGCTTACAAAGCAAAACCCGATTCCGCTGTTGCTGTTTTATGGCGTGGCGCAAAGACTGATGCTTGTCGTCGCGATGCGTATGCCCAATGTTGCCTTTGCAGCCGCGCGTGTTGACTTGTTGCACCAGGGCACCTCATAAATTTCTCCCCATGGCTACTGCATTTCGAACGGGGGCGAATTGCAAAAAGCATCCACACAATTACAAATAATATTAATAGTGATAATATTAATCATAACATTACTAATATTAAATTTTTGATGGAGGCGAAAATGCTGTATGCCCGTGTGCTCAGAGTTGGGTGCACGTTAAAGAACACCAGATTGTCGAAATTTCCGGAGCCCTCCACTACGGCGTCTGTCATAATAATATGATGGTTTTGGGACGTTAAACCCCACGTATCATTGTATACTAATTTGATTTATTTATTTAGAAAATACTGCAGGCTAAGAATAGCCCGGGCAGGAGTGTGGGTGGTACAGTATGAGAATATGACCAAAAAAAAAAAAAGCAACAATACAGGAGGCACAAACTAACAGGTAAATATACAACACATTATGGAACAAGATCTAAGTTACTTCAAAAAAATTTTCAATAAACCTTAACACGTTTCCAGATTCAAAAATGTGATGTGGTAGTTCGTTCCATTCTGTTAACGTGCGAGGAAAGAAAGAGTATCTGAAATTGTTAGTTCGAGCAAAGATAGGAGTGAAGTTTTGTGAATGATATCGTCTAGTTGGACGCGAAGATAACGGAGAAAGAATATTTGATAGTTCAAGTACACTTTTTTTGGTGGATAGATAGAAAAGAAGTTTTAGTCTTGCAGTTTTCCTGCGGCATTCTAGAGTTTGAATTTTGTTATCATGCATTAGTTCAGTTGGGGAATCAGATCGGCGAAATCGGTTGAAAATAAAGCGGATGGCTAACCTTTGGATTTTCTCTAGATTGTTAATATATGTTTTAGTATGTGGATCCCACACCTAACATGCATATTCCAAACCAGACATGATTATTGTATTGTAAGCTAGAAGTTTAATACTAGGGAAAGAACTACTGAGTCTATGCCTTAGCATTCCTAATTTCCTTCGTGCAGATGAACAAATCTTTTCAATGTGAGAAAACCAAGTCAGTTTGTTAGTGATTGTTACGCCAAGATATAAATAATAAAAGAGGTTTAAGTGCATGATCAACATCAAACGAATAGGCTCAGCTTATAAATTTTACATCGACCTGCATAATTTCGGCATGCCTCATAATCATATCGCGGTTTTCAAACGCAAAACCTCCTAATTAGATTAACTCAACACTTTCTGCATTGATATGGCGGGTCGTACTACCACGAAAGGAAGCCCGAGTGCCGAACGCATTCTTTCATCGCGCATGCGTTCCCATGGTTACAATAACTTTTAGCTTTAAGCTTACACATCCAAACCGAAATTCGGCATTCCAGAAGAAGACGATATCGCAGCCATGTCTACGCTTTCTTCTTTTCATTTCGCGTGGGGGTTTCCATTAGGGCTTCCGTCCGGATGTTCTAAGTACACGCTGAACTTCAGTTAGCGTTTTCCTTTTGACATTAGTTCGACGAATGGGTAGGGCTTCCAAATGCTGCTCCTAAGCTCAGCTTTTAGAACTCGGTAAATCCTGGTCGTCGGCCGTTATTTCGTAAGCGAAGGAGTTTTGCCCACCCCTGCACTAAAATAGGCGCACCAGTAAAACTGCAGGGTGAATCTTCCTTATTGATCTTTCATATAACTAATTTTTCTTTCCATCAGCCATACTTTCATAAGTTTTCTATAGAACGCAGACATCATCCCGGATGACCACAACTACACTTTTCTTATTTCTGCTGCACTCGTATTGCCAAGAAAGTTGGATGTACCATCTAAAGCAGCAAGTTATGGAATTTCATGTAAGGGCATCACACGTACCAACGGACTGGGATGGGCCGAAATTCCAGGATGATGAGGGGCGGGAGGAGGGTGCAAACAGGGCACAGTGCAAACAAGGCACGGAGCAAACAGGAACCTGTCATAATGCAAACAACATAGACGGCCTGGCCTTAAGTTCAAGTACATGCACGAGGACGTGAGCTATATACCACTAACAGGCCTTGGTCGTCGTTATTACATCATTTTCATTTTTCCGTGATCATAGCGTCGTTTTGCCCACCATAAGTCGTACCTATATGCTGCCTTTCCTGTTTAGTCGTCAAGCACTGCGTTGTCATTTCGTTGTTGGCTCGCTGTCATCGAAATTCAGTCGTCGCTATGCCATCGCTAACTCGTTGCTGATCTGTATATTCGTCGCACTGTCGTCGTGATGCCGCGGTCATGACTTGATCGTCATTCTAGTTTCGTCAAGTCAATGTCGTTATGTAACTCCTGTTCTGCGGTCGTTTTCATGCCACTATCGTAAGTTGACTATCATTCCTCACTGAATGAAATCTTTTCACCTACTTTTCTTTCTTCACATTTACATTACAATTAGGTCTAATAACTTCCCCTATACATTCCTTGGCATTATTGTGCATTATATCTCTTTAAAATTGTGTCAAAACGTTGAAAAAATGAGCCTTGAGTATATATATATATATATATATATATATATATATATATATATATATATATATATATATATATATATATATATATAATACTGCTATCTTCACCTGGCCTCAGTGAACTGCAGCTGCATGCCCCGCCGCAGTGGTCTAGTGGCTAAGGTACTCGGCTGCTGACCCGCAGGTCACGGGATTGAATCCTGGCTGCGGCGGCTGCATTTTCGATGGAGGCGAAAATGCTGTAGGCCCGTTTGGTCATATTTGAGTGAACGTTAAAGAACCCCAGGTGGTCAAAATTGCTGGAGCCCTCCACTACGGTGTCTCTCATCTTATGATCGTTTTGGGACGTTAAGTCCTACATGTATATCAATCAATATCCATTAACTACAAGAAAAATTGATGTGAAATTAGCAGAAGAACCGAACGAGTGCAAAGTGTGCATCTGTTTGTGTGGAGGGGGGGGGGGGGTCGGTTGCGCGTTTAAATATGATGATTGATTGATTTGTGGGGTTTAACGTCCCAAAACCACCATATGATTATGAGAGACGCCGTAGTGGAGGGCTCCGGAAATTTTGACCACCTGGGGTTCTTTATCGTGCACCCAAATCTGAGCACACGGGCCTCGACATTTCCGCCTCCATCGGAAATGCAGCCGCCGCAGCCGGGACTTGAACCCGCGACCGCGTTTAAATATCAGTTATGCACAACTTTATTTCCACCTCTTCCGGTATTCGATGCCACACACAGTTTAGTGTTTTTTTGTCTTAACCGTTCACACAACGTCCAAGTATAATGACGCAGCGACAAACAGCAACTATTCGGTGGTGTGAAGCATCTTAAGGGCTTGGTTTGTCGCCGTTTCCTGTCGTCACAACGTGTCGTGTACTCATGGTCAGTCATAAAATTAACTTCACCTGATGACGTCATTCTATCGTGGCATAATGATGACACAATGTTGACACTACTTGTGACGCAATCATGACGTGGTGAAGCACCTTATATAAGTCTGGGCTTGTCGGCGTCTAATGTCGTCATGGTGTGTCATGTAGCCATCCATGGTCCATCATGAAAACGGATATGGGCCACAAAAATCGAGCAAATACCACATCTGGACAGTGGTAAAATAAAAATGAAGAAGGCGACAGCGCAACAAGTATATAGCCGCTGAGGTTATGAGAACTGAAACACCCTTCCCAACGTGCCGTATATAGGGAACTGAAATCGGGTATGTAGGGAAGAAGAAGAAGAGTGCGTGCTTCAATTCTCCCTATGAGTCTCAAGTCGGTGGATCTCAAACACCCTTCACTATGTGCTTCGATCTTGCCCAGTTTTTTTTTTTTTTCTGTGGCCTCGGCTTAAAGTACCTGCTATACAGAATACTTCGTTTCTCGTTCCATATAGAGAGGTATGCCGTCAGGAAAATAAAGACCCAGAGCACTTAGCCAGACCAGAAGGGGCGGCGATTCGCTAAAGTGTAGGACGGCCGTGAATTTCCACATCTTACTCGTAGAAAGCAGCGTTGTTAGCGCTTGTATTTTTTCTGCTGGCCGATTGTAAACTACGCCGACTGAAGCTTGCAATGGCGCCACGTGTGGTTTCAAGGAATGTGAACTCACCTCCAGTTTTGTTTTACTCATTTCGCATCGTTTACTTCACCGCATTTAACCGCGGGCTGTATCATTTAGCTTAATTCGATTGCGCGCCTCATTGAGACGGCGGTCCAGAGGAGGGGGAGGAGGCGGGGAGACGATGTCGAGAGCGCACGAACCTTGTTTGCGTCGTGAATTATGAATGAGTTTAGCGTTGCTTGAGCAGGGTGCACGCTTTTTTCGCCCACGCTAGTGAAGCGGTCATTTGCGAACACTGCCTGACCTATAGTTTAGGCTGGGCGCCACCAAGCGGCCTCAGGTGAGAGGAGGCAGGCTCAAGTGAGCCAGAGAAGAGACACACTGGCCGGCGTGCTCCGACAAGGCGAAAGAGCAAAGCCGTCTCTTGAGAGTGTGTCTGAGATGCTCCCTCGAGTGAACGCAGAGAGAAAAACGACCTGGCGCAGTGACAACAGCTCGGCGCAGTAATACACTTACGCACCGTCTCACGTTACGTCAGAGGGGCACCCGAATCAAGAACAGCTATGGTTTCAGCGCACGTCTACGTTGCGCGGCGGAAGACTTTGCGAGAAGCCGTTCTTTCGAAAGTCGCCGACAAGAGCGCGCGACAAGCAAAACAAAAGGACAAGCATCCAACGGGTAGGGACAGTAAGTGAACCTCTTCCGGAAGCGTGCCACTTTGTTCGCACACGAGACGCGAGACGCCACTTCTTCTGCTGGCACGCGCATGCAGTTCCGGTGCTCGCGAAGCATACATAATGCAGGGACGATGGCCACCACGGCGGAGCCTGTGCTGAAGACGTGCCACGCTGAACACCTCTTCGTTCGCAATACTTCACACGCGGGGGATGTTGCTGCCGCGACGAGGTGTTGAGCAGAACGAATTCGGTGCGCTGCGGGCCGCAGCGAAAGCACCTGTCGACTATCAAGGACCCGCTGAAAGCGTATACAAAGTGTGAAGAATCTCCCCAGTCGAAGAAAGGATCGTGTAACTTATTTTCTCGGGGACGGGCGCGCTCGCGAAGACGAACAAGACGGCGTTGGTGTTCCACATTTTCAAAAGCGGCTTATACGCCCGCGGGCAGCCTGATCCGGGCAGCTTGGGGCGCGCGCGCAACTAGCGCGCCTGCACGCGCCTCCGTCGATGTAAACAAGTAGCGCGCCGCAGCGACAGCGCAGTATTTAGAGGCCGAGGACAGGTGAAATATTCATTGGTCTGGCTGCAGAGCCCGAAAGAAGAGGGCGGCCGCACTAATTAACTAAATATGCGTCGTCGCTGGAGCGGCCACTTTGCTTGATCAAGGCCGCCGGCGGCATCTCCATAGTGTCCGGCTGCCGCACGAATGAACAGAGGTCGAGCAGTGTGTGCGAACGCTTTCTCCGCGGGGTTATCTCAAGTCGGTTCGTCAAGCTGATTACCACCATTTTTCAGATTGGGCCCAAAAAGAAGGGCGAAAGAACGAAGTGCTGCCCATGCTCTTCTGCAGAATGAAGCAAACATAACATTTAAGTATGTAGCTTGCAAATATGACCACAGAGAGGGAGAGAGAGAGAAGCGTGTTCTTAAGATCAGTTATGCTAGTGGATATCTGCAAGACGAGCCCGCTGCAGTCACCAGTGAAGGCTGCGGCTGCGCGTTTAAATGAATACGCGGCTATTAGCACCTCACGTGTGAAAGTTAAATTTAAGCATGAAAAAGAAAGTGAAGCAACTGTTGTCACGCGAACTTAAGATAGCCGTAATCACGGCCGCAAAGCGTAAAATATACGAATGTGTTATCAAATTACTTATGTGTAATAATCATTCATTGAAGCGGTTCACTGTTCTGGCGAGGTCCACTTATATTATGAGCGGACAAAGCTATGACTCTATTGCTTAAGTTTTGAATATTATTACTGATGATAAGTAATTGTAACTTATATACAGACGGCGAGTACATTATCTTTTTAAACAGAGTCTGCAGCATGTATAGACATATACAATTACATTCTAAGAACTCGCTGCGGTGGTGTGTGTTTTAGTAGAACGGATGAAATGTTTTTCATGCCACCCACAAGCTTTTCATTTTAGCGATGCGAAAGGGCGAACGTGCTTAAGAATTTATACTGAATAGTTTGGTATTGTTGCAAAGTGATTCAAGCCATTGCAACCATATACGGGAATAATGACCTGCACAGGGGTTACAATCGAATTTACCTATACTTCTGACAAATCTTCATAGTCTAATGAATTACTGGGGTATTGCTTTTACACGCGTCCAAAAGTTTTTTTACCACAACTCACCGCCATTTCACTTAGTTGGTGGAGCATTGAACGTGCTATTCAAAGGTCGCAGGTTTGGTTCCTGCCCACGTCAAGTTATCTTTTCATCAACTTTTCTTCACATTTACGTTACAATGTAGTCCAGTAACTCCCCCTATACTTTCCTAGACATTATTGCCTGTTAGATCTCATTATTATTGTGTCGAACACGGAAATACGAGCCCTAAAGTATACACTTATTTCCTTCATTTATTAACGAGGGTCTCGCACTGGCAGACTTGGTGCCTTTAGGTTGTATACGAGGGACTATTGGTCAGCTGCCCGCCCATAATAAGCTCACGTGCTACGTGACGCCAAACAGGCTCATAAAGAGTGTGCCACACTCACCACCATGGCTACTGGTCGCGCTGACTGACACTCCCACGCTTAAGTCACATATATATATATATATATATATATATATATATATATATATATATATATATATTATATATATATATATATATATATATATATATATATATATATATATATATATATATATATATATATATATATATATATATATATATATATATATATATATATACCCTATAATAAGGTGTCTGAGGAGATAGCTGAAGTGGTAGCTCAGTTGGTAGAGCATCGAACGCGTTATTCGAAGGTCGCAGGTTCACTTTCTGCCCACGACAAGTAATCTTTTCACCCACTTTGTTCACAATTACGTTACAATTTGGTCCAGTAACTTACCCTATAATTTTCTTGGCGTTATTGTCTGTTAGATATCATTAATATTCTGTCAAACACAGAAGCACGAGCCCTTAAGTATGCACTTATTTCCTTCACACACACACACAGACACACACATGCACACGCACGCATACATACATACATATATATATATATATATATATATATATATATATATATATATATAATATATATATATATATATATATATATATATATATATATGAGATCTAACACGAAATAATGCCAAGGAATGTATAGGTGAGTAAAGTGGGTAAAAGATAACTTGCCATGGGCAGGAACCGAACCTGCGAGCATAAGACGCGTGATTCGAAGGTCGCAGGTTGGGTTCCTGCCCACGGCAAGTTTTCTTTTCTTTCCTCACATTTACATTAAAATTAGCCTAATAACTTTCTCTATACTTTCCTTGACATCATTGTCTGTTAATTCTCAATCATATTATGTCTAAACACTTAAAAACGAGCCCTTAAGTATACACTTGTTTCCCTTATACATTAACGAGGGTCTCGTACTGGCAGACTTGGTGCCTTTAGGTTGTATACGAGGAACAATTGGTCAGCTGCCAGCTCGTAATAAGTTCACGTGCTACATGACGCCAAAAACAGGCTCATAAGAAGTGTGCCACACTCGCCGTCATGGCTACTGGTGGCGCTGACTGACACTCCCACGTTTAAATTCACATAGACATTCAATAAAGTGGCTGGGGTAGGAGCATCGAACGCGTTATTCGATAGCTGTCGTGGTAGGAGCATCGAACGCGTTATTCGAAGGCTGCAGGTTCGGATCCTGCCGACGGCAAGTTATCTTTTCACTCACTTTTCTTTCTTCACGTATACATTACAATTGAACTAATAACTTCCCCTATACTTTCCTTGGCATTATTGTCTGCTGTTCGGTCTTATTATTATTATGTATAAACACAAAAACTAGCCCATATATATATATATATATATATATATATATATATATATATATATATATATATATATATATATGTATATATATATATATATATGAGATCTAACTGACAATAACGCCAAGGAATGTGCAGGAAACCGAACCTGCGACTTTCGACTAACACGTTCACGGCAAGTTTTCTTTTCATCCACTTTTCTTTCTTCACATTTACATTACAATTGGGTCTAAGAACTTACCCTATACATTCCTTTGCATTAATTGTCTGTTAGATCACACGGAAAAACAAGCCCTTAGGCATGTACTTTTCTTCCATATATATATATATATATATATATATATATATATATATATATATATATATATATATATATATATATATATAATCAGGCACACATGGTAACATACAACTAAACGGCCTGGTGTAACACTTATAGCTCTTGAGTCCAGCTAACAGCCCCTCCGTTCTTCGCAAAGCACTTTCCTAGTCTGCTCTAAAAGGAACACTAAAGTCAAATAACAATTTATGTCAGACTTAAAGCTCAATGTATTACAACGTCTAAAACGACAATATTATCAACAAGAGTGCCTACTTACCGAGAAATTAAGGTAAATGCGCGTGAACACCAGCGCTATGGTCGGAAATTTTCAACACTATCCCGATGACATGAGAGGGACCGCCTACAATTAATCACCAGTAATCGAACTAGCTGCATTAAATAAAAAAAAACCTTCCGAGCATCAAAAGGCGTAATAAAAATGCTGTTTGTTCGTTTGTTTCTGATTCATAGAAAAAAGGAGCCTCTTTGGCGTCACCGTGAGGAACGGCGTGCGTGGTTCAACAGTTCCGTTTTCGCCGAACTGCGCTTCGTCCGGTGCCCTGTCTCGCTCACGCAGTCAGATAACACCTACGATGGGGTCGCCTCTCAGTAGTAGTTTCGTTATCGCGCCCTGCCATGTGTTTTCACGCTCGTGAAAGTAGCGCTGACAGAAAGTTCGACAGAATGCCGCATACATGCGATGTTGCCGGATGCCCCGTTGGTGCATGTCACCAGTACCGCAACAGGGAAGCCAATCTGTCTTTTTTTTTTCCACCCCTCCGCGGTGGTCTAGTGGCTAAGGTACTCGGCTGCTGACCCGCAGGTCGCGGGTTCAAATTACGGCTGCGGCGGCTGCATTTCCGATGGAGGCGGAAATGTTGTAGGCCCGTGTGCTCAGATTTGGGTGCCCGTTAAAGAACCCCAGGTGGTCGAAATTTCCGGAGCCCTCCACTACGGCGTCTCTCACAATCATATGGTGGTTTTGAGACGTTAAACCCCACAAATCAATCTGTCTTTTCACTGGATGCCGCAGAAAGAACCCTTACGCTCGAAGTGGCTGAGTGTCATGCCCTTGCGCCAGTGTGCTAAGCAGTCAAAGCCTGCATGTGTGTGCTCGCTGCACTTTCGTGATGAGTATTAAGAGACCAACCACAACTTGGTCGATGCTTGGAATGTGCCCCTCCGAGCAAAGCTTTGCCCCAGTGCCGTCCCATCAGTATTTCCCGAGTCCGACACCCTGCCCGAGTCGCCTGTGTCCGACGACCTGCAACTACGTCTGCAGGACGATGACGCGGTGACTTCGATATTTGTTCGAGAGTCATGTTCGAGAGTCGTGACGCCAGGTCCTCCACAGCTTCGTCTACTTCGTTGCCCGACACCGCACAGCTGGCTTCCGCGCTGTTTTCGGGCGAGTCGTTGCCCAGGCTGCTGTCGCAGTACGCGACGACGCCGGCGCTACGAGCCCTCAGCAGCCTACCGCGTTCATCGAGGCTCAAGTCGCTGAATTGGAGTCCAGCGTCGCAATCCCATGTCTCGTTGTCATGTTCACCGTCGACATCCATTGCGGCGATTGCAACAGAGCGACAGACAAGCTTCGATGGTTGTTGTTGCCGCTATGGATGCCGCTGCGTTCGCTCTGCTGCTAATAGTGTCGGCGAACACGCAGTAAAGGCGGGCGACGTTGGGTATGAGTAGTGACGTGAGAAGTGCTGCTGAAGTTCACTCAGGCGGGTAATTTGAACAGCGCTAACCCGACGCGGACAGCTAAAACGTGCTTTTATTTCAAAAATAAGCACTTCCTTGGCACAAGAGTAACACTACGAGGTTTCTGGACCGCCATTTCAACGATCGACGACGACCTAATAGTTGACTTTAGGGTCTCTTGAAGTCAAAAGGATTGGCTCATCTCAAAGGCACTGCTAATATAATTTAATAAATTCTAAAGTAGCCTTTCAAGTCGGATGGTCCAGGCAGACACGTACAAGGATGCATATAAGGTTACAGAGTGCAAAAAGGGCGCAAGGGTTCTTAAAGCGACCATTTAACTCAGCTTCGTGCGTTATTTTGTCATGTTGAAACAAAGGACTGGAAGCTATATTATATTTTGCGTTGCGTAGGGTGTGGTGCAGCAGCAATCCATTGTTGGCATATATGTTTCATTCAATATATACTTCACGACTCGGTGCCTGAATGGTGTATACACTACTCCTCAGTATCACGAGATCATTGACACTATATCGGCTTTATAGCTTTCAACCACCTACCGAGAGTAACACTGTCAAATTACCGTGGTGTGACGAGAATCAACACATAAAGCATGAGATTGCTTACGGTAACAAATATCAAACTTAATTGAAAACCTCGTTTACCATGTTCTATCCACATCCTGCCAGTGAACATGGACGCCATATATTCTGTTAGCTGCAAGCTATACCACTTTTCAAAACTGGGCATCTGCTTACTTCCGCCGTGAGAAGTTATGAGGTGTACCTCTCATACCCCTGTGTCGTCGCAATCTTTACTTGTTGCTTTGTATATAAATCTAAAGATGTTGTCGCCCGAAGTTGTTCCGGCTGCCTCAGGTCGCAGGGCAAAAGAATAATAATAATAGTTACGTAAAAACACAAAAGCACTAAAACACTGCATACTGCATACTGCATTAGAGCATGAACGTTTGTTAAGTGTCGTCCATATGGAAGTGTAGCCATAAAATACAGTATACGGGCAAATCTAAGGAGCAAAATTTACACATGCAGAGTGTCTGTAAGACAGGAATTTATACAACTGAACATTACTTGCCTGTACAACTTGATATTTAGATGTTTTTTTTTCTCCTATCTTGACTATAATTATACATAACGCCAGCACATCCTGCTTATCGGTTACAGATTGCTGAAGATTCAGAGTACCAGAGCTTCGCTGCATAAGTCGCTTCACTCTCCTCAACAGAGGTAGCTCCGCCTCTGTACCAAACTTAATCTGACTCTCAGTTGTTGCATTCAACATAGGTTCTCCTGGGGCTGTGGCAAGTCTCTATAGCCGCATCATTATCACAATCATAATAAGATAATCTTGTTTCTACTGCGGGACGAAGGGCATTTCCCAATGATCTCCAATCTATCCTGCCCCGCTCTAGCTGATACCATTTTATGCCGGCAAACTTCTTGATTTCGTCGCTCCAGCTGATTACTTTGCCATCCACGGTCGCGTTTCCCATCACTTGGTATCCATTCCGATACTATGAATGCCCATTGGCTATATGTCTTTGTCATATTGTGACGTTCCCGGGTTTACCCCTTTTTAAGCTTTTGTTTATATAAATCTCGACCACCATGTACTCTACTTGCTCTGATATCTGAAGGGTCCCTGGACCGACTTGGTCACGCTTTATGGATTGATGGCTATGATTCTACAACTTGATATTTGCTTCAATGCACAAGGTCCCTGACATGTATTTCTAAATATTCACTGGATCCTCATTATCCCTGTCCCATATGCCATGCGCATATTGTTATGAATTTGCTCTGTCGCGATGGTAGCAGTGGCGAAGAGCGGCAAGCCGTCGAGCGGACTTCGATGAAGCCTTAGCCCGAAGGTGAAACAGGGAGGCAATCCGTTTGGAAAACAGCAACAAAAGGAGCGTTTACTGTAGCAGGTTGTCGTTTGTACAGAGCCGGCCAGCACGACAACGTCGGCTGGGGCAAAATCTCCTAACATGGGGCCGGCTCGGTCTTAAATAGCGTCTTTGGTCCATTCTCTCAGACCAGTTCTCGGGCTTGGAGGGGGAGACGTAGCCATACCCGGAACTGCAAAGTGGTTCGGCGGAGGAAGCGACGTTATCCCCGGAACTGCACGGTTCTCCTGCACAGAAGGCGGCGCTGGGAGGGGGGGAGGGAGACAGTTCGTCGAAACAGGGCTCGATCTTGTGAGACGTGCTCCCGAACGAGGAACATGTCTGTGGCACAACAGCACCCCCGCCGCCAGACAATGCATCCGGAGTTTTGAGCCGTCAGCGCGGCTCGGAAGGAGGGATGCTGGTTGACTGTCGATACTGTAGCCACTCCGTGGTGATCTTCAGAGCCCTGCAGAGAATCACTGAAACGACGGAGTTGAACGCAAAGCCAAACCACTTTCGTGGAAGCAAGCACCCTCTGAACGTCTCTCATAGCGCCAGACCAAGGCAGCAAAGAGATCTATTGAGTCGCTACTATTGTACGTTTTAAAAAGCACGAGAAACGTATCCCTTAGAGACCTCAAAACACTGGCCCTCACAAATGCTGTGATTACACTGCGCAGTCCCGATGCCAAGAAAGGCCACGCGAAACAATCCCCAATGCCATACGAGCGGGTCGGAACCCACTGAAGCAGCCCAAAACCCATTCTGTGCAATTTTTTTTGAACAATTTTACCAGAATGGTAGAGGCTGGGCTTCCTGGTAACATATCAGAGTACACTTCAAACAAAATTACATCTGTTAGTGCAATGCGACATTGTTGATACAGTTTAAATCAAAACGAAATAATAGACGCCAAAATTATGCAAAACACGTCAAACCAGAAGGATGTGCCTCAACTTGTATGAGGGAGCTGGGCTGCACTTCAATAAGCTCTGCTGAGATAATCTGCATTTGTGTGCAGCTTCCCTTTCTTATAGCGCACACTAAAGTTATGGTGCTGAAGCGTCAAGCTCCACCTAAGTAAACGACCGCTTTTAGACGACATGTTGTGCAAACAAGTCAAGGGGCAGTGATCAGTTTCTACTATGAAGCTCGACCCTGAGACGTAACATGCTAGCTTACCAATTACCCAAACAAGGCAGGCGCACTCTTTTTCTGAAGTGCTGTAAGCTTCCTCTCTGACACTGAGCTTTCTGCTGAGATACAAAACTGGCCGCTCATGCCCTTCGGCGTCCTTTTGGCACAAAACTGCTCCTAGGCCGCGGTCACTGGCATCACACTGAATAATAAAACTCTGAGAAAAGTCCGGTGCCGCTAGCACGGGTCGCTTTGCGAGAGCGCTCTTGAGGCTCTTGAAAGCATTCTCTTTTCTTGTGTCCCACGAAATGACGGTGGGCTCGGTTTTGCGGAGAGAGTCCGTCAGCGGACTAGTGAGGTTTGAGTAACCTTTGACGTAGTGTTGATAATACCCCGCCAGTCCCAAAAACGCCCTCAATTCCGACTTTGTGGTGGGACGACGATACTCTAAAACGGCCGCAACTTTCAGCTCAGACGGGCTACGCTGGCCACGACCCACGATGTGGCCGAGATAACTTACGCTTGCGCACCCTAAGTGGCATTTCTGCGCTCTCACGGTGAGGCCTGCATCACGTAGTCGAGCCAGAACGGTCCTCAAGTGAGTCACATGCTCGACCCACGTATCAGAGAATATCGCCACATCATCGAGATACGGCAGGGCGAAATCTCCTAAACCCCGCAACACCCGATCCATGAGGTTTGAGAAGCAGTAGGGAGCATTCTTTAAGCCGAAAGCAAGCATTAAAGGGCGAAATGTTCCCCATGGGGAAATGAATGCGGCATAACGAGAGGCTCGCTCCGTCAACGGGACCTGCCAGTATCCCCGTACCAGATCTAAGAGGGAGATATATGTGGATTTTGCCACGGTTTCTACTCTCTCCTCGATATTAGGTATCGGATACGTCTGATCTAAAGTGATGTTATTTAGCCGGCGGTAGTCCACGCATGGCCTAGGGTCTTTTCCCGGAACCTCGACTAGTATGAGTGGGGAGGTGTAATCGCTTTCACCTGGAATGATGACTCCCAAGTCACACATGCGGCGGATCTCGGCTTCCATGATCTCTTTTTGCCTCGGCGATACGCGGTAAGCCTTGCTAGAGATCGGTTCTTCACTTGATAACTGAATATCATGCTCTACCAAAGAGGTTTTCCCTGGTTTGTCGCAAAACACGTCTGCGTGGTCTCTAACTACTTTCGTGAGATCATCACGCTGACTCTCCGTGAGACTTTGCTTTTCGGCAATAAGCTGTACGAGCCTGTTAGCTGGCGCGTCGCTTTCACGTGGAAAACTTAAGAGATCGGTCTCCACTTCGTTCGTCGCATTCAGTGTCATGTTAACCACGGCATGGCGCTGGATGTAAGGCTTCATTAAATTACTGTGGTAAACCTTACCTTTCTTTCGGCCCAGTTTTACCTCGTAGTTTGTAGCTGAAAGCTTGGACATTACTTTAGCTGGCCCTTCCCACTGCATGTCCATTTTGTTCTTTTTACACTGTCGTAACAGCATTACCTGGTCGCCAATGTTGAACGTGCGCTTCCGGGACAACTTATCGTAGTAAGTCTTCGCTAAACTCTGAGCCGCCTTCATGTTTTCCTCAACTAGCTCTCTGGTTTTAGATAGTCTTTCCAACAGATCTAAAACGTAGCTGACTACGCGTGGGTCTTCTTCATATCCTCCCCACGAGTCTCTCAATAGCCGAAATGGAGATCTTAAGTTTCTTCCATAGACAAGCTCGGTGGGACTGAATCCCGTTGTCTCGTGGGGAGCGGACCGTATGGCGAACAGTGCCGCGGGTATGCATGCCTCCCAATCTTTGTTATGTTCAAAGCAAAGAGCTCTCAGAACTCACTTGAGTACAGCATGCATCCTCTCCACGGGGTTAGACTGTGGATGTCCTATAGAGCTGTGGATTATTTTTATTCCACAGCGTTCAAAAAAACGCTGTTGTGAGACAACTGGTAAATACGCTCCCATTGTCACTCTGAATCTCGGCTGGAAAGCCAACGAAAGCAAAAATGGACAAAAGTGCGTCCACAATGCAGGGAGAGGTAAGCTCTTTTAGCGGAACCGCTTCGGGAAAATTCGTGTCCACGCACAAAACAGTTAAAATGTAGCGGCAACCGGAACGGGACTCTGGATGGGGGCCAACAATATCAATTACGAGCCTCCGGAACGGCTCTGTGATAACAGGCACTAATCTCATCGGGGACTTCCGTTTGTCAGTAGATTTTCCTACTCTCTGACACGTGTCGCACGATCGCACGAAGTTTTCTACATTTTTCCAGCATCCAGGCCAATAGAAATCCTGTGCGAGCCTCGCCTTTGTTTTATTGATGCCAAGGTGGCCCGCCCAGGCATTTCCGTGCGCCAGTTCTAAAAACTGTCATCGGTACTTCTCTGGCACTAGAAGCTGGTCGAACGTTCTACCCTCAGCGTACCGATACTTTCGATACATGAGCCCTGCCTTCGTGTAGAATGAGATGTTCTTTCGGGCTGCTCCTTCTTTCCCGTTATGCTGCAGATTCTTAATGGTATCATCACTTGCCTGCGCAGTGACGAGTGTGTTTCTGTCTACTTTACTGAGCTCTTCCCAACAAGTGGATGTTGGATCAAGCAGGGACGACTGAACGCTCTCCGGAAGCGCCCTGCTTTCATCCACCTCCACAGGCTCGTCGCGTTCGGCAGCCAATACCGTATCCGGAGCCCTACTGTCTTCGATGTCCTGTGATACACTAGTCGCCTCTTGGCCCGAGTCTCCCTGGGGAGTTGTCTCACGCTCGACCACCTCCTCGTTCGAAACCGAGACCTCAAGTCTCCCCGCGAGAGCGCGGGACCGCGATCGCGTGAGTGCCATGCACGCGAGGGGAGATGAAAATGACTGGCCCTTTTTTTTTTAAGGAGCTGCTCTGATTTGTTGGAAAAAAGGTACGGAAAATCTTGGGGCAAGTAGGGCTCACGGCCGCCTCAGTGCGCAATTTTCCAAAACTTCCCTCTCGAACAACCGCAGCAATTGGCAAACAGGCACTTTGCTCTTCTGCAACCTGGCTGATCCAGGCGCGTTCGCCAGTATAGTCGCCAGGGGAGATGCAAGATGGGTGTGCTATGTCCATCGTCGCAGCTGAATCACGGAGTGCCCGGCATTTCTTTCCGTTGACCACAATTTCGCGCATGTAAGGCTCGAGTAACTTCAAGTTCTCGTCCGACTCGCGAATGCCAGCGAAAACAAACTTTTGCTTGCAGCTAGATGAGATATGACCCTCCTTTTTAGAATTGTAGCATACAATTGGTCGTTTTGATTCAAAAGCTCGAACGGTGTCGATGCGTTCCCTCGCACTTGCTGTCGACTCAGGTGCCTCTCCTGGCTTTCTCCTTTCCCTCTCATTGTTAGTCGCTCCCTGACTGAATTCGTCACGCGGCGGAGCCATCTTTTGTGCTGCATTTTGAGCAGCAAGCCGCCTTGAGGAGTCCCTCTTCTATTTTGTATCCTCGCGATCAAACTGAAAATTCCTTCGTGTATAATACTCATCAGCTAGCTCAGCAGCTTTGTCAATGTCTGTTCCCTTCATTCTGTCCTGAAGCCAGAGTCTGGCATCTTCAGGCAACACACGATAGAATTGCTTGAGGGCCACACAATCAATCACCCTGTCGTGGTTACCGTAAGCATCCGCACTTCTAAGCCATTCTTTCAAATTAGATTTAAGCTGGTACACAAACTCTGTGCATGATTCACTGCCCCTTTTTGCTTGCCGAAATCGCTGCCGAAATGCCTCGGCAGACAAGCGGTACTTACGAAGGAGGGCCGCTTTGACCTTAGCGTAGTCGTCAGTGTCTTCTTTAGACAACCGTGTGATTACTTCCGCGGCCTTTCCCGGAATGACTGACAGAAGCTTCTGGGACCAGACACCCTCATTTATCCCAATTTTCTCGCACGTGCGCTCAAAGTTCACTAAAAAAAGCGCGATGTCTCCACCCGTCCTAAACGGCAGAATCAAATCTTGGATTTTCTGTCTTGGCATTTCGTCTGCCAGGGATAGCGAACTAGACTGCGCCGATGTTATGCGAAGTTGCTCAAGTTCCAGCTCTTTCATTCTAAGAGCATGTTGACGCTCTTCTCGCCTTTTACGCTCCTCAGCCTCCTCACCTTCGCGTTTTTGACGCTCCTACGCCTCCTCGCGTTCGCGTTTTTGACGCTTTTCAGCCTCCCGCTGTTTTTCTTTAATTGTCTCCATAGCCTCTTTTACCTCCTCTTCAGTTGATCCTTCCGCTCTCATGACATCAAGAATATTTCCTTTACGGCTCGTCCTAGCAACAGAAACACCCAGCTGCTCACAAACATCGAGAAGGTCCCTCACTCTGAGCTTCTCCATTGTGTACCGCAACTCGTGCACGTTCCTTTCTGAAATAGCTTTGTCTCAGAAGCTATATTCTTCGACGTGAAGCAAGTCGAGAACCAGCCGAGCACTCGCCACCTAAAGATCTAAAAGAACATACTTGGCTACTCTGTGCTAACAGGGTCTGACGACAAAAGACGAACGTCAGGCACTCACCCAACTAGAGCGGGTGACTTCGGCCATCTGGTCGTTGCCGTCGAGCGGTGTCGTGGGTGTCCTCGGGCCTGCCAAGATCCGCTCCAACTTTCCAGCCGTAGAAGTCGGCGTAGCGGGTCCCAGGGCAGCAAAACGATATCACGGTGGTCGTCCTCGGGCTTCCAGGGATCCGATCCAACTTTTCAGCCATTGAGATCGGGGTAGCAGGTCCCAGAGCAGGAAAACGTTGAGAACAGGGGTAGCGTATACCCGCGTATCCAAACGCTGATATCAGGTCGGTCGTGCTCGTGCTTCCAGGGGTCTGATCCGGCGTGTCAAACGTAGGATATCGTATCCCACCGCTGCCACCACTGTTATGAATTTGCTCTGTCGCGATGGTAGCAGTGGCGAAGAGCGGCGAGCCGTCGAGCGGACTTCGATGAAGCCTTAGCCCGAAGGTGAAATAGGGAGGCAATCCGTTTGGAAAACAGCAACAAAAGGAGCGTTTACTGTAGCAGGTTGTCGTTTGTACAGAGCCGGCCAGCACGACAACGTCGGCTGGGGCAAAATCTCCTAACATGGGGCCGGCTCGGCCTTAAATAGCGTCTTTGGTCCATTCTCTCAGACCAGTTCTCGGGCTCGGAGGGGGAGACGTAGCCATACCCGGAACTGCAAAGTGGTTCGGCGGAGGAAGCGACGTTATCCCCGGAACTGCACGGTTCTCCTGCACAGAAGGCGGCGCTGGGAGGGGGGGGGGGGGAGACAGTTCGTCGAAACAGGGCTCGATCTTGTGAGACGTGCTCCCGAACGAGGAAAATGTCTGTGGCACAACAATATACAATGCGCAACCGACGCCACCTTTCGTGTGACAATGCTGAAGCAGCATTCCATGTGACCACGACATAAATACTGCAGTACAGAACTTCTTTGAGCTCACATTTCTCTTAACATAAACGTTTCTCATTTTCCAGCAACTCCATGACGTGCCCATGATGAGACACATGGGAGCATCACATACGGCTCACGGGGTCATTGTACTCTTTTTTGTTTTGCTTTTTTTGATTAGTCAGTATACCGCTCGGAATGTAACAATTGCGTCATTGTGGCTTTCACCTACGCTGGGAAGCTTGCTCTAGGGCCTGCCGAGCCTTTTCACCTCATCAACATTCCTTCGGAGAACTAACACTGCTCTCAGTCGCTTTCCACGGGTCGGTGCGGGTAGACTTTCGTGGTGCTTTCTTTCTTCCGCATATCTTTTATACCAGCTCCTCACATCTCTCTGCAGTGTAACCCGTCGGACAGAATCTGGTTAGTCGTTCTGCCTTTCGTATTGATTTCAGAGTCCTCTGCTTTTATCACGCTAGCTTGAACTGCTTGACCTCTTTCCGTTGGGAATCCCTCTAATATTACGAGCTTCGTGATGACGAGTCTTCTGCCAACTAATTGCATCCCCACTTACCAGGTCTTTCTTCTGCGTGGCGTCATCCTACTCTACCGCTCATCGTTACACCTACACGCTGCGACCACTTTTTCTAACCGACAATCTTCTCCTATCATAGTCTATAGAGAGCAAGCTGTCTACCTCTTAGTACTTCCAAATGAATGGCATCATGGTTCAGTCTTTTGTTCAGGCATTCTATGTATGTCTTCAGTGATAAAAGTGACGCAAATGATCATGCTTTCCATAGGCGAGCCTCACGTATAAATGTTATCCGTCATGACACGAATCTAGCGTCATACTCACCCCTTTACTGACATTATAACACCTCGCCCTTCGTACCACGTCTTTCCATGCCAGGAGGTACCACAGAATGGACTACGGTATGCTATGAATTAAGTTAGCGGGACTCACCAGACCTCCCGCTATCGTTTGACCAGGAACTTAGCAGGAATTTTAAAAGTACAGCTAATTACCGTTAGCGATGAATCAAATTCGCTTTCCTTCATGCTTGTTAGCTCACCTTTAGCCATTGTGCCACTCTTGTCACCCTCTACCGAAAACTCCTATAGTTCTGCAGAGAGCCCTAGAAAGTCTTACTCCGAGCTAATTAAGCATGAGTTATGAGAGGACAGGACCACTCGCTCGGTTCATCTCTTGTAGTACACCAATTGACATTGCCCATGTCTTCCGCATGAAGTATAATACTTATTTGTCAACTACTGCAAGACTTGCTCTAAACTGGTGTTTCAGCTCAAATGGTTCCTCTCACAGGTGATGTGGTAAGGCTGCCCTCTGCGTTAGTTAGACGACTATGCGTAGGGGGGCTCGTGTGAGAAGGCTTGGTCTGCCATCTTCACTATGTTGTAGAACCAGGTTGTCGTGAGTTCGTCGGGGAAGGGAACACTTTTCACATTTCAGAAAATTTGTGGTATTGTTGCAACACTGATATGGACTATTCAAGCGTAATCTCCTATTCCTTGCCCTCTTGTAAGCATGATTAGTTGATTCACTCTTAAAAGCACTCACACGTGGCGTTTATTTAAATCACGACCTTGTGTTGCGTTTCATCGTTTGAATATGAACTTCCTGAAGCAGTCTATTCTTATCTAAAGGGGATAGAAAGTTCCGTCTAATAAGAACAAACAACTTTGTAACAAAAGTGAATGTTGCCACATGTTCGTAAGCAATGGATAATATAATTCATAATGATGTAGTACGTGTTTTCCAATTCTGCTTGGCGCTCTTATTTAGTCGGATGATGTGGACCGCATGATGGCCCCGCCGCGGGGGTCTAGTGGCTAAGGTACTCGGCTGCTGACCCGCAGGTGGCGGGTTCGAATGCCGGCTGCAGCGGCTGCATTTCCGATGGAGCCGGAAATGTTGTAGGCCCGTGTGCTCGGATTTGGGTGCACGTTAAAGAACCTCAGGTGGTCTAAATTTCCGGAGCCCTCCACTAAAGCGTCTCTCATAATCATATGGTGGTTTTGGGACGTTAAATTCTACATATCAATCAATCATGGAGCACATGAAGAATGTGGGTGGTTTTAAGAGCGTGTTTCGCATTAATTTTCACGTGATGGCGTTAAAGAGCTCGTTTCACAGAAAGTCTGGCGGTGGTCGTGTCTGCTTCATTGTATGTGAACGAAAAATTATGGTATGCGTCACTGAAAAAAATTGTGAACGACGCAAATACAATAAAAAATCTGGGACAGAATGGGGTTCGAACCCGAGTCGGTTTGCATGGCAAGCGGATGTTCTAGCACACGGCCACGGCTCTGCTTTTTTTTTCTTTAATGAATGACATTATCACCAGTAAAGTACACAGAACATACTTCATCAGAATTCAGACAAACACACACAAGCGTCAAGAACGGGAAGCCACTCCGGAACGGGGTCAAAAGTCTCGACAACACTGCGCACTTGAGCAGCTGCTTCTCGGAAGACAGATCTCGTCGACCGTGGTGGCTCGGCGTGTCTATCGATCATGCGACTTTTCCATAATGAATAAAGTCCCAACAACATAAACAAGTCGTAAGGAGTACTATCAGTCAGACTCTTTTTGAACGGAAGGAACCTAATACCATGGGCTGTGATTGGAAGTTCTTTTCTTAACGTTCTTTTTAGAATGTCCCAAAAATAAAAAGCATCACGACAATGAATAAAACAATGCTCTATAGTCTCTGGTTGGTTGCAGAGTCTGCAATTCACTGTCCAGGGTACGTATATTGATTTTTCATTCAGCCACGTTTTCACTGGCAGCGTGGAAGTGTGCAGTTTAAAGAAAAATGTTTTCGCTGCAGGAGATATACACATTCTACGTACACGAAATAATACATCGTGACCAGACAGAAGCGAATATGGCTTTCGATAAACAGGTTCGGGGAAAAGGTTATTCACAAGTGCAGCGGTTAAATTTGTTCTGTCAATAGTATACAAATACTCTAAGGTAAACCTGGCTTTCAAAAAACTGACAGTATCAACAATTTCCTTTAGGAATCCCCGCAACGGCAATTCCTTAGCAACGCTTGTTGTGACATGAATAAAAGGAAGGTGGTAACAAAGACGGTTACGAAGAACCGCTAATAGAAATGGGTGGCACACATCCTTGAGGTAGAAAAATCGCAACACCAACTGTCGCACGAACAAATGCACAAGGCCGAGGCCACCCTTTTCGAGTGGAAGAAAAAGATTGTCTCTTCTCATGGGTTCCCAGGAAGAGCTCCAAATAAAGCAGGCAAATATCCTATGAAAGGCTTGAATGTGTACCCGAGAGCAATGCAACACCTGCAGAATATAAATAAGCTTCGATACAAGGAATATATTGCACGCTTTCGCTCTGGCAAAAATGGAAAGCTCCCGTCCGTGCCATGTTGCCACCTTTCGGCGGATAGTAGTTATCGCAGCGGTCCAGTGTGGGCCGCTGTTACGATAGTTATCGAGAGGCACACCGAGGTATTTCATAGGAGTCGCATTCCAATGAATATTTGCGAAGACCGAAGGAGTTGTAGCCCACATGCCTAGCCAGAATCCACTACTTTTATCAAAATTTATGCTGGCGCCAGCGACTTCACAGAAACGTAAAGTAGTGTTGACTGCTTCTAAGTAAGTAAGAAGCAGTGTTGACTGCTTCTAAGTAACGTAAGTAGTGTTGGCCACGGCTCTGCTTGCGAAACCAGTGAAAATAACTTCCTCTGCTTGGAAATGCCGCAAAAGTAACTTTCCTGATTTACAAATACTTGCGTACTGTATACATGCTTCACAATACAACATGAAATATTGCAATAACAATGCATGGTAGAAGCGTATGCCTTGCCATAGGGCATCAGAACGTGTGATTATTAGAATGACTTCACTGTTTGAAGCCACTCTGCCCCTACAAAAGGCACAGACATCACTGCACCTATTCTCTTAGGGCCACATAGTGGGTGCTTGACAAGTTCGAAAAGATGTCATGCACTAAGTGTTTGAAGTTCGCATTAGGGACAGGATATCACTATCACGTTCAACTTCTAAAGGCGAAGCTTAAGAGTCCTACAATTTTTGGTGTCGGTGTCGACGTCGTTGTGTGTTAGCGAAAAATCACCTACATTGAATTTGCACTGCGAGTTATTTTCCACCTATAGCTTCAATTTTCCTTCGCGTCCATGATTCATGATAGGTGCAAACAAATTGATAACATTAAAACAAACTTTGGTTCAAGTGAAAATAAAACCCAATAATTCTGTGTTGCAAGCAGATGTTCTACCACAGAGCCACACCTGTGCTCGGAATTGCTTCGATAAAATACTATTTACGATTTTTATGTATTGTGAGAACTGTCCTATAAACGAACGCAATATTGCGGGCCGAAGCGTAGAATCACACCAGGTGCCCAAACATGCGAATCACGCAACGAATGGTTGTTTAAAGGCCCACATATTCCATTATTGTTCATTATTTACTATCAACAACAGCATCAACAACGTGTCCAGTGCAGGTGTGCGAGTTTCCGTACTGTTGTGTAGTGGATACTTCGCGCACTCGCAAAACAATACTGTTAAATAAAACCAAGCCGTAGTGGGCACTTTATAACTGCTCTTGCAATAGACGTTGTCGAGTAGTTTGTAAGGGCCAATTTACAGGCGCACATGTACACATGTTTCTTTCCTTGCGGCAGGGTCAAGGCTGTCACCAAGAAACGAAACCAGGATAGCGATTGAGAAGGCAATAAGAACAGAGTTCGTCCACAGCATCGCGTTCTCCTCTTGAAGGTGAAGCTCAAGCCTCCTTCTATTTTTAGTTGTGTGCACCATGAAACAGATTCGATGGGACCACCCTGATTAAAAAAGTTAGCCTAGCTTGCACTGGATGCTCAACGCTAAAGAGAAAGGGAGCTCATGGCACCTTGGTAGTTCTTATTTTACCACGTCTTGAAAATTTTCTCTTTTCATTATTCCTCTATTTCTTTCTTTTTGTCACCTCTCTGTTTTGTGTATTTGTCTATACTGTGTTTATTTATTTCATTTATTTGTTTACTTCTGCCTACTATTATTACTCTTTCCTTTTTTCTCTATCATCTCTTTTTATTCTGTTATGTTCTCTTATGACTGTCTTGTTGGGGAAAGACGGAGATTCATATTACCTGGGCTACTTTATAGCCATAAGTTCTCCAGAAAAAACTAATAACGAAGGTTACCCAAAAATAACAAGGAGCGAAAAAAAAAGGCATAATAGCACGCTAAAACAAGTTGAAGTAACGTGTCAATGTACTATAGTTTTCTTGCAGCCGTTCGCACTGCCATAAAATGCTCACACGCACAGCTTTCTATTTGCACTCACAGTATACATGTACTGACACGTCATTTAACATATCGCCACACCTGAATGTGTATCACAAGCTCTTGTGTAGTGTACACTAAGAAGTGTGTCACGAAGATGTTTTCCTTTTCGGACGATGCATTTCAGACCATGGTTCAAGAAATCTCCTTGGTGATAGTCTAAGAACTCGGCTCGGCAAGTTAAACACGTGAAAGAAAGAGATAGAAAGGAATAAAGAGAGAAAAATGTGATAGAAAGAAAAAATAAAGAATATTAGATAACAAAGCAAGAAAGTGAGAAAATTGAAAGGAACAGGTACAAGAAACAGATATAAAATACATAAATAAATAAATAAAGAAATAAATAAATAAATAAATAAATAAATAAATAAATAAATAGGAGCAAGAAAGGCCACCTGCACCGCTCCCCTTTTCAGCTTGGCCCCACTACAGCAAGGGTGCCATAATTTTTCCTGATTTACGAATACAGCGCACGACACAAAACACGTCTGAGGAGTACAGAGGATATGCTCAAAAGGATTTCTAATGAAGACACAAGAGTACCATTGTTTCGAGCATTGTGTCTCAGCTGAAATGGAAAGCTCTGTTCCTTCCTTCGCATGTAAGCGATGGTTCCATTGGAAGCTGGAAAAAAAAAAAACGCGCGAAACAATCGCTCACTCAGCCCTTCGTGTTCAAGCTGACGTTATAGCCGTCCAGTTGGGTCACTTGTCTCCGCTAACCCTTCCCCACTTCCTCATCCCGCGCTCCCGTTTCGGGCACTGCGCAGACTCAGCTTAATAATTTGTCCCGGGTGCACTCATTCGCATGCGAAGGGGGGGGGGAGAACAAGATGGCAGCGGATGTTGCCTCCTCCTTCTTCATCGGGAACGGATAAACTCTCGCAGTCGGCTTTGTTTTTGCGGCACGGCCCCAGACGCCTCCCACATAAGTGGACGTGCCGGTGAGCCAGCGTTCCCCCCGTACACTCTTCGACTAAACGCGAGCTCGCCGGCAGGAAGTTTGCGCGAGCGGCGAAAGCTAGCCGGTTCCCAAGTGGGCCAGCGTTTCCATCAGCCGCTTATTACCAAGGGCCTTCCCTAACTTGCACGCAACTCCCTGGCGTTCTCTGCTGAGGCGCGCAACCCCTAACGTTTTGCTCGCACGAGCTGACTGACGGGCAAATGTCTGGGCCTGTAGCTGGTTGTTCGTGGCCGAGCACGGGCCACTCGGCGACGGCAATCATTGCCGCGACGGAAACGCGTGCGTCATTGACACGCACCACTGGTGACCTGTCGTTGAACGTTGCCCGTAAGCTCTGAAAATTATCCGGGCCCACGCCGCGTATAGGTCGACACAGCTCTTGATGAGGTTCAAAAATAGCGCTTTTATACAGGGTGTTTCAAGCATTGTGTCCAAAATCTTCACAAATGAAGGAAAATGCGATATTTGCCCGCTATTTTCACGATTGCTTTTCCTTTAGAGGTAGGGTACCTAAATGGTCCGTTTGGGATAATAGTTAAGAAAGTTAAAAAAGTTTGCATTTTATTCAGTGGAGTGATGCATTCATGTGAAATTGAAGAGTTGAGATTTTTATGTCAAAGCCCGACGCAGTTATGAGTTATAAAAATAAGGCGGCCTCTAACAGCTAGTTGTTTAGATGGAATGAAATTCAGGCGAATTCGACGGCGATGCCAAAACTGAAGCACTGATGAGCTTAACAAGCGGGTGACTACAATGACGTCACTTTTGAAGACAACAGAGATCCAGCTCTTCCCCGTTCTTTAATGCATGTGCGTCATGCGTATCATTATTGCAAGCGCAGCCCACCCAACCGCACAACAAAGCCAGTTGATGGTTGACACAGCGAGACTCTCATTCTGGACATCTCAAACGAATGTAGCAGTTGCGCTTTTCCGCGTATAGCTGTTTCGGTTACGCCGGTGAAACTGGATGAAGTTCAGTACTTCAAAATTATTATAGAGGCCGCTTTTTAACAATTTCAAAGCTGCAATACGTTTTACTCATGAAGGGATTGAACTTTACTTTTGACTTAACCACCTAATTTTTCTAATTAAGAAGGTTACTAATGTAATTTTATTAATTGCTTTCCCAAATGATGTCTTCAACCGAAGATGTTTGCCGTTACAGAAGCATGCGATACGAAAGACAGCGAGCAAAGATCGCACTTTCCCAAATTTTTTATGGAAAGTTTTGGGCGCATTTTTTCAAACACCCGGTACCTGAGATAACATACAAATCTACAATCCACCTTCGGACTCTGTCCTAGAAACGGCTGTCAAAGGCAGCTGCCTTCCTTCGTTTTTGTCGCTACAACAATGCTTATTTCGAAAACAGGGAACTATATATATATATATATATATATATATATATATATATATATATATATATATATATATATATATATATATATAATTTTCTGTTTTCCAAATAAACATTGCTTCATGTTAGCGCCTGCGCATGTCACGTCTTGCTCAGTCGCTATAAAGCTTCATTGTGACATGTCAATACGACCAAAACAAGAAATCGGAAGCCATTGCTGGAGCAAGAAATACTTAAACGTCACTATGCATCACACAACTCCTCCCAAGAAATTTTCGTTAGCGAGTTATCTTTGCCACTGTCTTGGCACATTCGCTGACATGTCCAGAACCAGGACTTGCCAGAATTTGCGTTTTGGAAAAAAATTCAAGCGTGATCAGTAGCTTTTCGTAATTACGAAATGTTCCAGTAGGACTGGCGTCACGGCTCCTAATTATCCAGTGCCTGAAAATATCTGAAGATTACTTAGCGTAGCCGTTTAGACAAATAACATCATAAGCAGAACCATGCGCATGTTTATTGACGTGTTGAGCTACTGAACGAAGCGTAGTTGACATGTAACAGTGCTTATATCGTGGAATTCCATCGAATGAGTCATGTTTCCTCTTTGGGGAGATCATAGTTGATTCGCTTGGCCGGTGAACACTTGATCACCGTGTGGTGTCCTCGGTGAGGAATCAAACAGCTGTGGTTTTTGTCATTTTGCAGGCACAAGCAGTATTGATTTGCACTGGCACTGGGCTCTTCATCTATGTTATTATCGGTACTAAAATGGTAAAAAGCACAATGGCGACTTCCCTTTTTACACACGCTGACCCTTCATTACGTTCTTGCGTTGGTGGTGCCTCAAGCATGGAAGCGCCGCCTGTTTTTTTTTTTTGCCAACATAATTGCTTCCTTTCGGTAGTGAATGAAAACACAGGCGATAGGCACAGGAAGAAAAAGTTATAGGAAGGGCAACTGTGGTCAACTGCCTGCCGTGAACTTCGTTTCCGTGGCCAGCGCCCTCAGCCCACGGACGGTGCATAAGTTCTGTATAGGCGTCGAAATTAGATTTCATCTGCGCAGCAGTCTTGACTTCGTTTACTCATAATGAGGTTCCCGTTTCAAAGAAATTTTCCTTTTGCCACGCTGCCGACTCTCCATACAGCCTGTTATGTCTTAATTTGTACAATTTTTTTTGCTTTTGTAACATAAGTTGCGCTAATCTACGTTGTGGGGAAGGTTTTTGTAATGTTCTCTTTAATTTTCTTTTTTCGCCGATGTTGATTTAATTTGCACTTCCCCTGACGTGTACTATTGTAAACTCAATTTATTCGCTATTATGCGACCTGGATCACTCGGTGTCTGGCTTTAAGAATACAATCGCTTCTCTTTTACTGATGCTACCTTGAATACTCTACGTGCGATCTTTTCCCAAATAAAACGCACGTTGATGTGTGCGATGCGTAGCCCCGCTGTGACTGAAATAGAAAACCATTTGTAAGGTGCTCCGTATTTAGTGATCATTCTTTCGGGTCAACTTTCACCGAAGCAATATATGCGTACCTATAGTGGCGATCAATAAAGGAAAGAAACTTGCCTAAAACATGCAGCCACATACGCAAGCGTATTGAGCGGGTTCGCAAGGCCCCTTAAAGATGAAGTGAATCAACGAGGGAGAAAAATAAACAGTGCGTATAGAGGAAATGACCGACGTATAATTTAACCCAGAACCTATTCCGTTTATGCATAACTTACGAGGGCGCCGTGTTGTTATACGATCAAATATGCCGCATAATATGTGAGGGCATACCAGCAGAAAAAAAATATGCACCAATGGTGACACACGCTTTGTTGCTGTTATTTCTTTACATATTCTCACATGAAGTCGAAGGGAGACTGCGCATTTAAAACAGGAAGTGCGCCAAGATGGGAATAAACAGAGACGAGGAACTAGCGAGCGGCAGAAATAACCGGGGGAACGAATGCGAACTAACAAACGGTGTGGTTGCCAACGTGTTTGCAAGCTGGAAGATCGCAAAAGCGGAGAAAGATATATCTATAGCTTTAACGATAAAAAAAAAAAACGTAAGTGCATTTGTAGGGTTCAAACTGTAAATATTGTTCGCTAGAATGTAAAACAGTTTAGTCTGTATAACTCAAAACGGTTATAAACGTAACACAAGCGAGAGATAATGTGGGTTCCTTCATTGATAAAGTTTTATTATGCACAAAACAAGTGTTCGTAACAGAAACCTTTTGCAAATCTTAAGGCTGGTCCTACAACTTTTCTGTAGGCTTGCCGAAAGCGGAAAGTACTTACGAAATAAAATACTCGTGGTTTCAGCCGCCGTTCTGTGGGTATTACTTTGCCGGAATCGTAATAGCTGCAAGGAAGGCTCAGTAGATCAAATAAACAGTTATTATTAGCTACGATGCCCTGTGTTGCGAATCTCAGTCTCATCATTCAAAATTTGCAGCAAATTGACATAGCCAGAGGGGGGACTGAGTCAAACTGGCTTTTGAATTTTTGTTTTACTTTTTCATAACACACACATACGGTGCACAAACACGGACATACAAAATAGTGGTTTAATTTACTGACTCCATTCCACCCACACACACACAAAATAAAAATTGCTGGCAACGACCTGTCGCAGTCTTTCATAAGGAACTGCTTTTACTCAGTTGTACACGGAAATGATCGTTTATAGGTTTTTTTTTTCAGAGGGTGATACCATTTCGCAGACTGTATGCTTGCATAAAATGTTAGAGACACCAAAACAAAGACGAGAAAATAGGTAATTATTCTCAGGCGATAATTGCTTAGACAGTGAGAGTCGGGTAGCATTAAGGCAACGTGTCATAAACGAAGTTTTGCGTTTTTCGTAGAAGCATACGTAAAAACTCGACGTGCTACGCAGCTATATAGTTCGTGTGCCTACCAAGCGCAAACGAACTTTCAAAGTGAGGAACACGCGCAGCGAGGTGAAGCGTCTAAACGTGTTCATGCGCACTTCGTATCTCTTGGTGCATCTCGCTCAGCATATCGCAACCCGAAAGCCTGATCGTACCCGACGCTCGCGCACATTGTCACTGTAGCACCACAATCGGCGTCCTTTTGTCCGCGGTTCACTCTTTCTACGGCCTGAATGCTTGGTATGGACCACAAAGCGCGATGTAGGTGCATTAGCTTCCTGACAAATAAGGACATGACTTGCAGGCGCCAAGCTATTTGTACTCTCGCTGCGCTCTTTGACGGAAAATATTCCAGGTTTGTGAACTGGAGCTCGAAAGTGATGTGAGAAAGAATAGAGTGACGCAGCCCTGAATAGCAGCAGACACTTTTTGTGTGCGTGTGTGTTTTACGCAGTTAAGCATTCTATATATATACAGGAGAACGTGACAGCTATGTCTTGCGTGAGTAAGCGATTGATTTCTTTCCCCCCATATTTATCTGCTGTTCTGCGGATAAATGTATTCTAACGATTCCAGTCACACTTTCGAGACTCGGAAAGCGTTGCAAAAGACAAGTATAGAAAAAATACTAGCGCATTTCTCGCAAAATAAAGAAGCAACGTAGTCCGCGCAGCGGTGGCAGTACCAGACAATGGCATGAGAAACACTAAATTTTTCCGTGTTTTTTTTTTCTGTCTCCCTTCTTCACCCTCATGTTAGGTTTTTTATCCTTTTTTTTCCATTTCTTATTGTAGGGTAGCCCACAGGTTACCTTCTTTTTTAATTTCCTTTTATATATTTTAGTTATCCCCGACATCTAAAAATACTTTCATTCTAGACCCAATCGGCTGTCTCAATGAGTATTTACCTTGTTAACTGCCAATATCTTCTCAAGTCCCGTGTAATTTGAAGTTGCTATTTGCATCTTATATTGTCACAAATCAAATATGCCCTTCCTGTAATAAATATTAGTGTAAATAAATTCGTCAATAAATCAAACAAATAAAAACTAAATAAATAAAAAAATAAATAAAATGTGGCGCCTCGTGGAATGGCAAAGTAGATAGCGCAAGCAAGACTGATTTCAGCGAGTTGGTAGATGCTTAGCTGGAGAAACAACGCAAGACGACCCAGCTAGCTAACTATAGCACGCATCGATTTTCATCAGAAGGTCATGTTCGGGTTCTGTTTCAGGGAAAGGGGGCCATTGTTTTAAGCATACTATTTGACTCTAATACTGAACCGCAATGGAAAGCCGCGCTTTTTTACCGGAACATCATTATAAAGAGGTAATGCGCATCCCCAACATGGGGCGAATTCCTCGAACAAGTAAATCCAGGGCTTTAGCCACAACAGCGAGAAAGCAAACGTCACCAAAGGGGGTCACGCTGCACCTACCTGGCGGCATCCTATAAACCCCTTCACAGCCGCCTCGCCTGCAGTGAGGCCACGCACCAGCAAACTCTGTCTGGAGTCTTTCTCGCCGTGAAAGGAAGAAACAAAAATTATATGATGTAACAAAGAGTGATAAACGCCACCTTTGTTCGCGCCATGAGCAAGCTACGCGGGGGGGGGGGGGGGGGGGGTAGGTATTACTCTAGAAATTTGTTCTCGTATATCAGTATGTATGTTAGCATCCTCTCGGCACGAAGTTCGCAAGCCTCTATTTTTCATTAGCTTAGAAAGTTTCGCTTAGCTGCCTTCGAAACTAATTTGATAACTTCAATGACTATGTTGTTGTTAATGACGCTGGCAGTGATTTTCATTGTTGTGTCATCGTCGCAGTCACCTACATTATAACTTTGCAGAAAGTTTGATGCAATTTTCCCCTCTAAAGTGGCGGTGTCTCTTTAGCCGGCACTATAACAGGGAAAGTGCAGATGTCACTTTAATGCCTTAAAAAAGAAAGTGAATTGAGAATATTGTACACGTGGCTAGAGTTTTATTAATTTGGACAAACCTGTGCTCCGCATGGTCAAGCGGGCATCGAGCATGACCTTGGTAATTAAACATTCTGTAATACAAAAAGTTTCCCTTCTAAACCAAGGTGTGACACTGCCTGGTCACTTTCATTTCAATATAACGTGTCAAACATCACCACTTTCTCGCATTTTCGACAAATAATTTTGAGTAAGTTTTTTTTGTGTGTGTGAAGGACCCTAGCGGTAAACATAGCAGCCAACAATGCGAGCCAATATTTTCAAAACATCTTAAATTTGTATCAACTGTAACAACACCGATAGTAGCAGGATGTGATTGTTTGATTTATTTATTCATTAATTGACTGATTGAAGTGAAAGAAATGAGACAGTAGCCATCACGTCACATCCGACACATTACGGGTTTAACGTATATTTTCGTTCAGTTTTACACTTTTGATCGATATACCACGGCTACTTCATTGTTTGGATAATATAATTGCATAAGTTAATCATGATGGGTGGGCGAAGCTATGTCTTAAAGTCCATAAAATTAACATTTAAGTCGCCGACTAGTATAATGGGTTTGTGCTTGTATGTGTTTCACACAGGTTGTTTCAAGAAATGTGTCCACTGCTATTGCAAAAGTACAAAAAGGAGGTATCTGCTTGCTATCTGCGGCTTTCCCTTTACTGTGACAGAAGGCATCCTCACATGGGCCCAAACAATAACTGCGGCAGTAGTTAATAAATAAACATAATTAACTTTTAACGAGTGAAAATATATAAGCGGTCGAGTCTAATGGGTGAATTCAAGTCCTTCCTGCGAATAGTCCACAACCGCTGCAATTTCTGAAAGGCGAGCACTAGCGATGAAATCTGGCTAACTGAACAAGCGAAATCGATACCGACGCACCTAACAGCGCATATACCATTAATTTCGAAAGGGCCTCTAATGAAGACACTGTTTCTATCGTCGTTATGTGCTGTCAATTTACACACTTTGTTTCGTGGCAGCGCTTTCTTGCCGCAAAGCCACTGTTTGGTGCGTAATAGTTTCGGTTTCGCCTGATTGATTAGCCAGATTCAATCGCCCCGTGATGACTACCAGAGGCTGCCTTTAATATTTAAACTTCAAAGTTGGTGTGGACTATTTGCAGGAAGGGCTTTAATTTGCCTATTAGACTCGACAGCTTATTTTCCCTGGTTAAAAAAGGTAATTGTGTTAGCTTTTATAACTACAGCATTAATTAATGTTTGTACCCTTCTGAGGATTCCTTCTGTTGTCACAGTAAAGGGAAAGCCGCAGGTAGCACGTAGACACCTGACTGTAATTTTTCAATATTAGTGCGCACATTTTTCACAACACCCTTCACTGTTCTGTCACAATTACTATTATATTATTCTATTATTGAATTTTTTTGCGTGTCTCACATTACTGTACGTTACCTGACCATTACACCTTATAATGTAGCCGTGACATACGGACACCGGATAAGCCTCGCCCCTAAAATGAAAGCAGGGAGTTTTTTTTTTTCCAAAAGAGCGGAATGCATTTTAAATGAAACTGATAAAAACGCACTCTTTCTTACTGACAATATGGTTGGGCCTGCTTTTTGCCAGTATGTCAATCTCATTAATTACAAACACTCTATATTGTGGCTGAAATCTACATAGCCAAATATTGTTAGCATTGTGGAGTAAAGTTTCTATTTGGCCAATATAGATTGACACATTTCATTTGGACATGAATCAGCTTTTGAATTAAGTGTAAAATGGTTCGAATGTACAGTATAGCAATATTTCTCACTAGCATTGGCATCATACTTGTGCTTCCGTCGCTGCCGTGCTTCGACGCATGGGAGTAATGGCTATTACTAACTAGACTTGAAGAGCGGGTGGTCTCTCCTGGCAAAAAGGGCACTATTCTGGACTGTCATCAGTGTTTTCTTGTTTATGGCATCAATTGAAGGTCTTGAAAAGTGTTCCAGTTAGTTTTATGCCATGCAATTTTTGAACAATTCTTCTTTAGGGAATAGATAGACGCTTGCTATAATTTTCATGCCAATTTTATTTCAATTACAACGTGTTGAATTGAACTGATAGTGTTGCGCTATATTCGAAAAGAATCACTAAAATGCAAAAAGAAGTAGACAAGGCTCTTACTCTTTACAATAGAGTTTTGTCATTAAATATCATATCCTTCAGTCATTGCCAACTCACAATAGAAAACCTAATTGTGGAACCTAAGCATGATAACAAAGCAACAAAGACACAAATGAAACATTTTGGGTGGGACCATGTTGGTTATTGGTGCAGAAGACTGAGGCGCAAAAAACATAACGTGAAGCAGGAAGAGCAGGAGAGAAGACAGAACAGCGCCAACTACCATCTTCGTTTTAGACTTAAATATGGCAAAGCCACATTTGTGTCTAAAACGGAGATGTCGTCCGCTAATATTGTTACCCTCTTAGAAGCTTATCTCAACCACACTTACGTTTCTTTTGAACATGGCATGTTTTTACAGAGGAAGGGCATTTGCACTGGGTCACGGGTAGCACCAATTTTGTGACGTCTTTTTATCATCCTTTGACTACGCACTACAATGTGTTTTTACTTCATCTCATCCATATGTTCTTAAGGTATTCAGATATGTAGATAATTTTTTAGTTGTTATTGACAATCGATGCCCTTTTCCTTTTCCTGTGATGGTTGAGCAGGTTTTAGATGTTTTTAGAGCAAATGCTAAGGGGCTCACGTTCACTAATGAACTTCCGGAAGATAGCTCCTTGCAGTTTTTGGACCTTAACCTGACAATTTCGCTTGGTCACGTAAGCTGTGCGTACCTCCCTCGGAGTAAGGAGGAATTGTTACTTTACGATTCAGCGCATTCAAAGACTGTGAAACGCGGAATCGCTCTACTTTCCTTAGAGTTGGCACTACGCAGATCGTGTGAGCATGTTATGCAGGCTAGCTTTATGCGTCAACTTGTAAGACTTTCCAAGGCCGGCTATTCCCAGTCCGTAGTTAGTTCCGTGATGGAATCCTTGCTGCAGAGGGTGAAAGGCAGAGTGTTTATTGCAAATGCGCGCCCGAAGGCGAGAGAGCGGGTTAAGCCTGAGGTGGTCCAGTATATACACCGTGTGAGCCATGACCTCAAGAAGGTGGCTTCCCGTTATGGTGTTCCGGTTGTTTTTTCAGCTCCCAACAAACCTGCTCAATTGTGCTCACGCATCAGATGCGATGAGCAAAGGGGCTGCCAGAAGCAGCACTCAAGACTTTTTAGGCGCTGCGCACAAGGCGTGGTATATGGGACTCCCCTAGGCTGTGGCAAGTTCTATATCGGTCAAATGGGGCGTTGCATTAATGACAGACTGAGGGAGCATACCAATAGTTTAGGCAAAAGTGAGCATGCGCATCTTCCAGCGTACTGTAAAGCCTGCGGATGTGTGCCATTGTTTGAAAAAACGGTGATTCTTGGTAGGAGCAAAAAACAAACAGCTAGAGAGCTCTTGAAAGCCTATTTTATCAAAAAGAAAGGGCCCGACTGTATCAGTGATACATCTATTGTGTTGTACGTAACAGAAATGCATTTTTTGGATAGCTTAGTGCCTTGTTCATGACGCTGTGCGATGTTTGTTGGCTGTGAACGCATGCGCGGTTTTGTCTTCTTTCCAGTGCGTTTCCTAGACGGTCATTAAACAGTTGGTAGTTGGCGCTGTTCTGTCTTCTCTCCTGCTTCCTGCTTCACGTTATGTTTTTTGCGCCTCAGTCTTCTGCACCAAGTATGCACCAACCAGCCCAAAAACAAGTCCTTCTGGAATACATGTTGGTTATTTTGATCATGTTTGTAGGCGCAGTGCTACATGGTTTAATGAATGTGGCTCACTTTGATTGAAACAGTTGGAGTACTTGGCTCATTTTTGTTTAGAAACTGCCTTTTCAATCTCATGTTACATGGTGATAGTTATAGCGCGAGAAGAGAATGATGACAAACAGACAAGGAGACGAGCGCTCGTCTCCTTCTTGTCCTTTTGTCGTCGTTCTGCTCTCGTGCTATAACTATCATCATGTCATACCAACTAGCCCAAACCACGACACTGATGTTACAATAAAGAATTGCCCCACTTTGACTACTGTTATAGAAGCCCCGCCGTGGTGGTCTAGTGGCTAAGGTACTCGGCTGCTGACCCGCAGGTCGCGGGTTCGAATCCCGGCTGCGGCGGCTGCATTTCCGATGGAGGCGGAAATGTTGTAGGCCCGTGTGCTCAGATTTGGGTGCACGTTAAAGAACCCCAGGTGGTCAAAATTTCCGGAGCCCTCCACTACGGCGTCTCTCATAATCATATGGTGGTTTTGGGACGTTAAACCCCACAAATCAATCATTACTGTTCTAGAAATTGAATATACTTAGGCATGCTTTACGTTCCACCGAAATGTATTCTAGTTTCGGTTTTTGCATTTCGCTTTTTTAGAAAAAAAAAACGTCTCAGTTGTGAAATGAACAGGGCGTTGTCAATAGGCAAAGCAGCATATCATTCTCGGGCCAATGCGAAAGGACACACGAGAGCAAACACAGGAGCAGAAAAGGCGAGATAGCAGGCTTCAAGAGCCCAGTGATGGTCCATACAGGCTCGTTAATGTGCCCCTCATTAGTCGAGACTACGCCCTGCGTGCTTCGTGAACTTTGTGGACCAAACAGGCAAACGCTTCAAAGGTATCATGCTCTCAGAGTTTCTCGTTGTTTAATTGACGCGCGCCATAGCATGAAACACACCATGCACATGCATGGTGTGTTTCATGGTGTGTTTCAAGGTCAGGTCAAAGCCCCATATCACCAGAGAGTCTTAAACGTCATTAAAAAAAATTGCGATCATCAAAGATGGGCAGCTCCAAATGCAGTTTGTTGTTTCCGCATCTTATTACAGCATGCAGGCCATTTTCTCTTCTTGTTCTTCTGACTGTACAGACCTATACGAAGATTTTCTTCCAGAGAAACCAGGTGTACTTGTGAAAAAAGTTTGTGCGTTTGATGGCTGTACAGCCACTCAAATCTTTATCCAACATGAGCGAGCACCGACGTCGCCTTGAATGGGCGCTGTATGTATACGACGGAGCCAAAGCTGCAAACAAAATGAGGGTAAGCGAATGCGCACAAACATCGCTCAGCTACAATCGCCGTTTGATGGGCTGTTCCGTATTGCAGATTAAACCCCGTATCAGCGCACTTACGCCTTATCTTATGAGTGGTAGCATCTGGCGCTTCTTTAAGTGTTATTTCCTTCATTTCTTCCTACAGCTTTCATATACAGAAAATAAGTTACAAGCCAAATTATTGCCCTACTAAAGGGACTCTAAAAAGAAAGAAACATGCTTTTTCACGCATTAGTGAAGTACAATTTTAATATCACGAAAACAGCGAGACGACGATTGGTAAGCGTGAAAACGCGCGGAAAGAATTGGCGGGCGGAAACACCACCCTGAGAATTCCGCACCAAACACAGTGAGTTCATAAATTTTGAAGGTGTTTACTGGGTTCTACGTATACCTTAAAATCAAGTAAAGTGTAGCAAGTTGCCATATATGTGTACACTAGACCTAGAATGCGAAGTTTCAGAAAATTCGATGGAGCTAATGTCGCGAATCTGCGAAAAATACGTTTAGATAATTGTACGTCACGCGTGGAGATTTAGCGCAAAATTTAAAAATGAAGCTTCTTCATTTCCTCTGCTAATAATGAACTTATGGTAGTGAAACTTGTGGCGGTAAAGTTTTCAGAGTGTAATTTATCAACCTAAACCGAGCCACTGCTTTCGTTAGTGTCCTTTCAACGATGTCTGTTTTTCTGAAGTGTGCTTACATGGAGTGATGTCCTCAAAAAGGAAGAGCCTAGCAGGCGATGGGTCCAGCTGTTCGTGCTTTGTAGACATGAGCTTACTATACCGTTGTCTTGTTTGCAATTCGGCTCCATTGTACGGCGATGACGAAAAGATCGCAGTATATCCACGGAGTGAATGATGATGAGTGGGGCGAAGCGTCCGTCCATCCGTCCGTCCGTCCGTCCGTCCGTCCGTCTGTCTGTCTGTCTGTCTGTCTGTCTGTCTGTCTGTCTGTCTGTCTGTCTGTCTGTCTGTCTGTCTCTGCGTCCGTCCGTGCGTCCTATTGCACACGCATTTATTGGGCTAACGCGATCTTGTAAATGAGACTAGTAATGGCGATGAGACAGCGTCATCTATTATACTGTTCGGGATATATGACTGGTTACACCCAAGGAGGATTTAAAAATTGCTGGAGTGGAAATGATTACGCAGAAGTTGAGACGTTCCTCTGGCAAGATGGTGGCTGTGGCAGACATCTTACTAGAGGCATGATAAAGTATCACTGTTCGGCGATTAAAAACGAAGCGTTTCCCTCGCGTCATCTATTATACTGTTCGGGATATATGACTGGTTACACCCAAGGAGGATTTAAAAATTGCTGGAGTGGAAATGATTACGCAGAAGTTGAGACGTTCCTCTGCCAAGATGGTGGCTGTGGCAGACATCTTACTAGAGGCATGATAAAGTATCACTGTTCGGCGATTAAAAACGAAGCGTTTCCCTCGCACGCTCAACGAGTTTAATGTGGGAACTTTTTGGGTCACATAGCGTTCCAAGTGCGTCTTAAAGTTACTAGTTTTCCTTAGTGAGCCTCTAATTGAAGGCAAAGTTCTTTGAAGATTCAGTCTTCCATACTCGTTTCTGTGTGTTATTTCGTCGGGAACAACTATCCTTTAATATAGAATTAACGTAGAATTTACAACACATATCAAAGCCACTTGATCTTTACGTGGGCACTATCAGAAAAGAGCATGTGTCCGCCATATTGGCAGTGGCAAAAGATGGCTTCACTTCTACTGACAAGGCATTGCAGGAGTGTCCACCCCAGCAATGTTTCTTTAATGCTCCTTGGTTACACGTGACGCAGGACAAGGTATGACTAAGAAGAGCTTCACCCCTAAAGAAAAGAAAAAAAAAACTCACCTCTTGCGCAAGCCACTTGAAGATCTAAGTGGCTGTAGTTTGCTTCTAGCAACGTGCTTCAAGATACTAATTAATGAAACTTCACTCGTTTCCTTCGGCATTCAAGCCTATAGGTGTCCAATTTTAAATATTTGGAACAGAAATCTGGTATATAAAGATTTGGCTGCCTCATAATTCACTCCGTAAAAAAACTATTATCAGGGCTTTGATACATAAATTTACCATCGAAATAAATGTAGTTACCTCTCTAGTTAACAGCACCCTGAAGATGCCTCTCGAAGCTCACGGCGCTAAGTATGTCCATCTCGAGAAAAGTGCTTACCCGAACTAGTTGCACATAATGAGGAGCGTTTACGGCTACCCGCACTGACGAGGACACGTGAAGAAATGCCAGTGGTGCCTTGTCTTCATTTCCTGGTCTCATCAATGCGGTTTGTTTGTAAAACGTCGTTACTATGCCCACCTCACCTAGAAGCTCCTCTACTAAAACACCCCACCCATTATCCTCGTAGCTTTACTAGTTGAGAAATTGCATATAGGTACGAAAGGAAACCATCCAAGCCACTGACTGCCAACTGCAGCTGATGATCAAGTACCATGCGTCAACTGTGTTCAACAATCATAAGTGCTCCTTTTGATCGAGCGAACTTATGCCTCACGCTGCCAGTGTTTGCAGTGCTGCTGGCTTGTCGCCGCCTAACACCGTTCCATTAAAGTTGTTTCTCCGCAGGGCCACCACTCAGTGCGATGGGCGCGCTGGTCTGTCGGAGCCGGGAACCAGCCGAGTCTGGCGCCACCATCCTGGCGGAGTCACCCGAGCTGTGGGCCAAGCCTGCGGCGTCACGGGGCCAGGCCGGCCGGCTGCCCTGGCACAGAACCCGGCGGGCCAAGCCCAGCGGAGCCGCCTCGGTCGTGTCTCCCACGGACGACAACTGCCCGTGCTGCTGCGCGGGAGCTGCGGCCGCCGCCGCCGCCAAGCTGCAGCAGCAGGAGGTGACGAACCTGGAGGGAGCCGAGTCACCACCGAACAAATTCAGCTTCTCGCGGAACGCGTGGGACACGCCGCCATCCCCGCTGCTAGACAAGCAGAGTTCCGGGCACGAGGAGCCACTGTTCCTCGAAGATACCACCGACCTGCTCACGGACACCGAACAGCAATGTCAATTCGCCTTCTCGGGCAGCGACGATGTCACCCAGGTGGAGGAGATGACCGAGAACGGTGGCGATCAGTGCACCTTCTGTACTTTTTGTCCGGACGGAGCGCTGCGCTCTATCCGGGTACCGGCCACATGGCTGGCACGGCGGACGAGCCGTGCAGCCTCTGTCTGCTGTTCCCGTCAGAGGGTGGTGTTGTGGCGCGCGACGACGAGCCCAGGGCACCAGACGACGGCTGGTCCAACCTCGACGAAGAGGTGACCATCATGGTAGACAGGGTGTCCAGCCTCAGTTCTATCGTGGAGGAGAAGCTCAGGGTCAAGAACAAAACGAGGCAGGACGTGTGGAAAGGGACATTCGGCATCTACGTGCACCATGCCAAGGATGGTACGAAGAAGATCATCATACGTGACGGCTGGACGTCCTACCACATTCAAGGTAATGAGTGGGCTTATATTGAGGGGAGCAGAGGGCCTAGATTACGCATGTAAAAAATTGGTTGTGATTAAAGCGTACAAATATGGTCTACGCGACCCCTAGCCTAAAGCGCACTGCATGCATGTCTTTTGGTGCTCTAAACGAGCTTATAAGCATTGTTTAAGAACTTTTCAATAGTCACATCAGCGTTTTACAGAACGAAATCATCAATTATGTGCGTTGTATTGTCATATGCCCAATACAAGCCAAAGACACAATTAGGTAAAGCTTCAGGAATGTGTAACTACGAGAGGAATGGCTGATGCCGTTGCTTTTCCTCGAATCAAACTTCTTTCCATGCTGCCTACGTCTTTTTCCTCTTTTGCCCTCTCTCGCACACGACAGTCGCATTTCTGTAGGTGGAATGCTAGAGGCGCGTGTCCCTTATATAGTGTTAGGCGCACGATAAATAACCACAGTTGGTCGGAACTTCCGGAGCTCTCTCCACTACGGCGTGCCTTGTAATCATATCGTCGTTCAGGCACGCAAGGCTCCAGAAGCTATTATAATTATCATTATTTTCTCTTGACACCCTTGTCTCTATTATTGAGGCACATGCCACGGTTCCCTTGTAGTACTGAACCCCTCGGTGTTGCTGCCGTGTGCTGCCAGCCACTAACACTTTCCTCTCAATTACTGCTAGCATGCTTTTCTTTGATCATGAATCGCTGCAATATGAGGTGGCGCCGAAAATGTTTCACCGCTGTAGTGAAAAAGATACAATATAGGAATGCCTCCTTTATGAAGAGAAGAGTCGAAGATTGCTCATCTATAGGGTCAATGCGAAGTGAAACCACGTTGCTAGGTTGCGGGCCCAGAACAATAAGTACTGCAACTCGAGGAATTCATTGAGCACGTCCATGCGATATGAAGGCCGCGTGTTGCGATGCTACCTGAGTGAAGCCTTGTCTCAGTGACGCGCATAATTAGGAGGCTGTTAATTTGGCCTGTTGTGTACAGTTCTGGAGCCGTATCGGCTTTTTTTTTCAAGTTTTCCTTAATTATTTGTTTGGTGTGTCCGCATCGTATTCAATAGGTTGAGTATGGCAGCTACATCGCAGAAGCCGTGTATGACATTGCTGCGAGTTTCGACTGTTCCTATACGTGCGCATACCGGATGCTAACTGAACGAGCGCTTCTGAGTAGCACAAAGTAAATCATCAACTCCGCTCTTATTGCAGATCATGCAATTGCAACCCGCATTTCAATCAAGCTATCGTCATAAAGATGCATGCGCATCAGCGCACGCTTGCGTGTAACGAGTCTTTCGTCATTTTCAAGGGTGGCCCGTCATGCGCCCATTTATCAGGTGCCTAATAACATCGCAAAGAAATTCCATAGCTGCAAGATTAACAAGTCCCCGCCTTCATGCTCTTCGAACACCATCATATAATTTCGCTTTTTTAGACTATTTTATATCTTTAGTCACATGCTTCGCGTACGCGTTTACGCGATAAACATTTGTTTGAAATCAGCACCCGGGTTTCTTTGATCTGCGCCTCACTTTCGTGTTTTTGTAGTAGCATGTCCTCGACCAGTGAGCCCGGACCAACCAGTGCTTCGAATTTATTTTTCCCATGTATCACTTGTTGCTCCCGCTGCCTGGATGACGTTCTTTTGTTGCGGTATGCCATAATTTCAAAAACATGAAAAAAAACACATCAGCAATTCTTTCTGCTACTGCGATGATTTATAAATATGTAGTCTTAGCTGTACAATACGAAGTAATTTGTTTCATAGGTCGGGTGTCCCAGCGATCTAAATTGCAATGCTGAGAATCACAACCAAATTCTGAAATTTCCAAGCATAAGGGAATGCCACTTCGAATGTCCTGGTAATCCGTCAACTTTTCTCGTTATTTTACATCCTGCATATTGAATTTCTTTAGGGATTTATTGCCAATGTTGAAGGCCTTTTCTGACACTTATTCGCACGTTATATGTCTGTCTCTAAAGTGAAGCTATATACCTCTACCCGGAAAAGTTTCATTTTCCGTGGAAAAAAAAACACTAAATGCCAGATTCATCTTCAAAAGTTCCCTTTGTAAATAGAGACACGGGACGGAAAACACTACAGGATGAAACGTGCGCTCGATGCGTCCTCTACTGTACTTTCCATGCTGTGTTCGTATCTGCAAAGCACACTTTTGAAGATGAATTGACACCAACTAGCGCACCTTATAGCTCTTCTAGACGTCAGATGTCTGAACCAGTAACTGACGTTTAAGCTCGCGCGCTCAGCCTTTTCACCTCGGATGCCGGGACATGTACGTGGCACTCGGAAAGGTGATGAGCAGACAAGACAAAGAACGCGTTCGTTGTCGACTCGTGCACAGTTGAAGCGTCACAATTAAATTTTTGATGTCAGGGTCATCTACGGGCAAATGGCATATCTTTCTTTGTAATGAGGGATATGACGTAGAGCTCAGTATTCGGTTAAGTGAAGACATTTTTAGTAACGTGTATATTGTGCCCGAAGACTTGCTTGTGTATGTCTCACTGAGTGGCCAAGAAAACTAAGTTAACTAGAATACAAAATAAAAACCACTCGACTGCAAGAAACTGTCAAGCTCACCGTGTGTCAATAATACGATATTAGGCGTTTGTAATCTCGTGTATGCTAAACTCAGGATTGTACGTAACGCGTTACGCATAGTTGATTACTTGTGATCAATTGAATTTTCTCGTAGTTTTGTAACATAATCGACTACATTTTAGAAGCTATGTCGTTCTGAGTAATTAAATTACAGATTCTTGTAATTGTTTACTAGTAATAAATTTATTTCAAATCAAATAGGAACCTGTTCTCGATATCCTATAGTCTCACTAAATATGCGACCACCCATCGCATTAGACGGGAGGTTTTTACAAAGCCTATTTTTCACATTTTCCTTCGTATTACGTGCAACGCCTTACCTGAGCACCTGCAAGACTTACCGTGATCGTTTATCGAAGAGATCGACATTAGCATGTAATTACTGCACAATCACGAGCCTGTGCGCTAGGTGTCCCAACGTTATAATACTGCCCTTGCCTTCAGCGCATGCATTAAGATAGAGTTTGGTGTAACAGCATGATACCTTTTAACAAGGATGCGGGGACGAATCAGTGGCTGCAACTATAGACGTCAGACTCTGCCCAGGCGGCGTTGCAAAAAACACCACCACCATCGCCGCGCCACCCATAAATAGGTAGTGCAAAGAGAGCCGTCCACAAGCAAGCGTGCATAGGCGGCCCTCCTGTTTCATTGGTCTTGAGGCGCGCTTTCTTGAAAATCAAGGACCTGACAAGATTCTTCCGTCAATCCAACCTCGCTTCAAAAAAGTAGGAAGCTCATCAAAGCGAACTGTGGGTGCAACGCCAAAGATGTTTCAGTTATTTCGGTGTGCTGCAATTTAAGTACAAGCGAGCATCGCGTGATATCGAATTCGAGGCAAGCACTCCGACGGCCACTCTTTAACGCCTGAATGCGTTAAACTTGGGCATACACATGATGTCAAAGCGATGAATTACATACACGAGTGATGTATCTCACGATCACTGGCACGAAGCTCGCTTCGGTGCAGATGACTGAGGCGCAAAAAACATTTCTGGAAACAGGGAGAGCACAAGAGAAGAAAGAACTGCGCCAACTACCACCTTTTTAAAGGCAGTCTAAGAAACGCACCGGAAAAGAAGACAATTTTGCGCATGTGTGCATAACCAACAAACGTCGTAAAGCGTCTTGTTCTAGGCAATAAGCTATCCAAGAACTGAATTTCTGTGGAATACTACATAATAGATGCACCACTGATACAACCGGGCCCTTTCGTTTTGATAAAAAATTGTCTCCCTATCTACATGTTACACTGCAAATGTCGTCGAAAGACGATAGTCTTTCGTCTGGAGAGTGTGAACAAAACGTTTATTTGATGTTCTGCGCAAGAAAATCGGTGAATAGCATTCTGGAGGCGCTGCGTTAGAGTGACTCGAGTGTGCATGCAGTGGAGGCGAACGATCGCATTAAGTCACGTCACACGTGAGACATGAGCGCTATCTCGCAATTATCTTGGAAAACGAAGCGCGCGGCGTGCGCGCCCGTCTCGGAGGTGATAAAGTGAAGAACGCAAGGCGACGGGTAGGTTCCACCACCGTGTTGTCTTAGCAAAGCGTTGCATGGTCAGCGCAGCATGATAAACGCTGCGGTCCTACGAATTACTCCTTTTTTGACAATACATGCCCTCTTCCTTTCCCTGTGATGGTTGAGCATATTTTAGATGTTTTTAGAGCTAACTCTAAGGGGCTCACGTTCACTAATGAACTTCCGAAAGATAGCTCTTTGCAGTTTTTGGACCTTGAACTGACAATTTCGGGTGGTAATGTATGCTGTGCATACCTCCCTCGTAGTAAGAAAGAATTGTTGCTGTACGACTCAGTGCATTCGAAGACTTTGAAGCGCGGAATCGCTCTACTTTGCTTGGAGTTAGCACTACGCCGATCATGTGAGCATGTTATGCAGGTTAGCTTTTCGCTTCAGCTTCAAATACCTTCCAAGGCCTGCTACCCTCAGTCTGTAGTTAGTTCCGTGGTGGAATCTCTGCTGCAGAAGGGGAAAGGTGGCGTTGCTAATGCAAATGCGCGCCCGAAGGAGAGGAAGCAAGTTAAGCCAGAGGTGGTCCCGTATTTTTACCACGTGAGCCATAACCTCAAGAAGGTGGCTACCCGTTACGACGCTCTGGTCGTTTTTTCAGCTCCCAACAAGTTGGCTCAATTGTGCCCTCGTGTCACATGCGATGAGCAAAGGGGCTGCCAGAAGCACCACACAAAACGTTTTAGTCGCTGCGCACAAGGCATGGTATATGGGACACCCGTAAGCTGCGGCAAGTTCTAAATCCGTCAAACGGGGGGTTGCATCAATGACAGACTGAGAGAGCATGCCTATAGTTTAGGCAAAAGTGATTATGCGCATCTTCGAAGGCACTGGAAAGCCCGTGGATGTGCCATGGTTTGATAAAACAGTGATTCTTGGTAGGAGTAACAAACAGCTATATAGCTCTTGGAAGCTTTTTTATATAAAAAAAGACCCGATTGTATCAGTGATACATCTATTATGTTTTATTCCACAGAAATGTAGTTTTTGGATAACCTCAAATTGCCTTGAACATGACGCTGTAAAACGTTTGTTGGCTGTGCACGCATGAGCGGAATTGTCTTTTCCTGTGCGCCAACTACAAACTGTCAAAAAACAGTTGGTAGTTGGCGCTGTTGTTTCTTCTCTTCTGCTCCTCCTGTTTCAAGAAACGTTTTTTGCACCTCAGTCATCTGCACCAAGTATGCACCAACTTTCCCCAAAACAACTTTTTTTGGAAGCTCGCTTTATTCTGGCACAAATGACCCTGATGATTTTCATCTTTAGAGTTGAATTTTCCATCGATATATTGCTTCCTGCGCGTTGAACTGTTGCTACAATGTTATGTGGCCGATTGCATCTTTTTCGTATATACTGCACATCGGCATAGATGAGTGTACACTTTGTCAGTGAACAATGAAAAGCGAAACCGGGGCCAATGAAGCTCCGGTGTTCGGGAATCGCGGAGACTAAAGGCAAAAAAAAAAAACCTGATTGTGGTCTCCACCACTTTGCGATTTATTTGTATGACGTGCGTGTTCGCATTTCCTAGTTCAAGCCGGAACTTAGAGCCTTCAAAGCCCCACGTGCGGAATACTGTGTGGTGGGCTTTTCTTTTTGAGAAATCCATACGGATTTTTTGTGGCTTCGTGCTACAGACGGGAGGCATTGTCTTCTTTACTTCTCATAACCCTTCCGCCACCTTTCTGGTTGCCGCATAACTCATTTGCAACATTTTCAGTAACGTGTCGCTTATAGTATGTACTAATTTATACTAAGAATTATTAGGGTTTACGTCCAAAAATTATGATATGATTATGAGATTAGAAGAGGCGCTGTAGTGGAGGCCTCCAGAAATTTTGATCCCCTCGGTTTCTTTAACGTGCACTTGAATCTAAGCACATCATGGGCCTCAACAATTTTCCTCAGTGAGCTCCTTGGTTGCCCGTACTTATGTATATATATATATATATATATATATATATATATATATATATATATATATATATATATATAACGGATGAGACATGGCGTTAGTCACCTGTGAAGCGTCACATATATATACTCTGAAGCGTTACCAAAAAACTGGTCGCCGAATCAGTTCGGTTGTAAAAGGAATACACTTTCTTAGCACACTGAACGTTTCAGAAAATAAGTCAAATAGGACAGAGTGCACACTTACAACTACTTTATTGCTCAGAAAGCGGAAATGCATATATAATCAACAGGATAAAGAGATGACAGAAAGAGAAAGGCAAACATGATGGTGCATGTGCAAAACATCTTATTCAATTGTTGACGTCAGATTCTAACTAAAAAAAACACTCGTACTCCTTGTTCAACAGCTTAACATACGGGACACTTACACACTCAGTTTTTGCCTTGCAACTCAAAAAGTGCTTCGTATATTTCACATGCTCTCTTGTCCCTATGTCTTGCTATTGCTTGGCATTCATCAAACGTCTGGGTGCCCCCAAACTCGGCACAGTGACTTGCTTAACGACTGCGCACTGATCCGCGCGTGCGACTTGCGTGCTCTCTGAGAGAATCGTTCAGATAACGCCCCGTCTGACCGATGTAGCATCAACCACATAATAAATCTAATACAGAACCCCTATACTACATTATACAAACATTTTTGCATGTTTCCTATTACATCCAAGCTTGAAGGTCTTTTAGAGTCGACTCCTATGCATAAGAACCCTAACTTGTTTTTTAAGCAGTGCGAAGCATTCTGCACATAAGGCATGGCGAAAATTTTGGTTTATAGCTCATCGTTAGTTGCGTGCTTTACATTATTTCCCTGCTTCCAATCATTCAGAAGTGAGTCCGCCATGCCTCAGAGCAAATGATTAGGAAAGCCCGTCAGGAAAGCATGCTATCATCAGTCTCTTACCCTGATTGCCAAAACTGCTCTCAACTTGGTCATGGCAGGACCATGACAATGGTGTCATCATGTATGATTTTGCAATCCCTCGCTTTACAAGGTTAAAGTGTGCTGAACTAAAGGGAAGCTTGACTTCCTGCAAGCGGGAAGCGTATTGCCAGCGGACATGTTCTGTCAATGACGTAAGTCCTGGGTTTGAAAATCTAAGTTTGTTATTCTCAGGGAACGTCACCTGCTGATTAATCATGTTCTTTAGAAAATTTCTCGGTACATTTGTTTCTAAATATACTCCTTTTTGCCTAGTATAACGAGCACAACTTATTCAAGATATTCTACTTTTTTTTCAACAGCATTGACATTTTCACACAGCATCCACAAAAACGCACGAATAATGTAGCATGTTACCCTTCCTTTGTTTGTCTGATTTAATGCTTGAAGAAAAACGACCACCTGCTTTGTGGTGCCTCAGCGACCAAGTTTTCCTGGAAGCAAGCCACTGTGAATTTATCACTTTAGGTTAGTATACCCCTATTGAGTAGAGCAAAGGTGGTTTCCAAACTATCGCCAGCTCCATTAGGGCAACGATTATATTGTAGCTACATTCTGGAAGAAGTATGTCATCTTTCAGGTATACATTCAAGACGCACATGCCACGTCATTCTCACCTCACGAGAGGAAAGAAGCTGAAGATGTTGCTGTTGTAAAGATGTAATGAGAGATGAAAGAAGTGGTTTCTTAGGTAAAGGCACAACTGCATCTGGATGCCAAATGTCTAACTATGCGCCGGTGATTGTAAGAATATTTTATCCAGAGTACAAAATCTCTTATGTGAACGTGTCGACAGAGCCTGAAGTTGTCAACATTCATAGCGCAAATACTATGTCAATCTATAGACCTCCAAGTTCTGGCCTGGCATTCTGCGAGTCGACGCATGCTTACGACCTCTTCTTTGAGCTCTGCGTCGCTGCTATATGAAGCTCTGCGGGTGCTACACATATGAAGCGGTCGAAAGAGCCACAACATTTGACATGGGGCTCTTGGGTATTTTCATAATTTAAAGCGTTCGAAGCTGCCCACGTGGAGAAGGCGAGAGCTCATTAAGTTCAATTCACTAGTGCAGAACGGACGTAGCGGGTGAGCTTCCCGTATAAATCTCGTTGGACCGTAATCTCCTATTTTCATGCAGCGGATTAGTATAGGTATGTTTTTGGTTTGTTTCGGTGTCACACCAGGCTAGAAGAAGAAACAAATGATATTTTAATATAAGTATCACTTTACGCACTATAATCTGTTTCTCTTTGGAATGGCGGAAAGTACCTATATATTTTTGCTGATGTGTTACGTGAGAAACATGGTATTACCACGGGACTATACCTTCATACTAAAGCGACGGCGGGGTTTTCGCAGGTAAAGAGAGAGGGTAAACTAAACTTCATTTAACAGCTTGGCGCGCGTTCGTTTCGCCTGGACGTGGTCGCCTTCTGACGTCCTATCCATATCCCCCTTTCCACCAGCCGTATCGAGTCCTCATGGTTTAGTGACGCCAGCAACACCTCTTACTGGTCTTTCTCATTTTGGTGTACGCTGAGAAATTCTGTTACCGTGACCTCGTGTGTCTACGCTGCACAAAGCGACAGACCATTTGTAAAACGAGTTAGTGTTCATTGTGACTTAACATCTTTTCCCCTTGCGTACGTAGTCAACATAGTGGCCGAGCCTGACTTTCCTTCTGTCCTCTCCCGTACGTCCATACTGTGTTTGCATTTGGTGATTCCATTTCCAGCGTTACGAAAAATTTCTTCTGTGCAAGGTGAAAATGACAAGCAATGCATCAATAAAAAATTAAAAAATAAAACTACTTGTTTGCGCGCTGTCACATTTGGCAAAGCAGCCACATTTGGCATCGCTTTGCCACCCGTCAAGTTTAGCACAGTGGTGCAACCGACCACCACTGACGTCAGACCGAGCTTGCGCCGTTCCGTGAGGCGGCGTAATTCAGGTCTACATATAGCTCAGTTTTGTCGCACGCTCGCGTGAGCTCTCGTGACGAAAGGCCATGAACACGCTGAGGGGGCCCTCGGAGGTCCTTCACTAAATGGGACACTTGGATAGCCACAACCGGTGGTTTCCGGAAGCTTCGAATCAGCGGAGATGGCGGCGGTGTATCGTCAGATATAAATGTGGCTCGGAGGAAACTTTTAAGGTGTGTGTAAAGCAGACATATGTGCATATTAAAATATATATATACAGCGCGCGAAAGTAGTGTCCGGAAAGGCGCATCATGTACTTCGCCAATGCCGCCGAGTACTGGTCGTATACATGACGGCGGAGAGAAGATTGAGCCGGGTACACGCACGACCAGTCTTGCCTTCTTTTTTTGTTTTCGCATCATTAACGATTGCCCTGCTGAGGCAGCAGTGGCTCAATTTAGCTAGAGTATTTATGGGACACAATAGTGATCGGGTGAAAAAGCGGCCACATAGCCGGTGTCAGTGGCGTACCAACTCTTTTGCGAGTCGTGGGGAGGGGGGGGGGGCGTAACTACGTAACTAACTTGTTAGCCAATATATATATATATATAAATATATATATATATATATATATATATATATATATATATATATATATATATATATATATATATATTAATACAAAGAGCTTCATAGACACACTCGAACTTTAATGTTTTTTCATGCACATTTGCTTGTCTGCATGTAATAGTTATTACACACCTCGTTTTTTATGCATTACCTCAGAACTTCTCGCATGAGTACAATTACGGCAATGGCAGCGTCCCCAACAGTACATATATGTATCATTCAATGAATTTTTTAACGACTGAACGCAGCTTACAAAGAATTTAGTTTTTAAATGCAAAGGAATCGTTAGAGAACCAAAGGTACTACAAGCGTTTCTTTCTAGTTATCTACCTATCTGGCTAGCTTCGTCCTGGTGCCCGCTTAGTTGCCCCATCACTGTAGTATGGAAAAAAAACGGAATATGTGCGCACGAGCACATGAGAGCACGCACCTTGTTCCAACATAAATAATGGGAAAGTCATGCCGCGTACGTCAGGAAACTTTCAGTTATGTGTGTCACATACTCGCACACCCCGGGCTGCGGTATCCGGGTGTGCACCTTAAAGTTTGTATCTACCTAGGAGCGCTGGCAACAGACATCGGTGATTCAAACGCTAGATGAACCCTTCAAAAATCTGGCATTGGCAGCCTTGATACAACAACTGCAAAAAATAGCAATTAAGATCCCAGACGGAATCAAATTCAACCCCGCCGCGGTGGTCTAGTGCCTAAGGTACTTGGCTGCTGACCCGCATATCCCGGGAACGAATCCCGGCTGCGGCGGCTGCATTTCCGATGGAGGCGGAAATGCTGTAGGCCCGTGTACTCAGATTTGAGTGCACGTTAAAAAACCCCAGGCGGTCGAAATTTACGGAGCCCTCCACTACGGCGTCTCTCATAATCATATAGTGGTTTTGGCACATTAAACCCCACATATCAATCAATCAATCAAATTCAAGCAATCCGTGTGGCAGTTATATATTTTACGACAGAACCACGTGAAGTCTTTAATCTGCTTTGGAAAAGGTTCTGTAAGTCAGAGCGAAGTTACTATGGTTACAATGTTAGCTTTGTAAATTTATCAAAATGAAGTAAATATTGCATATGTACTCCTACAGACGCACGTCATGTTGGGTTAACATCAATTGTGTCTTCAGTGTCGACTCTGGTTTTAAAGTGGCGAAAACATTATTTACGTACTCATGTGTCTCAGTAAGCTATGATCAAGCGTTGCTCGGCAACGGAGGAATGCTGTGACGAATGATATTCACTTCATCGCATCATAGCATGCACTTTGTTTCCATAAAACTTACGTTCGTTATCTAACGTGAGTGCTGAGGTTGCGTCAAGTAATTAATTTTCTTTAGATGCTAGTGTAGTCGACCACTGCTACTTCATTTACAAAAACACGCCGATGTATCCCGTAAATTTTTTTCCCAAAGAAAATAAGTTATGCAGCATAGGCAAGTAGGCGCTGACAGCTTCGCATGAAACCGATTCCCACAGTTCATGGGATCTGCTGATTTTTAACGCGACACTGTTGTATGCCAGGGTACACTTAATTCCAGCCACTTGAGGTTTTTTTTTTTTTAACGGGCACCTAACTCTATTTGAAGTGTAATGGGTGACGAGACTTCAGTGATGTATTTCCATCACAGAAATGACGTCGAAAAAATGTACGCAATCACTTCCGAAAGAGGCGGAAATGTTGTAGGTCCGTGTGCTCAGATTTGGGTGCACATTAAAAAACCCCATTTGGTCGAAATTTTTGAAGCCCTCCACTACGGCGTCTCTCATAATCATATGGTGGTTTTGGGACGTTAAACCCCCCATGTCAATCAATCAATGTACGCAATCACATGTAAAAGAAAATAATTCCGTCAACGGGCATTGAACCGATGACCTCTCATCAATAATATCACGCTTTCCTCTTCGAGTTCTCTTCGTCAGCGGGGTAGTGTCGCCCTCTTGGAGTGGTAAACTAATTCATAATTACTGTGACCTCCTCGATTAGCAGCTGCATTGGCCCCGCCGTGGTGGTCTAGTGGCTAAGGTACTCGGCTGCTGACCCGCAGGTCGTGGGTTCAAATCCCGGCTGCGGCGGCTGCATTTCCGATGGAGGCGGAAATGTCGTAGGCCCGTGTGCTCAGATTTGAGTGCACGTTAAAGAACCCCAGGTGGTCAAAATTTCCGGAGCCCTCCACTACGGCGTCTCTCATAATCATATGGTGGTTTTGGGACGTTAAACCCAACATATCAATCAATCATTAGCAGCTGCATTGCGCGCTGCTACACGTCTGTCCAATTACAAGTGTGATTTTGTCAATGCCTTAACGCACCACGAGGTGGCGGCCTAAGCCCAAACATCGGTCTCACTCATAGCGTTCATCAAAATTAAACATATTCCTGCGACACATGCCTGTCTCACGTGGATATAATGGCGCGTTCCTTGCTACACGCGTGCTCCGAGAAACATCGTGCCAGGGCTTAAGGGGCGACACGACGCGCTTAGCGTATTCTTAGACACCACAAAGTTCATCATCATCATCAGCCTCACTACGTCTACTGCAGGACGAAGGCCTCTCCCATGTTCCGCCAGTTAACCCGGTCCTGTGCTTGCTGCTGCCAATTTATACCCGCAAACTTCTTAATCTCGTCTGCCCACCTAACCTTCTGTCTCCCCCTAACCCGCTTCCCTTCTCTGGGAATCCAGTTGGTTACCCTTAATGACCAGTGGTTACCCTTAATGACCAGTGGTTATCCTGTCTACGCGCTACATGCCCGGCCCAGGTTTATTTCCTCTTCTTTATTTCAACTATGATATCCTTAACCCCCATTTTTTTCCTAATCCACTCCGCTCTCTTCTTGTCTCTTAAGGTTACACCTACCATTTTTCTTTCCATTGCTCGCTGCGTCGTCCTCAATTTAAGCTGAACCCTCCTTTCAATCACATTTTAACAGGTCGTGCGATGATGCCCTTAGCCCTATTTTTGTAGGGAGCTTTCGTGTGTGCGCCGCCAAAGCGATGTGCACATTAAGGGTTTCTCTATAGTCCTCCGGGGGGGGGGGGGGCTCAGTGGTTAATGCCTCACTTTCACAAGGGTTTCTAGATTTGTGCGTCGAATATGTGACGCTCATCTTGCTATCACGCCTCTTTCTCCTTTTTCGCTTTGGCAGTCAACATTTAAATATACCACAATGGTTTCTTTAATACATTCATCATGGCTGTAGTCATCGGGATGCAAATGTACCAAGCGTTAACGAGGGTATATTCACGCTGAACGGTGCTATAGGTGCCAAACACCGTAACATACATTCAGCAAACCCTACTTTATCAATTTACAGTAAACATTCATTTACCTCCGTAAAGGCGCATTTTACTTTCATGCTATGCCGATTCCTATGATGGAGGAATCAACCATGTTTTTTTTTTCAGTTGCTGTTATACTTTTTCAAAATAAGCATTACTTTTTTGTATATATTCAGCCTTGTGTTAATTATAATTTGTATTGTTTGCTAATAGTCCAAACAGTGTTTCTGGTGTGCAATTATTACTATTATTATTTTACTCTTATTATCAACTTCTCAATCCTTCTCTATAAAAAATGTATATGTGGTGTTAGGGGCTTAGTACATCGTTTACACTCGTCGTATTTGTATTACCGTAATTTCTTAAACGACCTCCGGGCACTTGCACAAATGTGCCAATACAGACAGTGTAAAGATATTTTTTCTTTTGAAAAAAAAATGTGGTACATTATGACGTTAATCTATCCCTCGTTGCTTCCTTTCGAAATGGCTGTTAGCTGTACATGATTGCTCTAAACATTCTGGATCATGCACACAGCACCAGCTCGTTACGCGATGCAACAAATGGCACGGAAATGATCCATCGCGTAAGAACCACTCATGAACAACCACGTAAAAAATAAGAATGGGCTATTTTCAATATGGCATATTGTTTGCCATTGGTTCTTCGGCATTAAAAAAATTCTGTGTGCTATAAAATCACCTGCTTCTTACATGACGTCACGAATCTGTGAAACTTCGCGGTCTTTATTACAGCAAATGCACATTAAACAGGGCATTCACATGCGTAATATTACCTAAAACGTTTCGGGGTAGTCGGAGAGCATCTCCATCTTAATATTATTCAAGTATAGACTAGCCGCCGATCACATTATCAGCGGCTACTTAAGGTAGGCGGCGAGGTGGAATAATATGAGTATAATAAAATATTTTCACTTGCATCATAACAGCCGCTAGTGCCTCTCTGAGCTCTTCTTAGCTGAGAGAGAAAGGAAGAGAGAGAAATAAGCAGTGCTGCATGTGTGTGCTTCTTTGCTGTCCAAGCTGTATTTTCAGCTGCAAAAAGACAATAAAGTTCAATGAAAACCTACTAGTCCGACTCTCAATTAAGCCTACATAGTGCTAAAAAGCATAGCCCTTCACCTTTTTCTTGGTCCGGTGGGTCAAGTTAAGGGGCAATCTTAAAAGCTGAGCTTCCCACTGCGCTCGAGCTCACTGCTCTATTCGTCACCACTTTACAAGCTGCCACTATCGCTCCAAGTTAACATAATGAAGGCTTATCATGTTTATCCTACACTAAAGCAAAAACCTTTTTTGGCGCTTCCAGAAAACACTAGAACATTAAAAAAATATTCGTAACATTCATCAGCTCACAGCACCTTCGATAAAGCAGCAGTGATATTCATTTTCGATAAAAAAAAGTTTTTCTGACGCAGCAGATGATTTCACCAGTTTTAAAACGTTTGCTCGTTCGCATGCGTAACTGCATCGGCTAGTCACAGCAGAACGAAAGCATGGACAAGTTACGCAATGTTATTGGGCCCCGGTTCAGCGCTAGTCACTGCTATTTTCCTTGTTGGCTCTTTGCGGTGCGGATCGCCTATGTGTCCCGAACCGCAAAGAGCCTACAAGTGAAATCGTCACAGCAAAAATGTTGGCGAAATTTCACTTCATTGAAACATTTCCTCGTAACAACATAATTGATTGATTACTGCGGTGAAGAAAAACTTCGCCTTAATTGTTAGTTTCCTCAGCGTGCAGCCACAGTGACCACTGTCGAAAGGGGGGGGGGACTCGCACTTCCCTTGCCCCCCCCCCCCCCCCGGCTGTTACGCCAATGGCTGGTGTATTACGAGGGAGTGGTGACACCTATCTTTCTTTTTCTTATGGTGTTTCAGAGAGTTATGTGTAAAAATGTCGCTGTTGAAGCCATTGCAGTAAAACTAAAGTCAAAGTGGCGCCACCAAATGAAACACTTGACTATAGACGCACGGTGAGTTTCTCAATGTGAAACGCTCATATTCTCAAACTCTTCATCTTGTTAGCTTCATCGTATGCTTATGTGCAGCCAGCCGTTATGCGCATAAATCTCCCTAGCGCGACAAAGGTTATTAAGGTGCCAGCAAATATCTTTGACTAATAAAACCCTTCTCTTGCTCGTTCGCAATCACTGCTCTTTATTTCACCTTTTTTTCTAACTTCAACGTTCTTTTAAAACAGATTTTGTTTACTCATTTTCTTTGTCTTTCCTAGCCCCCGTGTTCATTATTACTCCATGATTTATTATCCAACAGCCAAGTTCGAGTATGCCTACCCTGTTTTTTTTTATGTCGGATAGTTGAGTCGCTTGAAAAGTGAAACAAATACGTCGGCTTAGGTGACGAGGTAGTTATACAACTTCAGAAACTATTCAAGTGGAGTCAGGTAATAAAAAAACGATGTTTTGCCCATAATTCTTATTATACAATAGACCTCGGAATATCACAGAGCGAAAAGTTTTCATATAGGCTGGTTCTCTATTTCTTCATTCGTCTTTTCGGAATATTATGGTTTCCGCTCAATAAAATAATCAATAAAGCTTCTGAAGTTTCGTACAAGATGAAGGTGCGAAACAAAACAGAATAAAGAAATGAGAGCAGATTAAAACACTGTATGTAAGTATTCTGAACTATTTGACGGGCATTCACGAGAGCCTACCAATTTCGAATCAGAATTAGATATGTGCATAGATGCTAATATGTAAAAAATGCAACGCGCTGCATTCGCAGATACTCGGGTTCAAAACGAGATCTGTGCGAGCTGTGTCGCCTAGCGCGCCGTCTATTGGGAGTAGTTGAAACTAAAGTTCGCTGTTTCGATCGCCTTGTGGCAATGCAGTAGCGGCCTCAAGCAGGGGCTGCGTGAACTGGCTAATGCGAGTGATTCGATCATTCGGCCAGGAGGCGCTGCGCCACCACGCACGAGATAGGGGCGCTACATATTGAAATCTTAAGTACTGACAGAGAGAAGCAACTTTTTTACTGAATGATATGACATCTCTTCCCACTTATGTACCGGATTTTTACTGCTTCATGCGAACTTTCTCATCACCGATGTCAAGGGAAAAGACAACTCGTAAGCGCGCGCCAATGCAAGCATGACATATGATGCTCTCTTGTTATATATATATATATATATATATATATATATATATATATATATATATATAATATATATATATATATATATATATATTATATATATATATATAGGAAACAAGTGTATACTTAAGGGCTCGTTTTTTCGTGTTTTAGACACAATATTAATGAGATCTAACAGACAATAATGCCAAGGAAAGTATAGGGAGCCCCGCCGCGGTGGTCTAGTGGCTAAGGTACTCGGCTGCTGACCCGCAGGTCGCGGGTTCGAATCCGGCTGCGGCGGCTGCATTTCCGATGGAGGCGGGAAACGTTGTAGGCCCGTGTGCTCAGATTTGGGGGCACGTTAAGAACCCCAGGTGGTCGAAATTTCCGGAGCCCTCCAATACGGCGTTTCTCATAATCATATGGTGGTTTTGGGACGTTAACCCCACAAATCAAATCAATCAAGGAAAGTATAGGGGAAGTTATTAGGGCAATTGTAATGGAGATGTGTAGAAAGAAAAGTGGGTGAAAAAAGAACTTGCCGTGGGCAGGATCCGAACCTGCCACCTTCGAATAACGTGTTCGATGCTCTACCACTGAGCTACTACGACTTTTTTTTCTTTATTACTCCACTGAGCTACCACGACAGCTATCCCCCCAGCCACTTTATTGGGTATCTATGTGAATATATTGTGTCCGGTCATATAAATATATATATATATATATATATATATATATATATATATATATATATATATATATATATAGATATATATAATATATATATTATATATATATATATATATATATATATATATAATATATATATATATATTATATATATATATAGGAAACAAGTGTATACTTAAGGGCTCGTTTTTTCGTGTTTAGACACAATATTAATGAGATCTAACAGACAATAATGCCAAGGAAAGTATAGGGAGCCCCGCCGCGGTGGTCTAGTGGCTAAGGTACTCGGCTGCTGACCCGCAGGTCGCGGGTTCGAATCCCGGCTGCGGCGGCTGCATTTCCGATGGAGGCGGAAACGTTGTAGGCCCGTGTGCTCAGATTTGGGGGCACGTTAAAGAACCCCAGGTGGTCGAAATTTCCGGAGCCCTCCACTACGGCGTCTCTCATAATCATATGGTGGTTTTGGGACGTTAAACCCCACAAATCAAATCAATCAAGGAAAGTATAGGGGAAGTTATTAGGGCAATTGTAATGGAGATGTGTAGAAAGAAAAGTGGGTGAAAAAAAGAACTTGCCGTGGGCAGGATCCGAACCTGCCACCTTCGAATAACGTGTTCGATGCTCTACCACTGAGCTACTACGACTTTTTTTTTCTTTATTACTCCACTGAGCTACCACGACAGCTATCCCCCCAGCCACTTTATTGGGTATCTATGTGAATATATTGTGTCCGGTCATATAAATATATATATATATATATATATATATATATATATATATATATATATATATATATATATATATATATATATATATATAACGCGGTTTATTTCGACGTTTCGGCCTAGAGCCTGGCCTTCATCAGGATTGAACGTACAGTTTATTGATGCTCAGCTTTATACAATTTCAAATCAGAGGGGGAGAGAGAAAGAGGAAAAAACAGAAAAAAAGAAAAGAAAGAAAAAAAAGAGAAAAAGAATATAAGGTAGACTCCCCCTAGGCGCCCTCTTCCACTCTTCCTTACTTCCCTCTCCACCTCTCTCCCTTTTCTCTTTTTCACCTTTCTGATGTCTGAGATCTGTGTATGCTTCCTTTCACTAACGCATTCTTCTCGACCAGACGGCGCCTCCTGGCTCTGGCGGTTCGGTGTGGGGCAAAAAGAGCTGTTTTAAGAAATTTAAGCCTTTAACTACTCAGCGCCCGGTCGACATTTCGTCGTAGAAAGAGGGGTGCCGCGTATTGCGGCCCCCCTCTTTATATATATATATATATATATATATATATATATATATATATATAAAACAAGGGAAAGAAGTGTATACCTAAGGGCTCGTTTTTTCCGTGTTTTAACACAATATTAATGAGATATAACAGACAGTAATGCCAAGGAATGTACAGGGGAAGTTATTAGAACCAATGGAATGTAAATAAGAAGAAAGAAGAAAGAAAAGTAGATGAAAAAATTATATATATATATATATATATATATATATATATATATATATATATATATATTCGGGATCTTACAGACGATAATGTTAAGGATTGTATAGGGGAAGTTATTAGAACCAATGTAACGTAAATAGGGAAAAAAGAAAAGTGGCTGAAAAAACTTGAAAAACTTGCTGTGAGCAGAATCGAACCTACAACCTCCGAATAACGCGTTCGATGGATTATTGTCTGTTATATCTCATTATTATTGTGTCAAAACACAAAAAAAACGAGCCCTTAGGTATGCACTTCTTTCCCTTATATATATATATATATATATATATATATATATATATATATATATATATAGGTATGCACTTCTTTCCCTTATATATATATATATATATATATATATATATAGGTATGCACTTCTTTCCCTTATATATATATCTATATATATATATACATATATATATATTACGACGCACATTATAGAGGATGTCGAAGTAGTTGGCAAGATCCCACGTAGTGACCATACATTGATAAGGTCTTCAATTCGTTCAATTCGCCGCCGCTTGAGAAAGGGACGGCGAAAGGAAAGGAGGCAAAGGCAATTAATGAGCAAGAGCTAAGAGTGATAGTATTGGAACTTCGCTTTAGAATAGATTCGCAGTTCGAACAGAGGAAACCGACGTCAGCCTCGACACAATGAAAAATAATTTGACTATTATCATTAAGGAGTGTGCAATAAAAGTGGAGGTTCAGTCCAGGCAACAGTCAGCAACATGCATTTGATCTTTTCGTCATTATGTGTGTCCGCATATTTTTAAACTCTGGCTGATAGCTGGGGCACCCTGCTTAATAACCTGTGGACAGAACTTGTACCACTACCTTGGAACGTCGCTCGAGTTTTTTTCCCAATTCTAAAGCCTCGAAAGACGCCTTTATGTCTTGATTCTTTTCGTCCGGTCAGCTTGGCAAGCTGCTTATGCAAGGTAATGAAGATAATTAACGCGTGACTTGATTGGTGGTGCAACGAAACGAATGTGTTCTCCAACTATGCTTTACGTGTTTTCGAAAACAGAGATGCGCAATGGATGCTACACTAGATATAGTAACATATGCGGAACACCAACGCGCCTGTGGTAACATTACAATTGCAGTATTTTCGAACGCAAAGAGGGCATTTGATACCACCAGTCATGTACATGTTCTAGTAAGTATGTTGGAACTCGAAATGTCCGACAGGTCCTTGCGATAGATTTCTAATTTTTCATTAGATCCCGAAGTATTTGTCCAGACGGGTGAAGGACAAAGTGCCGGACACGATTTTAAGCAAGAAGTGCCACAACGAACTGTGGTTAGCCCTTTTCTATTCAACTGCATCATGGCTAATTCAGTAAGAAGACTGCACCTACCTTATGATTTTCACGCTATATGCTGATAATGTGTGTGTTTGGACATCTGAAAATGATGTTCAAGTAATTCCGGTGACATTACAACCGGGCATAAATACTATCTACAACTTTTTAACAGAAAGAGGGATGGCCCTCTCGCATGCGAAAACAGCTTCATTGGCCTTCACCCGCAAAATGTTAGAGAATTTCAACCTTAGTCTAGAAAGACAAGCTTTACAAATTGTGTTGCAGTATCGATTTCTACTATTAATACTTGATCGACAGCTTTCCTGGACACCATAAATAAATGAAAAAACTCGAAAGTGGTGTTAATGCAATAGTGAATGTACAGTATGGTCCACTGTTAAAGGGAACATTCGAATGCACACCATCAATATTCCTGGCCCTCTAAGAGCAAGTTGATTAAAAAACATTCTTCATGCAAGTCAATAGTCGGCCAAGGGGAGCCGGAACTTTCCACCACCAGTAATCTCATGCATATCTATAGGCCACTATGATTCCGCAAGATAGCGAAATCTAAACATGCTGCTCACGCAGGTGTTCCCTGTAACGAAGGGCCCGTCTGTACATCGCCGGATTGCTGGCACTTCATGGGGCGAATCATTGTCGTCACTACTCCCTGTTCATAATGCTTAATAAGACAAAGAATCACATACTATGCGGCAATTTCGCCCCCCATTTCACTCACGCCCGAACAAAGACTGCAAAAAAGGTTTATCCAGGAAATTACGCATATGTTTAGGAGTTCCGCAAGTGACTTCCTGTTCCCTTGTAGTAGCAGTGGCTCGCCAATCTCTTTGCAGTAATGAAAAGTGTAGAAACATTCCGGCATTTTTTTTTTACCTTCAGACACAACATAAAAATCACCCATTGGCTCTGGAGATATTATAGAAGAATTGATGCTGCGTTCATAAAGAAATTAAGGAAAATGCCAGCACATTACCAAGAAACGAGATTTCAACCCAGACATCAATTATCCTCCGTGGCCGCTTACGTTACCAAAGATCCAAGTGTCAGTAATTAGAACAAAATGACATGTTCATTCGAGCCGCCCAGCAACTAGCGCTTTATCAGATATGTATGCGATATCCGGTTACATGCATGTACATATAGATGAATCCAGTGTACCAACATCTTCAACTTCAGCATTTCTTGTACCACACCTCAATGTACAAGAATCTTTTAAGTTATCTCGGGTGACATACTCAATAGCTGTTCTGTTCGCTATTCTAAGCGCTTTAAGATTCATCAATTCTGTAAGAGATGCTCCAAAATGAGTAACTTTAAGTGATTCACAAGCGGCACTAACATCACTCCACAAAACAAAAGCGAGAACAATAAATGATAGCCTGATTTACGAAACACTTGAAGAGCTCACCAAGGCAAATCAAAAGCACCATAAAATAATGTTTCAGTGGATGCCGGGACATTTCAACATACATGGCAACACAGCAGCTGATAAAGCAGCACGGCAGCACATCACAAAGATGTTTTAGTTTCTAAAAAATAATTGCGCTGCATTTTGAAGACGAAATCTTTCAATATGTGTAAAAATACAAGTTTAGACCCAGACTCCAAAAGCTCTGATATATATATATCATATTTATTCAATAATAGAGCTTGAAATTCTGTTATTCGTTGAAAGAAGTTTGGAAACCCTTTATTCATCAATTAAGATTACGCTCTGCCTACACCAAGCATTTTTTACACAAAATTGGCAGCGCTGAAACTTCAGAATGTGATTGTGGAGCTGTAGATGAAGACACATATCACCTCCTTCTAGAATGTTTAGAGCACGAAACACCAAGACGCCTACCTAGATCATCCTTAATGATTTTAGATCGTAGACCATTCATTTTAAAGAAGCCTTTGGGCACATCGCTAACAATAGGTTTACACAAGTGCGCCGTAATTGCGTTGAAAGTTTTCCTGGAAGAAAGTGGCATTTTTGGTCGATATTAGTGCAATTCAGCTTTTTTAAAGAGATGTATTTATGGGACCGTTGACTGTTGTGTTAACAATTATATAAGTGACTGTTATGTTGACAGTTATGTGTCTGTTCGACTGTACGTAATGGGTTTTCTTGCTTTTGTTAACATCATCCTATATACACGTACGTGTGATTGTAGAATATGTTGTTTTGAAATTTTCTGTCCCAACTGTTATGTTAAACTGTATATTGTATTTGCTGGGGACTTTCTATGCTTGGAGACTTGGACCTTACGTGAACATAGTTATTAGACACTTTTAAGGGACTAGGAATAGCCGTCGCCCTATGATTGCGCCAACATCTCCTTACAGAACATAAATTAAAAAAAAAAAGCTGGAACATTGGAGACTGGGTTCATGCACCGTATGAAAACACGGTGATTGAAAGCGTTACTATGATAGCAGGGAATTATAAGAATTCTGCAAATATCGAGGTCTGGGAATCCTGTATCCTATATGTACATTCGATTGATTGATTGATTGATTGATATCATGTATGATTGTCACTAAGACTATATCTGTTAGATAAACGTAGCCAGAATATTTTTTGTGGGGGAGGGGGTTCAAGCACACTTTGTCTGTTCAGTCGTGTGTTTGTAGGTGTGCGGGTGCCAGCGAAATTAAAATTTGGGGAGGGGGGTGGGGCTTTGAACCTCCACCTTCTTTGGGTATGCCTCTGGTCTTGTCTTCTTGTGTGACCATAGCTACAACGAGATAGCGTCAGCGCGTATAATTTGCCCACTTCACTTAAAAGGCTCCTGAAGCACTTTACACCGAATTACCCCAGTATCGGAGCTTACAAATACCTCGAGACTCAATTGCGGCAAACATTTCTCGAATACGTCCAGAACGAGTGGGGTAACAGGAGTTCGTTTCGAGCGCTTTCTCTTTCCTCTCGCCCTAATGAGTGCCCCGGAAGTGCAATGAGGCGGGGTAAGGAAGTAACATCAGCGCGCGTCGAGACCTTGAGCGCACGTGATCAAAAACGATCCTTTCTTTGTGACGCATCTGCGTGCAAGCGTGGATACTGCCGAATGTGGCATACGCTGGAGCGTGGCTCTGGCATGTGGCGAAAACCCGTGAGAACAAACGCATCTCATCTAATCGCCGCTCTTCATTTACGTGGCCTATTGGCCAATAGCATGCTATCGGCTGTTTGACGTCAAAAAGCAGGCGCCGGCCCTGTATGAAAAGAGGACGCCTCAGAAAATGGCAACATCGCGCCCCGCCTGTAAACTCTACTTGCCGCGTACGACTGCAACATTTGGTTTAGCTGTTATTTTAGCAGGACGTGTTTTTCCACTGTGCACGTGCAGTCGTACAACACTCCTTTAAGTCTAACGTTCATCTACGTTGTGCATTTATTCAAACTTTTTAAACTGCATTAGCAACAAAATCGTGGAGATAGCTATACTCTTCTTAATCTTTTCATGCCTTCTCACCTTGACTTCTTAATTATTCAGTCTTTACTTTTCCCGAGGTGGGAACAGTTTGTCTAGAGGGCACGTCATTCTGGGGAGAGCAATGCATTCTTTTTTCTGCTTCAACAATTGTGTCATCAATTATCTTGCCTGATGTTGCGCGGATCGTTTGCGCAATAGAAACGCGTTCCAGAAACGAGTATCCTTCAAGCACTAATTACCTTGAGCTGATAGTGCGCCTGCTTTAATGTCAGAGAAAAATGCCCGTCACTGGCCGTTCATATTCTTAAAAAAATAGTTTTTGTTGTTTCATGACATGCTCATTAAGCAAGCCAGCAACATGTCTAACTTTATATAGTTCTAGACTGCGCGCGCTCAGACACATGCAAAGCATCGGCTGAGCAGTTTAGAAGAGTGAAGCAAATTGTGCACCTGTCACAATGATGTATGAAGGACGAGCTCTATAACCCGGTGGCGCAGCCATGGCTATACCTGAAAATCAAAGCCCGCAGTTGTACAGAACATTACACGTGCCTTCGTTCAAGTTTTACGTCAACTTTTCTTGCAAAAAACGCGCGATTGTCGAATTGTTTTCTTTAAACACACGACATCACCCTCGCAATTCCACTTTCAACAAGTAACGTGCGCCAGGCGCAGTATCTGCACTGGATGTTCCTCAGAAGAGCGACACAAATTGCTAAACATACAGAAGTCCAGATCAAAGTGGCACTTTTTAAAGCTGGAACAGCGGACGCCAGCAAACGTGCTATGGGTCCTAATCCTCTGAATAACTGTTTACATAAGTCATTTACTTCTTACATCTGAGTAGTTGCGTGGCTGCTGGAATAGCCCCAGCTAAATCCGTCTGCGACCCACAACATCCTCCTATTATAGGTCATACTTTATGTGTTCGAACGATGCGAAAAAACGCTTTTGTTTTAGAACCTGCAGGGCGTTTTTTTTCTCTTTTTTTTTTGCTTATAGCGGGAACTGAAACTGACTGTTGGAAGAACGCAATCAAATTCGTGTAGGAGTAACATCAGCTGCTGAAGTCTCCTGGTCTATTCACGTGTGCCGAACCAGAGAGAGGACAACATGAAAGGAAATGTAGAGGATTGGCCAGAAAATATTTCTGGTTTGCTATTTTACAGTAAGGAAATGGATTAAAAAGATAACGAGAGAGAGAGAGAGAGAGGGAGGGAGGGAGGGAGGGAGGGAGGGAGACAGAGGCCATTTTGTTCACAGCACAGTATGATACTCGTCAGGCAGGCTCGTGCAGCTAGAAGAGGCGGGACTTCAGCCCTCTTGCATTTTGCTGGATGACTGACGCTATACTTTGACTCCTTTCTGAAAGGAGAGGTGCTCGGTGTCCATCTCTCCTTTGAGTGGTGGACAAGGTGCGGATTTCACAGTTACCGTGTTTCGTGCAGACAATTTGCTTGAAATGTAAAGGCACAAATATCTATGTGTGGGAAACATTATACCGCATCGTCTCGTCATACCTATACATATGTCATATTGTCGTTGTTCGTGCTGAATTTTCTTACGAAGTGTTTTTTCATGTGATGATCTTTTTGCATTAAAATGTGAAAACAAAATATTTCGTGATCATTGTGTTTTGAAGAAGTAAGAAAATTATACTTGGAAGGGGTACATGCAGGGCATACGCACTGCACTGGAAGTATTGGCTACCACTGGTAAATATGAGAAAACTAGGCCTGTCTTCATGGAACTGTTCCTAAGCCAGTACTGTTAGCAACATTAAGTGTCAGGTGATTGCGATGTTCGATACGTCATTATAGAAAAAAGTTGTTCGTCAGTGGAAATCCCCTCTTGCCAGTTCGTGTGAACTCAGTGCCTGTGAACTATACGTATTGATATGTGGGGACGGACGTCCCAAAACCACCATATGATTACGAGAAACGCTGTAGTGAAGGGCTCCAGAAATCTTGACTGCCTGGGGTTCTTTAACGTGCACCCAAATCTGAGCACATGGGCGTGCAGCGTTTTCGCCTCCATTGAAAATGCAGCCGCCGCTGCCGGGATTCGATCCCGTAACTTGTAGGTGAACGGCCGAGTAACTTAGCCACTAGAACACTGCGGCGGGGCTGTTAACTGTACGTAATATAGTCCTTTACGGTGTGTGGTCACCAGAGAAATAATTACGTGTTCACGATTGCCTTGTTTTGCAAGGAGCGCGAAAAAAAACGAGTTATTTTAGTATTGGGCAATTTATTTCGTCAATATGCACGCAAACACTTTATTTAACCTCCCCCGCGTCGTTACGTACATAGAGTGCCACACAGCAGCATAGCACATTAAGTAACACTACTCGGATGTATTTGCTACTCTTGCTCGGCAGTTGATCACCTCCTTAATAAACCTATGACTGCCTGATTTCTCTCCATTTACTCGTTCTGCTTACATTTTAAGAGTACCAGAGCTTTGAAAATATTAACGTGCGATGCCCAGGCAGTATTTTCCACACCGTTCGGTTCCCTCTCCAATAGCAGATCGTTTTCCAACACCAGCTTCAAGCGTCTTCCTTTGAAGCTTAAAGAATGTGACAAAAAAGGGTAAAACCAAACAAACACAAAATGTTGATTTCATGCGCAAGCCTAAAGGGCTCTGTGCGCAGCGCATATTTATTATCCTCAGAAAATTCATATTTCTTTTTTGCTTTACTGAGAAGGCATTGTGAAGTGCATGCAAAGGAACAATGGCAGGGGTCAAGGCTTGTATAAACTATGAAAATTCGGCAGATCTCACGCACCCTGGGAATCGATGTAATTCTTTTATTGAGTGACATGTTATGAAATGGCACTAAATATATATCTATAAATGTTGCACGCACAGACATATGTTGAATATTTGCAGATATTTATAAAACAAGTTGTTTACACTTACACAACGATGCCACCAAGAACATCAGTATTAGCAACGCCACAAGCGTTAAGCCGATAGGAAGCTCTGATGCTAGCGAGGATTGTTGCCCTGTGCACTGCTACATAAATTAACTTCAGTGCATGTCACCTAACTACAATTGAAGTTAATTCGACGTGACGGCTGTATCATAAAAGTACATATGAAATGTTTTTAAAATTGGACAGCCTTCTCTGCAACCACAATTGACGTTTCACAAACATTAGGGACTATTTGAAAAGTAGTTCCGAGACCTGGCGTGGCTCTGTGGTAGAATGCTTGATTGCCACGAAGACCTCATTGCTTGATATATAGGGTTTAACGTTCCAAAACCACCATATGATTATGAGAGACGCTGTTGTGGAGGGCTCCGGAAATTTCGACCACCTGGGTGCCACGGAGACCGGGCATGGTTCTGTGGTAGAATGCTTTATTTCCACGCAGAATGCTCGGGTTCCATTTCTGCTGGGACCACGAGGTATATTCTTTGCCCTCGTTGGGTCAACGCTGCTGATGCCAGGTTTTTCTTAACGCTTACGCGTTAAAATCGCCCATGCGTGTTACCGTCGTTCCTGGGCATATAGATACTAAGTGTGAATCACCTGTGGCACGTACATAACCGCATACCATGTGGCGCATGCCCGCGGACGGGTATGTGCCACTGTCTTGCGAGAAGTGTTTGGCGACGTACGCGACGGGATTGTGACATTATCCGTGTCATGACGAGCGCCTCATATTCGTTAAACTATATATCTCACCCTCCCATACTAATTTTGGTTCACGCCAAGTTAAGGGGATGTTCACAAGAGAACTTTGACGTAAGCGGATAGATAGACAGACAGACAGACAGACAGACAGACAGACAGACAGACAGACAGACAGACAGACAGACAGACAGACAGACAGACAGACGCCAAAAGTGCTTTCAGTGCGCAAAGAAACGCTTCGCATTTAAAACATGCGCTCCAACTTAAAAACGTCTTCTACGAAGAATTTCACATTCTCTGGACCGTCTAAAAAGTACAAGTGTTGAAGTGGAAAGCGATTTCTTTCAGGCGTCTCCTTCGTACAGCCTTCGAACCAATACGAATGAGTTTTCGCAGGGCGTTGACCTCGCGTTCATTTATACATTCGCCATTTATTCTCTAGCGAAGTTTGCGAAAAAATTCGGCGGATAAGTGGAGAGCCCCAGAAGCTTGGAGCGCGGCTTGATCGTTAAAGTCCCAGCCTCATTTTTCGCCTTGACCAAGGTGGACAGTTAGACAGAGAGGGAGCAGCGGGTGCTCGCGCTGTACTTTCGTTGATCGGCGGTGGTCGAGGGGACTCGACGCCAGCTTTTCCACCGAGGGGCCGACGTCCTGCGTGCCAACCTGGGCAGCCGACGCGAAAGGGTGGTCTTCCTCGGCTCATGCTGGCGTGAAATTGCTAATTTACGCGCGTCTGCCGTCGGCGCGCCCTACGCGCCACCCTCCGGTGCTTGGCGCCAGCGTGACCGCTCTACACCGAGCTGCCCGTAAAAAAGCATACAAGAAAAGGCAGAGCAACGCTTCCCATCCCCGTCGTTCGGCAGCAGAACCGTCGTCCGCGCCAGACGGCGCCATATCGACGATGGTGTGCGCGTGGCGCGTGCTTCTCGCGCTTTCTTCCACGATGATTTACGTCACGCTTATAATTGAACGTATAGACCAATGTTATACTATAATGTATAGTGTATATGCAGAAGGTGCGCGCTCCTGAAAACCTCCGAATGTGGTGTTTCGTGCTCATATGGCGGCACGCTAAAACGATGCCGCCTGTAACGTGCCCCCGCTGGCCTTCTATACACTCAGGGATGTGAGCCCGTGCCTGGGAAGCCTGCCTACTCGGCCGAATTGCGTCGGGCCGCCGCGGCCACTGACGCGGGCGTCGTTCACCCATGACTGGTCACCGTTCGTCCGGCGAGACCGATCGTTTCTCGCATGATTCAGCCCGACGCATTCTGCCATCGTTGTTCAAGCAAAGAAATTGCTTCCCGACCACGGATTGGTAAACGACTTATGGCCCACGACTATGATCACCAAAGTTCTCTTTGGTGAATGCTTCTGGGTCCCGTTAACTTTGGTGGCCAGATCAAGCGAGATGTCGCAAAAGCTGCCGCCAGCCAGTTCAAGTGCTTCTTGGGAGAAAACAGTAATGATAACGAATAAAGCTGTGTGCAGGAAAGTATCAGCCCAAAACGCGGTGCTGTATTCGCACAAAGCTTTCGCTCCTTAGGTCTGCCCTCCGAGACAGGCGGCTAAATTCGCGTTGCAACACGAGATGCACGCCCGCGAACTCACGCTTTGCCGCGCCACGCGTCGGGCGTCGTGTTTACGCCATGCACTCTCGGCTACCGGCCATGTTGCACCCGAATAACGCTCGTTGCAACTGGAGATACCTGTTTTTTTTTTTTTCGGGTCACCCTTCTTTCTCTTTATACCTCTGCCCAGCCTCTTCGTTACATCCAGTATTTATGGCTTAATTTAGCTTTCGCTTTTTTTTCTGCAAGATTTCATCCCAGTCTTTCGTACTTTGAACTTTTCTATGTACACTTTATTTAATGATGGCTACATAAATTACATTCTTGTCTATATTGTACAAGATCGCACGAAAAAACAAATAAGGCAAATCCCAGTACGACGGGAATCAATGTTATACGAAGCATGCGAAGGTATAAGGGGACTGGCAGTTTTTTTTTTATTCAGCGAAACGTTACGAAGCGACGCTAAAGATATGTACAATGGGCCAAACCTTCAGCTTTCGGGCTTCAGTGGCAAATATTTTTTGTGTATCTTTGCCATACGACTAAATTAAGTTTCAAAAAAGGTGTGCACAAGTGTATGCCTACAAATCGCATGTCCACGAGGCAATTTGTTTGCAACTTCGTTCCATATTATGGCACTGACAGTAAAAAAAGCGCAATAAATAGGTAAAGAATTGGCCGACTGTACAAACTTTTTACCCGCAGACCTATATCAAACAGTCACATATGCTTTATATAACCATGCAGTTGTTTGAAGTTGACTAATAATGCCAACCACAGCATGGGTAATTACCAACACCTAAAGTGGTGAGCCACTCCGTGCGGTGAGCTCATATCTATGCTCTCAAAAAAAAAAGAACGTTACTAAATATAAAGCAACTGCAAGCGAATAGGTAGTAACTGCAGCGCTTACTACCTTTCTTGGACCGTTACTAACATTCTGCTACCTGTTTACTACCTACGTTAGTGAACAGTTACTAGCTGCAACCGTTATCAACTTTTTGCTAGATGTTTACTGCCTACTGTAGTCCATGGTCAGTAACTGGAATAAAATAGGTAGTAAGTGCAGCCGTTACTACCTTTTTGCTACCCAGCCGTTTTAATCTAAAATAGTACGTACTATCTACAGTAATAAGTTTTAGGAGGATTCGCTCGACGTATCATCTTTAAATGAAAAAGTGACGCAAAAGATATTAATGGATCGAGGAAAAAAAACGTTTGTGTTAAGTTACGCAGCCAAGATATGCAAGGGCATCATTCTGCTATTTTCAGAACGGGGAATTACAGGTCAATTAATTGTAAGCAAGTGCTACACATGTTGAAATGGGCATTTGCAACTATCTAACAAAACAGGTAGATCAAGATTAATCAGATGGTGAAATTATTCACTTATTCTCCGCTTCGTTATTTATCTACGTTGCGTCGCCTATCACTTATTCCTACGATGCGTCAACCGTAGCGGAGGAACACGCACCCATTTTCTGGCCTTCTTGGTCTTTCCAACCTCTATACGGCAATTTCAGTCTTTTGTTTCTGTGGTTTTTTTTTCGCAGTTCGTAATTTCTTCCGATAAGCTGTCCGTTTCCGCAATGCATCTTAGCGAGTGTCTAAACAAAAAGAGCGAAATTTGGTAGTGTTGTAAGCTGTGTACGCGGGATGAAACCATATATATAAATTGCGGTGCATGTGACCGACAGCAGCGTGTGGGGGGGGGGGGGGGATATCGTTGTCCTCACAGGCTCTTATACATCAGAGTAATGTTTTTAGTGTGTCTTCTATATACCGTTAAGAACTGGCGATTTCGGACATACTACAACGCGCTCATCAAAGCTGGAGCTATTCGTTATACCGCGACAGTGACTGAAGGGCCCAGCCAGCTTGCCATGTAAGTTGAAGCTTAGAATAAGCTATGCCGTTGTTGAACATGAATGTTACATGATGCTCTTAAAAGCAGTTCTATAAAGTTTTTTCCTCACCAGGGGTTGTTCCTATACGAATACGCAAGAAGTTATCCGATACCTGCCGAGTAAGGTGCTCAATTGCGTTTCATCTTTGTTTTATAATGGCAGCTGTGCACTGTTCATGCAGTTCATGCAATTTAATTGGGGACAAATTAAAGTCTCATTAAGTAAGAAACAAATATTGCATTAATGACTGCAGCCTTGATTGATGCAAGATTTTCTGAATTAATCCATACATTTTTCTGAAAGTTCTCTTCATTGACCATATAGACAATTGAATGGTGTTCATTTTGTAAAGGTTCTAGAGGCTTTTCATTGCTTTCATAGCTTTTGCATTTTCCTTCGATGTATCGCCACTATAAGCTCGCTATGTATGCATTGCGTGGGTGCAGCTGTCTCATTCATGTTTTATATCGTCATCGAAATAGGCCACAGAAATATGCTTCCCAGGCGTCATTAAATTCTTTATTTTTTCCCTTTCGGTTTCATCACTTGGTTGCGAGCCTCAGATAATAAAGAGAGAAACAAGTTTTGACTGTCGATGCGATAGCGTACCACGAAGTCGGTGTACATTTTCTTTGCATGGAAACATTCTGCCGAACCAAAAGGGTTCAGCACACTCGTGGGTTGTTTTCCCAAGCTCGCGAACAAAGGCTCCACTCTGTTCGACAAGACCATTCTCTAGTTTTTTTTCCCATCCACATCCCGATGATTCCAATTTGTTTTTTTTTTTCCTTTTTGTTCTTTCTCTTTATCCATCCACTACCTCGGTCTGTTCAGGCTTCATCTTTACGGCCAATAAAAGTTATACCGCGCTGCTGTTTATAGGAGCATGTCACGGAACCAGCAACTTTTTTCTCGCTCCCCTGGGAACCTTCAATTACGGCGGTTTGCAGGCGCACCTATCATTGCCTCCCAGGAGTGAAAGAGCGAAGGCACGCGTTCGCAGTGCTGTTGTGTGTACAGAGCGGGATAAAGGCACGTCCTCCGAGAGTTACGGCACGGACGCTTGCGGCGGCGCCGCAGGCGCAGGATCGTTCGGCGTGAGCTGGCTCTGTTTGCGCGTTTAGTAATTTTGAAGGCATCTTTCTTTTTGAGGTAAGCTTTCGAAACTATATGGCAGCTTTACGTGAAAGTTTAATGACTACCCGACCCGAGATTGTCTCCGTGGCTGTCGTGCACTGAACACGCGGATTCCGCTTGTCCATATACGCTTTCTGCTTTGCGACAATGCTAGGGAAGGCACACAGTGCATGTATATATATATATATATATATATATATATATATATATATATATATATATATATATATATATATATATGTATATATATATATATATATATATATATATATATGTATATATATATATATATATATATATATATATATATATATATATATATGTATATATATATATATATATATATATATATAAAGATCTAACAGACAATAATGCCAAGGAATGTATAGGGGAAGTTATTAGAACAAATGTAACGTAAATAAGAAGAAAGAAAGTGGGTGAAAAGATAACTGTTTGTTAGATCTCACTAATATTGTGTCAAAACACGGAAAAACGAGCCCTTAAGTATACACTTCACTCCCTTATATATATATATATATATATATATATATATATATATATATATATATATATATATATAAGGGAAAGAAGTGTATACCTAAGGGCTCGTTTTTTCGTGTTTTGACACAATATTAATGAGATCTAACAGACAGTAATAGACAGTAATGCCAAGGAATGTACAGGGGAAGTTATTAGAACCAATGGAATGTAAATAAGAAGAAAGAAAAGTGGATGAAAAATAACCAGCCGCATATATATATATATATATATATATATATATATATATATATATATATATATATATATATATATATATATATATATATATATATATATATGGCTAGAACTGCCAAAAGGCACACACGCACATATATACCTTATGATTTGCATTGGGATGTGCCTTCCGCCGCTGTTGGTAGAACATCGGACGCGTAATTTGAAGATTGTGGGATTCTATCCCGTCAACGAACCAAGATGGCTTTTATTGCGATAGCAATTATATGGACACACTCAGCTGGACTTTGCCGCCGTCGTCGCCGTCACTCACCGTACATGTATTTGTATTTATATATATGAAAACGCGAGAAAGAAAAACAATTCATAAAAAGACTCCCACGCGCGCTATCGAACGTGGGACACCTGAAAAGTTAGTGCGAGGCGAAAACCACTGAGCCAGGAAGGAGCACCTCGTTCAACGTTCAAACGGCAAGCTATTTATGTCTACCACGTACAACTGGTGGTGGGAATTTTGGGGGGGAACTATCGTGTTTTCAGTATTGCCAGCAAGATGGCGTAATGAGCGCGCGTCGTCACATCGTCATGATGTGGCGACGCGCGCTCTTATCTCTCACGTGCCCTTTGCCACGCGGAGAGAGAGCAGGGTGGACGCTAACGCATACGCTTATCTCGCAGTGGGGACAATCTTGCATCTTTGCAGGCCTTGGGCTTTCATCGGAACGATTCTGTTGTAGTTACCGGGCACAATAAAGTCATTGCAATCTTTGCACAGTCTCTATTTGCGAAAAGGGTGTGCTTTTTATACGCATCGAAGTAACAACTGAGACGCTTCACAATCTGCTTACGCGGTCTAAAACGCACGAGACTAAGCGATACAATCTGATGAAGTGAATCTCACGTCAGTCAAGCTAGACATGTCAGGGCGGGCGCGTGATTGCATGCATTGCAACGCATGACAGAAAAACAATTCACTTATACCTCGGTGAAGAACCGATCAAGAGCTCATTTTCTGATTGCAGCACGTTAACAGATAGCTGGCATCGCGAAATGGTACAGGAGAGGATAACCGCTGTTTTTTTTTTCTTTTTGTATTTTAAGAGGATATATATGTTTAGTGATCCCCGAAAAACGCAAAAAAATGAAAAACGGGTGCGTTATTCTTTGCTGATCCTATCCTTTTTTCGGCCCTATTCGAGACTTCATGTTCTAGGAAATAAGCTCTTGATTAGTCTATATTCTTTGGTTGTACTACGGGGCGCTGCAGTGGACCGCATATATATCCGAGAAATACCAGCTGTGAATTGCTGATACGCTGATTTTCCATGCACTCGCACACTCGTTCTGCCATACATGTCTCGCGTGGAGATCGTGCGAGATCCACTGATTTCACTTCATTTAGCGCGCTCTCGACTGCGCAGAAGGAGAACTGAGTGTAGCTGAAAAGCTCAACATGCCGATAGGCTCGGTTAGTGCTGACATTGCCCACGGGTTTTACGAAGAAATAAGAAGCGAGGAGGAGATAGGTTCTAATGATAATATCTGAGGTTTAACGTCCCAGAACCACGATGATCATTCCAGATGTTGCAGTGGAGGGCTCCAGAAATTTCGACCACCTGGGGTTCTTTGACGTGCACCCAAATCTGAGCACACAGGCCTGAAACATTTTGGTCTCCATGAAAAATGCATCTGTCGGAAGTGAGGTTCGATCTCACGACCTTCAGGGTTAGCATGGTCCAGTGACATAACCACTGGACTACGGCGGCGGCGCGGAGATTGCTTTCGTACGAGTTAAGACGAGAAAGAAACCACTCGCGCTTTTTAATTAGATGTGGCTTATACGCCCTTTATTATTGATTTGCTCCACTTTGCTAACCGCAAGAACACCCAGTATTTTCCGGTACTGTTGTTATTTTTTGCGTAGGTTGGTGACATTCAACCTTTCACGGTATAAAAATATATATAGGGCTTATTTACTTGATCAAGATGTTTTAATAACTCGCACTCATTGTGTTCTTCCAAGCATTACGCTCTTTTTTTCCCGCATAGTGTCGCATATTGTTTGTGACTTCGCGTTATTTTTGTGCATCTGTGATCACTTTATATACCGTAGTCATCCCCCGACATCTTAGTGGCAAGCCATGAAGGTACACCAAGCTATAAACTCCGGATTACTTTTAAAAATTGCTTTCCATATCTGTCAAAGCCCTTTTCTTCTTCTTCATCTTTGAGCTTACCATACACTTTGTATTTGAAATGTGTTTATGATTGTGATACATTTACAGCGTTGTTTCAAGGTATTCTGCCATGTTGTCCCGATATTTTCTTTTTTACATTTTTTCTCTTATTTTTTGCATTTACTCCAGTAGACTGTCTTCGCTGTATTGCTTATTATTAGTCTTGCACAAAAACATTATGGCTGATCCAGACACGTTACATGTATGGTCATAATTATTATTTTTTGTAATTCATCTACGGCCAGCGAAAACACTTCAAGAAGCACGATATGCAAGAAAAAGCTGAATATCCCTGCTGCTTTGGCAGACAGCCTTCACAGCCCGGCCTCTTGTGAAACGCGCTTACGAAACGTGCTTTGCAGTATACGACCCAATACGGTCACAAATTGATAGAAACTCTGCAGACCATGGTCACTACATGCGATATAGTCAAGCTGGCGTTCACGTTCCTCCGTTTCTCCTGCGCAGAGTAAGGGCCTCGCATGCCTTGACTTTTCACAATGAATGTACGAAGGAAACGCAAGACAATAACGAAATGGCAGCTGGAGGGGGAACGATCCAAACAAGGTCCGCCAAACTGAAGTGTACCGAGTATATAGCCTCCGCCCTCAGTCAAACGAATCCGACAAAGAGCGAATAAGAGTTGCCAAGTCGAGGCTTCCAACATATAGCCCGGCCGTTATGCGCCGCGCTCCCGGTGGCGCTGTAACATTGTTAGCCCGCAGAGCGGTATGGCCCGGTACGCGTGTCATTTGGCCGATATCGCAGACGCGGCCTATTCTTTCGATTCCAGTATTCTGCGCACCGCGCGCTTGCTGGATGTGCGTGTGCGTGTGTTTCTGCGCTTGCGCACAGACCACGAAGCGATTGGTTGCCGCATGACCTTCCGCCCCCCTTCTTTCAAACGCGTTTTCTGAATGCTATATGGGGGGTGGGGGGAGCGTCACTATATAGAGTGCCGGATCTTTTTCAGAGAGTGCTCGGGGGGCCAACCTGTGCGTTTAGGTTTTAGTCGAATGCAGTACTACAAGGAGCCTCGGTGAAAAAGCAACAGTGAGAGAAAAACTTTTTCGTTCTCCTACTAGCAATCCATTTGTGTACGTCTCCTAGACTGACACTGAATCAACAGTGCACGATGCTGCGGCACTGCTTCCTTCCGTGGTATAGGGCAGCCGCCGACGAGTATAATTAATGGCGAGAGGGCGACCCAACGAACAGGCGGCTTCAACGATATCGCCTTCCTGATTGGATTGGTCACAGACGCAGTGCTCGTAGTGCTGCACGCAACGGCACTGGGAGGGTGAATGTGCACTGGCACTGCTTGCGTAAGTTTTTGCCTTCCTTTTGAGGTAGGGGGAGAGGGGCGTTTTCTCAGCCGACAGTGGGCCTTCTTTGTTCTCCATTGCACACTGTCCTACCACCACTCGGAGACCACCTCCTCGAAGACGGACCGATTGTCGTCCTATGGTTGCGAGTGTGTCCAAGCTGGACTCCATATCAAATATTGACCACTGGCCACCGTCCTCGCTCCTCTTTGTACCTTTTAGGTTCGTTTCGTTTGCGTCAAGACATTCACCACTGAGCACTAAAATGATCGAAGGGAAGTAAAGGAAAGCTTATATATAGTATGCCGCGTGCGCACCTTGCCTAATTGTTTGGCGCATCAGCAGTGCCAGTTTCAAGATAAATTCGGCCGTACCTGTATCTCCTGCTCTCACGTACCTGTCTGTCTATTCAGTATATTGCTATCGAGGAAAACGCAACAGATATGTAAGAGAAGCTCTGAGGATGGAATGAAGCCAACGCAATTCACCTATTGCGTGTTTGTCTATATGTCATAGAGTGAACCGCGCTGGTTTTTCGAGCACCGCGGTACAACGTTGAGTTGCTTTTTCTGATAGCCTGCGTTATGGGATTTATTTTCATTTACGAAAAATTTGTGTTAGACCGGCTCACATGTTAGTTTGACAGCGGTAAACTCTTCTAACGCAATAATTTGCTCATATAGCACCTAAACTCGATGGCACAAGCAATTATGACCGCTCAAGTATATTGCCCCAGTTCCAAGCAATTATTTTTTTCAACAGCTCCGTATTCGTTAAAAAGTGGCGTTCCTCAAATACTATTCCTACAAATTCAGGCGTTGTATATATGATTAACGAAGGTGACAGGCCAATGATGTCGCAGGTACCGTTAATTCGGGAGGCGATCGCCGGGCTAATTCCAAGGGCCGAGGTATCGGCCCCCCAACCGCACCACGAAAGCGTGGACAATTTAAAAGTGGTCCTATTTGGCGCACCAGCGGACGCCGGCTGTGGCCCAAAAAACAAGTCAGAGCCGAGAGTTGATAAACAAAACAAAATTATATTCTCAATAACGGCAAATCGAAACGATACACAAGTATGCACACTCGACAATAGTTGAATACAATGTGTCACCAATCAAACAATGTACTACACCGTACAATCAGCCACACTCGAAACAACCGACACAGACAACAATACGCACTACAATGCAGTCGCATGCATCGAACAACCAAGACACATAAAGACTAAAGAGTTAGAAAACTTATTCAGTCCAAAGTTCTTGGAATAAAAGTCTGAATGATACTCTTCCGAGAATCACTCACTCAGTCCAGTGTTGTCGCTCCGCTGCCTCCGAAGTTTCTCTTCCAGGAAACTTCGCGTCTTCAATTGACCGCTCCTCAGGCTCCAAACTTCTTCGCCGGAAACACGCCGGCTTCACACACGCAGCTGTTGCCACGCGCCTTCGCTCGATAGCGGTAGACACACACTCTTGCCTGTAGCTCGAGTCTTCACCCCTCAGGTGGAAATCCTCTTCTTCTCCTCCTTTGTCACGGAAGACAAAAGGCTTCGTTCACAAGGCGGAACTCCCTACGCACCCTGGCGCATACTTTCTTATTCTCCTGCTTTGTCACTAAGGACAAAACCTTCACCGACGACACGGCGGAACACCCTATGCACTCTGGCGCTAACTTCCTTCTTCTCCTGATCTCCCATCTCTGCAGTTCGGTTAAATACCTTCCGCGCGAGATTACAGAAAATTCTCATCATTTCGTCGGCGCGATGCGCAGCGAAGGCTGGGGTAAAGGGCGAGACGGTACGAGGGCAGTCTGCGACGGATGACGCAACCCTGCATCACCATGCCCCTTTCCATCGAGAACGTTCTAGGACTTGCTCGGCCGCCGATGCGAGGAGGTTCGACGGCGAACCTACGCTTCCGAGGGGAGAGGGATGCGCGCCCGGGGAGTCTTTTGGATGCTTGTTTTCTTTTTTTTTATCGTTGACCTCGAGGCATCTGTACGGCGCCTTGTCGCGAGAATTTGGTGGCGCGCCCTTTTTGACCGCTCGTTTTTGTGACAAATGACAAGTACCATTTGCAATAGGAAGCTTATTTGAATTTTGTCCTATATACACAATCTCCCCAATGCTATTTACCGCGTGCTTACAGGAGGTTTTCAGAAGCTTAGAATGGGAACAGTTAGGGATAAGAGTTAATGGAGAGTACCTTAGTAACCTGCGCTTTGCCGATGACATTGCATTGCTGAGTAACTCAGGAACGAATTGAAACTCATGATTACGGAGTTAGACAAGGAGAGCAGAAAGGTGGGTCTTAAAATTAATCTGCAGAAAACGAAAAAATGTACAACAACTTCGGAAAGGAGCAGAGCTTCGAGATAGGTAATAGTGCACTTGAAGTTGTAAAAGACTATGTCTACTTAGGGTAGGTAATAACCGCAGAGCCGAACCACGAGATTGAAGTAACTAGAAGAATAAGAACGGGGTGGAGCACATTCGGCAAGCACTCTCAAATTATGACAGGTAGATTGCCACTATCCCTCAAGAGGAAGGTATATAACAGCTGTATCTTGCCGGCACTTGGCTACGGAGCAGAAACTTGGAGACTTACAAAGAGGGTTCAGGTTAAATTGAGGACGACGCAGTGAGCAATGGAAAGAAAAATGGTAGGTGTAACCTTAAGAGACAAGAAGAGAGCAAAGTGGATTAGGGAACAAACGGGGGTTAAGTATATTATAGCTGAAATCAAGAAGAGGAAATGGACATGGGCTGGGCACGTAGCGCGTAGACAGGATAACCGCTGGTCATTAAGGGTAACTGACTGGATTCCAAGAGAAGGCAAGCGGGTTAGGGGGAGACAGAAGGTTAGGTGGGCAGATGAGATTAAGAAGTTTGCGGGTATAAATTGGCAGCAGCAAGCACAGGACCGGATTAACTAGCAGAACATGGGAGAGGCCTTTGTCCTGCAGTGGACGTAGTCAGGCTGATGATGATGATGATGATGATGATGATGATGATGATGATGACGATACATCTCGTCACTGCGCTAGAAATATTGCCATAATAGCGATGCCCTTGAAGTTTTAAAGATTATCGTGCGTGGTACGAAGTTCGTGGGTATACCGTATAACGAACTTTATTAATTTAATATTTACAAATAGTTTTTTTCACCGACGTGTTTAGACGCATGAGCAACGAGCCGTCCACGTGGCCGCTGAAAAACAAGGTATCTTTGCTCCCGCTGCACTTTTGAAGACTTTTTTGCTGTTGACAAGACCAGGTTTCCGATGCTTGCGCATAAATTGAGCGGTCAGGAAATACAGAAGGGTAAACTATAAACTACTGCGTGCCAAAACCAAGCACCACTGATTTTTAAGATTTCATCTGCAGAGGACCACTAACGTACATATTATTTTTACGAAATATTGCCTAAGCAATTAAACTTTGAGGTCCTTGAAGCAGTGTAAGCGTTTTCTAAAAAAATTTTAAATATAAAGAGTTTTAAGCAATACAGAAACACAAACGTACGATTTTTCTTCTATTCTACCATAATTTTAAGGACAGGGAAAGTTGCTGCTTGGGGGCGAAGTGATTTTAAAATGAAAAGAAAAGTGAGCCCCGAACTGTCTTTCAGGGGAAGGACACCTCAATAGGAGCTCACGAGGGATGGGGGAGAGAAGGGATTAAAAGAATAGAATTAAAAGGTGAAGCGATAGAGAGAGAGGAATGGGATAGCCAGCCGCAGGAACAGCGAACGACGGAAGTGAGGAGAAGACAGGAAAGATGGAGACGCTCGCAGGAGTCCGAGGACAGGGCACCACTGGTGAAAGCTCTTGTCGGCGACAGGAGATGGCGTAGGGGTAATCCAGTCGGCCAGAGCTACGCTGTCGTCGTCGTGAGGAACCGGCGTCAGTAGTTGGCGTAGAACCATTTCAGTCGGCCAGAGCAGCACTGTCGTCGGAGATCGCGAAGGCACAACCGTTCGGCACGGAATCCAGTGAGCGCGCTGCAAGCATATAGCTATTTTGCTGGTCTCAGTAGTTGGTTCTTGTCACCAGGGGTCCAGTAACCAATGGAGTGCTGCTTCGCGGTTCTCGTCATTTTGCCAGCATCATTGCTCCCAGAACTGGAGTGTATACAGTGAACTGTCACCCTAACAATGACGCCATACTAGGCGTTTCTGTTCAGGTCCCGCTGCTGTCCCTGATGTAGCGGTGAACGAAAGCTCCGATGATGTGCTCCAAAAGACACGGAAACGCGCTACGTTATCTGCCTGCCAGCCTCTGTGTGTTTGTGTGCGCTGGAGGGTTGCGCCACTTCGCGCGCGTGTTGGCCTCGTAACGATTGATTGATTGATTGATTTGTGGGCTTTAACGTCCCAAAACCACCATATGATTATGAAAGACGCCGTGGTGGAGGGCTCTGGAAATTTCGACCACCTGGGGTTCTTCAACGTGCACCCAAATCTGAGCACACGGGCCTACAGAATTTTCACCTCCATCCAAAGCCTCGTAACAACGTATAATATATATATATATATATATATATATATATATATATATATATATATATATATATATATATATATATATATATATATATAATATATATGTGTGTGTGTGTGTGTGTGTGTGTGTGTGTGTTCTGTATGATTAACCGCTTCGAATACCGGTGTCAGACGGGCACGTTTGAGCGCGCTTAAGGCCGATACGGATTACGTTTACGTCCCATCCGTCTCAGGGCTCATACAATGTCACTTTTCGTCATGAGTATTCCAGGTTGGGATCACAACGATCGTTATTTGCGCATCGCGATCATGCTCCCATGCGACGGTTTCGCTGACGTGAGCGCCAAACTACCGATGTATACAATATGCGTCTGCGACCACTGTATTTTTTCTTTTTAGAAAAAAAATCCACCAAAACTGGCCCTGATCGCGATGAAAACTGCCGGTGCGACAATGGTGTGAAACGTACTAAAAGTCAGTGTTTTCTACATCTGCTATAAGCTCATAGAAGCTTGCACTAGTTACGCGTAGTCACAGCGCTCCTTCATGCACGATTAATTTCATGGATAAGGGCGTGTACCAGTCACTTCCTAACAAAGCTAAGTGCGTCACTGCCTGGTCCCGGTGCTATACCGGCAATCCGCGATTATGCGAGCCTTTCTTGGCCCGACAAAAAAATAATACCGAGTGCATCTGATTCGGACTCGGGCGTGCCTCGTGGCACGCTCTGACCCTATACCGGCGCCGGGCACCCGGGTGCCGCAAGTGCGCGAGCGTAATCCAATCTGCGAGAAACAACGCCGCTGCCATCCTCACGCATGTCCCACCGGACTAAGGACACTCAGCAGATTCGTTACTTTCGAGGACTGAGTGGGCTTACAGTTGCTTATTCCGAGCCCACGTCACTGCTTCTCTTGCCACATGCGCTCCTTCCCAACAAATGCGTGCACTGTTGAGGCTGCCAAAGCTAATGGCGGTCTCCTATTCACAAAGCTGTCATTGGAAGGAGGCCGGGTTCGGGCTATTCACGGCAGCCAGCCACTCGGCGATCAGCCATAGCACCGACTGGCTCTGAAACGCCTTATAGGATCGAAGTATCCGTTTCCTCGAGTCCACGGACCTTTCACACATTTTCGCCGCAGTGATCGCGTTAAGCCTGCAAGACTAATTAAGACGTAGTTGGCGGCGACACACACCGGGCGCCTGCCACACCTGGCCAGTTGCGAAAAATCACGTGATTCCCCGATTATTTTTTCTTATTGTGTGCACTTGCACGTGTAGGTGAACACGACTCTTCTGAATAGCCAAGGAAACACTTCAATCATTGTAGGATTTTGGTCAGTTACAGTCAGTTGGTAACTAAGCACGCATGGTAAAATAAACGTGTTAAACTTCGTAACGACCCATTTCATTCTCTATACTATTCTTATTGTGAAATATGTTAGTAATTGTTGGGGTTTAACATCCCAAAACCACGATATGATTATATGAAAGACGCCGTAGGGGAGGGCTCCGGTAAAATTGATTACCTAGGACTATTTAAAGTGCACCTAAATCTGCCGTTATCGTACGCCTTCCCCCAGGCTGTTCTGTTTAAATGATGAAGTGCACTTACGAACAAAAAGTCATGTCAATTGGGGCCCTGTACATATTCTTATGCACTTCACTGATAAAATATTATCATGAATTCATCGCGTCAAGAACATTTTTGTTGATATTATCTTAAACGGCTGCCGGAAAATTTTACTAGGAATGAGAGATTTTGTTTTATCGTCAGCGGTTAGACATGACTAGTACTACGGTAGAGTGTTACGTTAACCATGAATAAGAAAAAGGGGAACTTCCCCACTTTCCTGAAGTCAGCATTGAAAGCTATTGACATAATAATCAGCTTAACGCGTGAGTAACTAACTTTTTATAGTGCCCAGTTAATTTGTTGCACCTAGGGGATAAGTTGATAACACAGGTGAAGCCAAATGGACGTGGTCGATATTTATTAGGAGTCGCACTATAGAGTGAGAAATAATTTGGCTATTTAATCACATAAGATGCGTAACAAGGTGCACATAAGCAATCGCAACTTTGTTCTATAGCTCTTTGCTTCGGAGTGTGCTTGATACATGAATTGTATGCCTGGTATCGAAAAGAAACGATTCGACCATCCTATTTTGTTTAATAAAACCTTAGTGCAACGTTGATGTTGCACCTTCGTGTAAAGCAATTAATTTTATCTGACAACAACAGAATAAAAACGACAGAAAACAAGCCTGCCAATGTCATGAAGACTAAATCAAGACGAAACCGCAGAACACTTTTGTGGCTTTTAGTTACCACTAATTTATTTCGACTTAATAAGTCTATCGCAATTAGTGACATTACAGTATCTGTAAGACATGTACTGAACAAGAGAAGGGGCCAAGGCAGAATGTTGCTAAGTAGCTATTGCATGAAGGGTGAACCATTTTGTGGACAGAAGACGACGAAGAGGAATGGTTTGCTCGCTCTGTGTGCTGCGCTCCGATTTTATCGGTGTAAATACACTGGCAAATAGTCACGTCCCGTCTCATTTTACGTAACATATTTGTGGTGGAGGTGCTGGTCCTTCCTTGTACCCATCACGAAGCTCCGCAACAGCCGCATCATCACGGGTCCTACCATGTCACAAGTTCAAGGAACATCGTCATCACCACCCACGTCTTCTGTGACTCCTATAGGTATACCTACGTTGTCCTACCTCCTGCTCGTGATCCTGGCGCATTTTCCGGACAGGATAGCCTCAACGTTGACAAGTCGCTCAATGTATATGAACGGATCAGCGCCAACTTTACCCGACACTCATGCGACACTCACGCGACACTCATGACCCGACACTCATGCTTGCCAAAGTGCTTTTTTACCTTGATGGCCCTCCGCGGGTGTGGTTCGAGACGCACGAAGCCGACATTAAAAGCTGGGACACTTTCAAGGAAAAGATTCGTGACCTTGTTGGAAACACCACTGCACGACAGATAACTGCGCGAAATCAGTTGGTTACTCGTCCACAGACGTCTACCGAATCTTACGTCGCGTGTATTCACGACGTCATCGCCCTTTGCCGCCAGGTTGACGAACACATTTCCAAGCCTAAGAAGGTATCGAATGTGCTCAAAGACATCGCCGACGATGCCTTCAACCTGCTCGTCTACACTAACGTCTCCACCATGAATGAAATCATCAAAGAGGGCCGGTGGTTTGAACACGCCAAAAGCCGCCGAATCACGCAGAAATTCACACGACTTCCCAACACGGCCGCAACTTTATCGTGTGACGCCGCTCACCAACCACCCACTTATGACCACGTCACCCGAATTGTTAGTCGGGAGCTTCAAGCTGCCTGTTCAGCTCCCATTCAACAGCCTGTTTTTACTACTCAAGCTACTGACCCATCACACCCATCGGTAGCCTTAATTCAATCTGTGGTAAGGCAGTACTTCGAAAATCTTGGTCTTCCGTCAGCATGTCCCGTGACTCACCCTGAAGTACGCCCGTACACCTTAGGTAACGCTCGCTGATCTCCTCCATCGTTGCCCTTCTCGAATCCTACGTAATGGCGAACCCCTGACGCCTAGCCTATCAGCTTTTCCTGTCATCAACCAGGACATAAATCCCGTTATTGCCGTCGCCGCTGGTCCAACCCAACACGTCAGAGCTGCCCTACGTATATGCACCCTACCACTTCTGGACGTCCAGCCGCTACACCGTCCAACTTTTACTCGCCGCCTCCTCACAAGCCTCTCCCCACTGACGATACTTCTTCCTATCGCCGCTACTCCCACTCCCCGTTGCCGCTACGCTGCCAATCCAGCTCTCCGTCGCCTCGGTGCTTTTGCTCGCCGAGCTTCTGGGGACGATCGCAGCAGGAAAACTAGATATTGCAGCTTATGGAGCTGAAGCTGTAATACCCACGACGCCCGGAAACCCTCTACTGACGCTACCCACACACCACAGTCTCATTGAAGTAAAAGTCGACAATGTTCCTGTTACTGCCCTTGTTGACACAGGTGCCCACCTGTGTCAACACACCTATTATGAGCGCACATCTACGCCACCGTTTGCAGAAGATCATGACGCCCTCTACGACTCAAGCCATACGTGTTGCCGATGACGTCGCTGTACAAGTCGTCGGAATGTGCACTGCTCGTGTCAACATTGCTGGTCGTCACGCCGTAGTTCTTTTTATCGTTTTAGATCGTTGACCCCATGACCTCATACTAGGCCTTGATTTGCTCTCGGCACACTCGTCTTTAATTGACTCTTCTTCTGGCACGCTCAGCTTCGAACTTCCCCTGCTCTCTGATGCCTGAGAAAAGCCCGCCAGCCGCTTGGGTCCAACCACTTTTGTTCGCTTGCCGCCTCGAGCTGTGACATACGTCTCTCTGTCATCAACCCCTGCAGTTCCCGACGGAGACTACATCGTTACACCGATAGCAGACGCACGACAGACGCGCAGTGTTACCGTGCCGCATACAATCGCCACCATCGAGGACAACTGTGTGTTTCTTCCGCTTCTAAGTTTCGTCCTCATTTCTCAAGTGTTGCCCGACCAGATGTCGCTTACTCAACTCACTGCCATAAGAGATGATGACATAAACGTTGTCGCTGTAACTGTTTCGGACCAAGCCGAAGTCTCACGGTTACGCGGTTCTGCCGAAACCATCTTTCGAAATATGATTGGACCAGACCTTTGCGCCTGATCAGGCCAATGCTCTCTTCCTCGTTTGGCCTCCTACGGTGAGATTTTTGACATCTGTGATCGTCCCTTGTGCCAGACTAATATTGTCAAGCACCGAAATCACACTGGTGATTCTGCACCCATCCACCGTCGGCCTTACCGCGTGTCCGCATCAGAACGAGCAGTGATTCAGAAGGAAGTGGAAAACATGCTATCGAAAGACATCATCGAACCATCGTCAAGCCCTTCGGCCTCCCCAGTGGTCTTAGTAAAGAAGAAAGAGGGCTCCTGGCGTTTCTGTATTGATTATCGGCACCTCAACAAAATACCCAAGAAAGACGTATATCCTCTTCCACGTATTGACGACGCACTTGACTGTCTTCAAGGCGCCACCTTCTTTTCATCTCTCGACCTCCGATCTGGCTACTGGCAAATTGCTGTAGACGAAATGGATCGTGAGAAAACTGCATTCGTTACCCCCGACGGCCTTTACCAATTCAAGGTCATGCCCTTTGGTCTCTGCAACGCCCCAGCAACCTTCGAGATAATGATGGACACGCTGCTTCAAGGATTTAAATGAGCGGCGTGCTCGTGTTACTTAGATGACGTGATAATCTTCTCACCCACCTTCACCACATACCTTGAACGCCTTTCGACCATTCTATCAACATTCCGACATACCGGCCTCCAGCTTAATTCCTCGAAGTGCCGCTTCGGTTTTCGTCAAATCAATGTGTTGGGCCACCTTGTTGACGGTTCCGGTGTGCAACCAGACCCAGCAAAAGTACGCGCAGTGATGAACTTTCCCGTTCCGCGCTCTATCTACGATGTTCGCTGTTTCGTGGGCCTATGCTCTTACTTTCGCCGGTTCGTGAAAGACTGCGGCACTCGCACGCCCACTCACAGACCTTCTCAAACACGGCGTCCCGTTTTGTTGGGGTCCTCTTCAAGCTAACGCTTTCTCTCGACTAATCACCGCTCTAACGACACCACCGATACCCACACATTTCGACCCAGATGCTCCTACAGAAGTGCCCACAGACGCTAGCGGTCACGGCATCGGCGCAGTTTTGGCCCAAACTCAGCGGGGCATTGATCGTGTAAATTGCATATGCAAGTAGAAATTTCCGGAGCCCTCCACTACGGCGTCTCTCATAATCATATGGTGGTTTTGGGACGTTAAACCCTACATATCAATCAATGCATATGCAAGTCTCTCCTTTCAAAGTCTGAGCGTACTACTCTATAACAGAACGAGAATGCTTTGCCCTTGTCTGGGCTGTTTCGAAATTTCGTCCTTGTATGGCTGCCCGTTCCTTGTCGTCACAGATCATCGCGCCCTCTGTTGGCTTTCTTCACTGAAGGACCCTACTGGATGACTTGGTCGTTTGGCGTTTGGTCTTCAGGAGTACTCCTACTCAGTTGCCTACAAATCTGGACGCCTCCATCTGGACGCCGATTGCTTGTCCCGCTATCGTGTTGACCAATCAGATAAATTGGTCGGTGAGCTTGGCCCCAGCGTCCTGTCCATGTCTAGGTTTCGTCAGATTGGTGACAAACAGCATCGCGATCCTTCCTTGCGGTCACTCATGCCCGTCTGGAATCTGACCCTTACGACGTGTCACTCCGCATGTTCGTTCTTCTAAATGGCACACTGTGCCGTCGTAGCGTCCAGCCGGATGGCCCTGAGCTACTTCTAGTCGTGCCGAACCATCTACGTTCAGCGATTCTGCATGAGTTTCACGACTAACCAACTGCCGGACACTTGGGCGTATCTCGCACGTACAACCACGTCTGGCTTAGCTTCTTTTGGCGTGGTCTCGCATGGTCCTTTCGACGCTACGTGGCCTCCTGTGATAAATACCAACGTCGAGAACGACCTACCGCACCCCCTGCTGGACTCCTCCACCCGATCTCCATCCCTACTGAACCTTTCTTCCGTGTTGGTGTAGGCCTCCTCGGACAGTTCCCTTAATCAAACTCTGGGAACAAGTGGGTCGCCGTTGCTATAGACCATGCGACCAGGTTTGTCATCACTAGAGCATTCCCCACCAGCCCTGCTACTGACGTTGCCGACTTTTTGCTCCACGATGTAATTATACACCATGGGGCTCCTCGGCAATTGCGAATCGATCGTGAACGCGCATTTTTGTCACGCATACTCGACGACCTTTTGCGCTCTTCCTCAACGCAACACAAACTGAGCACTTCTTACCATCCTCAAACAAATGGCCTTACCGAACGCCTAAATTGCACACTAACAGACATGCTCGCAATGTATGTCTCATCTGACCACCATGACTGGGATCTAGCGCTACCTCACGTGACGTTAGCCTATCATTCATCTCGTCATGATACCGCAGGTTATTCACCTTTTTATATGATCTATGGCCGTAATCCGACTTTATTACTGGACACCCTACTACCGACTACTACACTTCCGCCGTGTGAATACGCGCGTGATGCTATCGCTCGTGCCAACCACGCACTTCAGATTGCCCGCTCTAGGCTGTTGGCTTCACAAGCAACCCAGAAGGCTGTCTACGACAACAATCATGTCAACGTTGACTTCTCACCTGGTTCTCTAGTTCTTCTCTGGTGCCCAGTTCGTCATGTTTGATTGTTGGAGAAGTTGCTATCTCAGTACAAGGAACCTTACCGTATCATACCACGGGTAACGGACGTTACCTATGAGGTCATTGCAGTCTCCAGGACTAACCTGTCTGCAAACACCCCCCGTGACGTAGTCCACGTCAGTAGGTTGATACCATACCACCCTCCTTCTGAAGAACACGTATAAAGTGCACCGAGCCGGTGCTTTTACAACCGGGGGGGGGGGGGGGAGGGTACTGCTATGTAGCTATTGCATGAAGGGTGAACCATTCTAGTGCACCAAGCCGGTGCTTTTACAACCGGGGGGTAATGCTACGTAGCTATTGCATGAAGGGTGAACCATTCTGTGGACAGAAGACGACGAAGAGGACTGGTTTGCTCGCTCTGTATGCTGCGCTCCGATTTTATCGGTGTAAGTACACTGGCAAATAGTCACGTCCCGTCTCATTTTACGTAACAATATTTTTGAGGGAGGGGGCACCTCCTTGAACTGGGGGGTGGGGGACGCCTCCTTAAACTTGTCATTGTTCGTTTTGTATGTCACGGCGAAAATACTTAGGGGAAGGGGGTGGCACTGGTTTGGTGTGCCATATTCTGCAAGAGTTGAAAAGTTGGGCTAGTTGGTTGAGATGCATGATATAACTGTGGTTTAAGCGCACGAAGAAAGACACAAAGAAACGTGAGACAATCTTTTGTTTTTTTGTTTTTGTTAACTGACTGTTTTTGCGTTGTCATGGTTGTTCTTTTTGCATTTCCGATGGAGGCGGAAATGTTGTAGGCCCGTGTGCTCAGATTTGGGTGCACGTTAAAGATCCCCAGGTGATCGAAATTTCCGGAGCCCTCCACTCCGGTGTCTGTCATAATCATATGGTGGTTTTGGGACGTTAAACCCCACATATCAATCATTCAATCAATGGTTGTTCTTTTGCTTTCATTAACATGCGTTGACCTTTATCTGGTGCATTTATATTCTTCTCTTTTTCAATATATATTTTAGTTGCGAATGAGAACTTGTCCTGTGTTCATTTGTCTCTTTCTTCGTGAACTTAAACCACAGTTATACGAGCCTTCCTCTGGCTACGCCACTAGATAAGAGTACAATAATTGTTCATGCGTGCCTGCGTGTGTGTGCGTGGGCTCACTTTCATTTCGTGTTTTGTTTTTGAGATGTACCCAGCACCCACATTCATCTGTTTTAACAAAAATGCATTTACGTGCATCGCGTAAAGTGTCTCACGGAGGAATATTTGCCTCTTCTGCCCGGTCGTCGTCGGAAGGGATTCACGTGGACAGTTAAGGAACCGTTCCACAAGTGCCTTGCGCCGGTGATATATCTAAAACCATACACTACATTCGTGATGCAGTCCCTAGAGTTCTGCCCACAACAGATGTAAGCAGGTTTAGAAGCATTGCGTTGCGGTAAGTGAAACAGAAAAGGCATTAGGGTCACTGCAAGTTATGACGTTAATCAGTTTACATTACTTAACCGAACATGTAATAGATTCGATGACTTCTCTACTGACAAAATGTGGAAACGAGATCTTTTATTATTCAAAAAGAGAAAAAAGAAAAGTGACACCTTTAAGCAAATATGGCAAATATGTGGTAAGAGGAGTGGTAGTCGGCGTCAGTAGTCGAAATCAAAGCAGAGCGCTGTACTGTAGTTACCCCGTGTTACTGCGTTGGAAATCGTGTTCATTGGAGAAACGAAAGAGCTTGCCCATTTTCCGGGCAATTACGATGGGTTTATGGAAGGGAGTGCCACTGTATGTCTATGTTTAGAAAAGACGCTATGACCAGGAGACTTAAACTAATTACGAGCTGTAGCTTAACGTTTTGAGTGGCCAGCCATTGCACTGTAAGCTGCGGATCCGAAAGCATACACGCTACATGACGACGTTCTTGATCCAAGTATGCTTTTCCGTTTGCTATAATGTGATTGTGGGAACATTGTGCATAAAGACTACATTCTACGGGCTGAAGAGAGAGAGGGGCTGCAATTGACCTGCAAAGCACTGTCGCCTCTAAGCAAAAGACGAGGAAAGCGCACAAACCTAAAACTTTTGTGTGTTACATTTATTATTTAACTAATAAAAACTAAAAATGCAAGTTAACAAGCAAATAAGTGTCCTACAGAGAATACCAGCGCATAGAATCATAGTGCTGTTGAGCTTGCAGTATGTTCCACCAACTTGCCCACGCCAAAGCCATCCACAAACTCTTTTTCGCGAGAAGGGTCGCGTGAGCGTGTATCATATAGCCGTGTAACGGTGAAAAAGCAATCTGCTCTCTGCAAAGGTCTAATATTACATTGTCAGAGTGCTTAGGTGTGTTGCCCTTACAAACATAAGGGACATTGGCTGTGTCTGCAAAGGTCTAATTGTACAATAACAGATTGCTTAGGTGTGTTACCCTTACAAACATAAGTGACATTGGCAGTGTAAACACTCCAGAAATGTATTTTACTTGCCTTTATAGCTTGATTAGAATAATACACTCTTTTATTAGAGAAAATCACCGCTAACAAGTCCTCATTCTGGCAACACCTTCATTTTTCTCTTTCCTTCAATGTCACGCATCGGGGCTGGAAGGCCCGCAACACGAAGCCATATCTGGTGAGCCACAATTTCCCTTACACTCCCGTCGAAGAGGCTCTCTTGAAAGCCGCGCACGCCGCTGCCACGTTATATTGGGTTCTCTTTGAATACCATGAGTACACAGCACATTCCGTGGAGCCGCAGTTTGTTTACGCAGACAGTAGGAATCCCTCGAAAATAAGCGAAAAGTTTCTTTTTCTCTTCTTCATCGGCCCGTTAAGCTTCTGCGCAGAATCTAAAGGAATTGAAGCTGGCAGGCAGCCGGCACGCACCCACGTGTACGCAAACTCCTCCATTCGCTTGTCTCCCTCCTTCTCGCACCACCACGGGACGGTGCTTTCACGTCTTTGTGCCGAACGGAAATTTAAGTGCGCATTCTGAAGAGCCACGCGGGTGAACTGCTCTCGGCGCTACTAGACCCGCTTTATTTCTCTCCTGATTGAGTCAGCCTTTCCGGAGCCGTGAACTCGTTATGTAGAGTTGGATATTTTTTGTCGGAAATGGCTCTCGAAAAGAATTTCCACTTTCGCACATAAAAGCACGACTCGAACGCCACTTCTTTTCGTTCTGATTCACAGTGCGCGCTGAACGAGAGCTTGAGAGGGCGTCGGGAGGGGCGGCTAGCACCGGGATCGGCGCGCGCTGACCGGGATCGTTAATTTTGTTTCAGTGGGAACAGCTCGCTAATTAAGTTCGGCACCAGTGGCGCGTGAAAGGTACTTGCTCGTGTCTTGGCGCTGTCACCTTCCTCGGGGCGACCTGTACTGCGCTGAAAATTCCATTTCATTTTCTCACCATTGTTTTCTCCCCCTCCCCAACCTCCGCTTATTTCTTTTCCTCCGGCACCTTCCTTCTCCTCTGAAAGTGACCGGCTTTCGCGTGCGATACACCGTGCCGTTCCCCCCTCTCCATCGCGGCCTCCCATTCGTATACAGGAGTCCGCGCGAGGACCCAGGCGGGAGCTCTCCGCTCCGCAGACCTACAGGTACACTGTGCGGTCCACAGTTCGCAAAGGCGGCCGTGTGCGCTATTGAAATCCGCGCTCCACTGCTGCCGGCAGGACACGAGAGAAAAACCGTCGCTGCCAATAACGTACAACCTGGAAAAGAGCCGCGCGTGCTCCGCCGACTGACCCAATTTCCTTCGGAACAGCGAGCGTGTTCGTTTTCTTGCGGAGGCTTTGTTTTCGACGGCGCCGCATGCGCCAAGACACCGCCGAGGTGGATTTTTAGGGAACCCGCCTCCTCCCACCTATCCCGGTTCCTTCTTCAACTCTCCGTTTTAGGCATGAAACGCCGTGGCAAGGCAGTTCCCCCTCCCCTCTCTCTTTATTGAGTTGTTTCCACTTCGAAGAAACGAAGTGGAGGGCGGCTAGAAAGGAGCCAGAAAAGGTAAGGCATTAAGAGAGATGTGTAGAGGCGTGCAGGTTGAAAAGTACCTCCTATTGGCTCTTTTTGCGTGGACCACCATGTCCAAGAAAAAATGCGGGGTCACTTGTTGCCATGACGTTATTTTACGGGAAGCACTAAGCCTGCATTATCTCTGAGAGGGCTCCGTTATGCGCATTAACGCACTACGTAGGTGAGTGCGCATACGCCACGAAGCAAGGCAGCCACGTATTCAACGCTATAGAAAGGAAATGCTCAGTCATTCCTTCTGAAAATGCTTCTAATTACGTGCCAGAAATAAAAGTTTCGACGAATAGCATTTCACCATTAAATCTGTATTTGCTTCAATAATTTACAATTATGAGTCTCTGTTTGAGCATTAATAGACAACAATTCTCACGGGGGTTTCAGGCATTGGAGCACAGAGGACTTTACTATATTATGCAGGCGCACACTTCCATGTTTGTTATTCAAACTAGTTTCAAACTAACCACAAGGGTGAAATAGCATCTGTCTACATAGCTCACCTGATTCAAGAAAAGTCCATCGCGTTGAGGCAGTCTGCGAATTCTCGTCTCAATATTACTAAAACAAGGCTTTTTTAAAAGTCTAGGCTGTTTTCGTTATGTTTTCATCCCTAGATGTTTCAGTTGGGTGTGAACAAAGGATTTAACAGTTAATTGGGTGAGCTCCCAAAGAATTTACTTGAACAATTACAGGTCATAGCGAAATACGTGAACACAGTCGCTTGTAAACGTGTTTATTGTTTACTGCTATAATGGGTAAGTGCACGCATTCACTAATAATAAGTACAGTGCCAAGATTCACTGAAAATTCCTCTTTGTAAAAAAATTTCGGTGTTTGTTTGTCTGCTACGCTTGTATCACAGTTCTCTCCAGGGCTGGGCAAAGATACTTTGAAATTGTTTCGTAATACAAGACTCTCAGGCAAGAACAAGAAGTATTTGAGCTGCAGATACAAGATACAACAACACTGATTTTATCTGATTCGATACATTCGAACTGTATCTTAAGATACTTCAATACATTCGCAAGTTTGTTATTGCGCATCTATAAAACGTAGGATGAAACACCCATGCACTAAAATTGTCACTTGAAAATCGATTAACCACGACTAATCATTTTTATTCCACTTGAATGAAATTTCTCTTAATATCTCAAAAACTTTGTGTTTCTTGCTCAAGGTAAGTTAAGTTTTTATTTCAAAACAACGTTTTACCACTGCTCTAGCCACTCAACATGAAAACTGTTAAAGGAACGCTGATATAGCGCTTACTCTTTGTCGCATTTGTAATGTGCAGGAGACGCTACTCTGCTCACCGATGACCTAATGGATTGCGATATAATCACAAGAACTTCAATAAGAAGTCCCATCACGATAGTGCAAATAGCGCCATAGAGTTTTACCTTACCGGTAAACGTATCACAGTTTTTCGCAATACCAGATATTCACGCAGGTATACAGCGGTGACAGCGCAGGCAGCGATATTCCTTGCGACGCATCGTGTTTTCGAACAAAGCATAAAACTGCAATGACTTGTGTTCCACTTATGTGATGGCACATGACATACACTTATTAAGTAATGTGCAACCTTAACATTTTTTTCTTCTGCGACAGAACATGTGCAGCCCAAAAAAGACGTACATCATAGTTGCGCAAAGCATCGCGGGACACAGCCGTCATTGCACTATGTTGCCACCTTTATAGCTACAAATACCCGATGATTAGTAACAGTAAAAGCATTCGGGGAAACCTACAAAAAAACAAAAAAACATGTATCCATGTAAAATAGAAAAGCAGTTCCATACCAAACGCCTTGATGAACTCTAAAAACCGATACAGGGTAATAATTGTTGCGTTTTACGTGTCAAAACTACGCTATGATTAGATAGACGCCTTAGTCGGGGGCTCCGAAAATTTTGACATCTGGGTGTTCTATAACACAAATTAATCACACGAGCCGATAACATTTTCTCTCCATCGATATGCGGCTGCCGTGACCTCCGGGTCAGAAGTCACTTGCCGAGTTTCAACCCTCACCTCACTGTTACGGGACGTCCTCTCGGGCTATCCACGTGTAACCATCATAACTGAGCCACTGTGTCGGCTATAACCCCAAATATATGTGGCAGCTAAGCATTTAGGGTAACACCACACAATATTCAGCGCTGATAGGAAATTGCACAAAATGACCCGTTGCGACGCTCATGAGAAAAATGGAACATTTGGTAGAACAGTATTTCTCCTGTCCACCTGCCAACACTGTCAAGATGGCCCCTAGTTATTTACGTTATTGTAATTCAAGTTCCATTTCGCTATTTTGCTAAGTACTAAGTGGAATGTTTAGTTATGTATACTTCAGACACGAAAAAGATTATTATATATTTGTTCTCAACATCGCCTTATGTCCCACTTGAGCAGTTAGCTCAAGTGTTATATAAGTATGCAAAAATTATCAGAAATAACGCAGACACTTAAAAGTAAAACTAATGCAGAGAGGCTATTTTTGCAGCACGTTAAAAACGAATTCTAGCTAGCTGACCGAAAAAAAAACAATACAGAGACATGGTAATGGTGAAAAAGTACAGCTTAAAAACAACTTCTCCCAACAATCAAATTATGATTTGAATTACTCGGTGAATAAAAAAAACAGAATTACGTCGAGGTTGCTTATTCTGTTTGTTGAATTTTCGTTCGTTAAATCACGCATCGGTGGTTCTATAGCTGTTATAGAATGTCAGTTGGAACTTTATTTGCATATAAGTTAAACTTACAACCACGAGGTCCTTCAAATCGCCGATGTGTAAAATCCTGAAGACGCAAAGTAACTCATTCTTGCACTCTTCAGACTTCATAACGACGCAGAACGCAAGAGAAACTTCAATAACCACGCTGTAGTGGCATAAGAATTTGTGCTAGAGGCACGCATGGAGTTCGGAGCACAGGACATGGGGCTAAGAGCCACATCACCTTTCACAGACACAACTAAAAAGAAAACAAGAACGAGAAAACTGAAGGTTGTGTGGGTGTTGACGTGCGTGCGCATGTCTGTGGAGACGTGAGTGCTATCACCTCTATCAATAGGAACGATTAGAGCTCATCGCATCTCACAGCTTGAAAGTTCTGACGGAAAGATAAAATAATGTCAGTGCCTATAGTTTAATTCTGCTAGCTAGCAGCAGCAGTGTAAGTTTGAGGAGCGAAGTTGAGTCTACCTTTATTGTTTCACACGGTAGTCACGTTGCGATCAGAGTATATCTTGTATATTAGGATGCACGGTGCATTCTTCGATGTATCAAACATACAGATACTGATACATGTATTCGTGACGTGTCGCAATATAGATACAATATACACAAAGGGTATCTAAGATAGTATCGAAGATACATATATCTTTGATAGGGCCCAGATCTAGCTTGGTCCATGATAGTCGCAGGTGCTCACTTGCCCACGATTGCGTCGCGCGCAAGCTGATCGTAACCACATTTCGCAAACAAATCTGTGCATATTTACTTGAATAACTGTAAGCCGTATAGTGCGTCACTTTATGCAGATTGTGTCTGCAGCGCTATATCAATATAACGGCAAAAGTCTTATGAAAAATGGTCGCCGTCCTAAAGCGACAGTATGCGCGTGCATTCTTGAAATATAAAATCTCACTTTTTTTCAAAATACTTGCATTTTATTTGACAAAAGCGCAATTTTTATCATACGTGGCTCTTACGTAAGTGCCCATTAGTATAGCGGTGTCCTTTTCCTCTCCATCTCGTTTTGTTATTTTTATCAGTGATGGTCTGCGGAGCGTCCGCACTTCAGTCTGGTTAAACTCCACGTGATGGGTGTGGTCGTCTGCACTGAGGACAGGGACGCACTCGTATTTTTAAAGAGAGCGTACTATTTTAGCGCGTCAATCTTATAGGTCTACGGCAGCACTATACTTCGCGTACCCGGGGCAGCTAACCCTTCGTAACACTGTTTGGCGATTCGAACGCAGTCGCACCCAGTGACATTGCTTGTTACCTGATTTTTCGCTCACAATTAACGACGCCGACAACAACGCCACAGTTTGCGTGAAGCGAGCTCTTTAACTCTATCCTGTTTATGTAAGCGGCGAGCTTATACCGCATTGTTCTCTGAAATGCGATTCCGGAGCTGTGTGTATACGGATTACTTTCGTGTCGTATACATTTTTGACCCATTCATATACGCGGCTACACGACGTTTGTCGAAGATAACACGATCGAATGGCGGGAAGTTATCAATGAGAAGTAAGATGAACCCAGATTAGGTTTGTGGGGTTTAACGTCCCAAAACCACCATATGATTATGAGAGACGCCGTAGTGGAGGGCTCCGGAAATTTTGACCACCTGGGGTTCTTTAACGTGCACCCAAATCTGAGTACACGGGCCTACAACATTTCCGCCTCCATCGGAAATGCAGCTGCCGCAGCTGGGATTTGAACCCGCGACCTGCGGATCAGCAGCCGAGTACCTTAGCCACTAGACCACCGCGGCGGGGCCTAGATGAGCCCAGTCGGTGTTTATTATAAGGCAACAATTTCTCACTCAGTGGTGATTTACTAGTGTTCACAGTCGACGATACGGAATTAATTTACAAAAAAAAAAACTGCGTGTTTCAAGATAGTTCTATGTATCAGCAAGTTTCCTCTTATATTTTATTCGATATGAACTTAACTCACTCTAAAACTATACCTACGTTAGAATTATAGGACTTCCCACGCTTCTGATAAAGGCTCGTGAACTTGCCCATGCCCATCTGTTGCCTGCTTTTTTATTTTGCATTTCTTCATAGCCGCCTTACAGTTAACGACCATAATAATGGCTTTCACAATGGTCTGATTCAAGAACCAATGCGTCAATTAGGAAAAACAAGCAGCACTATGAATCCCCACATCTTAAAACGTCACAGGTATGCCTGTGACGTTTTACGGATCCTGTTCGTAGTAGGAGAGCGATAGGCAGCGATGGTCCGAGTCAGGTTTGCCTCTCACAGCCCCCCCCCCCCCACCTTCTTTTTGACGTGCCACATGGTCTGCACATACAAGCTTCGTTCAGTCATTTTAGTGACTCATTCATGACTTCTTTGCGCAAACATGTACACGGACACAAGGAAAAGAGGCAAACAACACGGGCGCAAACTCACAACTGGTTTATTTTGAACAACGAACTGTAACCTATATCTTCACGTAGCCCACACGCCCCCCCATCGGTGGATCCAGGAACAAACGAGATAACTAAAGAAGCTTATTCAGCGCTACGTCATGATAAGAACCACAAACGACAAACATTGAAGAGTTCACGCATCTGCAGACGGATTGTTGCACGTGCCTTTCAAAAAATCAAATTCTTTATCGGACAAGGTGACGGAAGCTTGGCTAACACATTTTTCTCCCATGTTTCTAATATGGAATGCTTCAATCAACTCCCTGTTAAGCTACGTGAAGCTCCCTGGCTACGTGAAGATATAAGTACAGTTCGTTGTTCAAAATAAACCAGTTGTGAGTTTGCGCCCGTGTTGTTTGCCTCTTTTCCTTGTGTCCGTGTACGTGTTTGCGCAAAGAAGTCATGAATGAGTACCAACTCGCCCAACTTTCAGTACTGCTGTTACATTTTAGTGACAATTATTGTGAGGTGGACGTCGGCTCTGAGGGAATGATAGAATTTCCTATTTAAAAGCATTAAAGTACGCGCCTAATACAAAAGTGATAGCTAAAACACGCAAACAAGATCACCGCTGAAGTGCGAGAGTGAAACTTTCGACGCAGTCAGAGCAAATTAAAGGCATGTGTGTGAGGACAGCAACAAAACAATAAATGCCCATATATATATATATATATATATATATATATATATATATATATATATATATATATATATATATATATATATATATATAGTATATATATATATCATAACACATGATGAAAGGAAGGCTTACTCAGACCGACTGGGTGCCCTGTGCTGGGATGAGGGTAGTGAAAGATGAGAGAAAAGGGGGATGTTATCAAAAGTGGGAGAAGAAAAAGGAAAAAGAAACGATAATCGAGTAAGAGCAGAGAATAGGTCGGAGTACATATTGAAAGAGGTGAAGTCCTTCCACTAGAGCTCGACTGATGCTGTCGCTATGCGCAGAGGATCGAACGGGCAGCTCGGGGCGATTGCGGGCGCAGAAATTTAACAAGTGAGCTCCGACAAGGCAATCTGCGCACGTTCCCCTCGGTGCGGACGCGACCTCGTTAGGGAATCATGGGGGTCTCCCGTAACACCCGAGGCTCTTTTCCCTTAAAGCTCTCCATATTGATGACAGAAGAGCTGCGTTCGAGGCAAAAACGCCGAAGCAAGAAGAAGGCCGAGAAAGCAACGCGATGGGAGAGTCGCCGTAAATTTTCTCGCCTTATAGAAGCGCGGGATACGTACGCGCCGCAATTTGCAGCGCCCCGGCAGCCCGCGCGTCGTATTTGCAGCCGCGCCTCTTTACGCGCTGTTAATCACTCGCCCGAGTTGCATATATACTCCCCAAGGAAAGCGTTTTTTTCTCGCTTCCGTCCCCTGTTTTCCTCTCTTCTTTACGTCCTGATTCGGTGCGCGCTTTGGGAATTAAGCCGCGTGGGTGCTTCGCGGCAAAACATCTATTGACTCCCGCTGTGCAAACGTGCCGTGGTTTGCTGCTAGAACTTGAAGGTTTTATCTTCCTTCTCCAAGCACGAAATCGTGCATGCTGTGATAAAATATCAGAGAGCAAGAGGGAAGAAAAATAAAGAAGGAAAGCGAATCTAGGTCGCGTTCTATGGAGACTGTGGGCCGCGGACAAATTTTCATTCGCAGCGAGGTTTCGCCTTGGCATGCATCTTTTTGCGTGAAAAGGCTCGAGAATCGTATATTGAGCTGTCTGTAAAGTGCAGGTGGAGATCCACGAGAAAAGGGGGAACGAGCTGCGTTAGAGGAGGAGGGTGCACAGTTACACCCCTGCTCCTTTTTGCGGCGGAGTCGCCGAGCGTGACGTATACGGTATCCGCATGCATGTACGCTGCGTGCATGTGCATGTAAGGACAGTATACACGTGCGTAAAACTGCGCCGGCGAAACGGGCGTCGGACCACCAATTCCGGCACGTACGCGTCTTGCTTGCCCACGTTCATCGCCAGCAGAACCGCGTTAAGCGAAGAACAAGGGGAACGCCACGACGTGCGAGAAATGAAGTCCGATTTTAAGAAGGTTTTTCGGGTAGCACTCCTTGAAAATATTTTTTTTTTGCTTCGCTGTACCTAAGCAGAAGTGGGAAACTTCCAGGGGAGAACGGGTATCATTTTAAGGCGTGCGCGTGGCGTAGAAGCTATGCAGCTCTTGTGCTTGACCTAGATCTGGAACAGCCCAAGTTCTTGCTGAAAAAATGGCTTACATGCGTCGTTTGCTTGTTTTGTGGTTGTTCGTCAACTGAGCGTATCAGGCTCAGGGTTTCTTGGTTCGCCACTATTTGTCTTCAGGAATAGAGCTGCCTGATATCGCGAGAGAAAAAAATAAAGCACCCAGAAGCACTTTGGTATGAAAACGATTCTGTTCCTTTTCCTTCCATGCTACAACATTCATTGCCATTTGCTACAAAGTGCCCTGTCCCTTGTTTTATGCGTATATTTTTCCCAGTGTACGCTAGAATTTCATATCACGAAAGATGTTCTAGCTGTTTCTCTGCAACATTTTCTTTCGTAGGTGCCATCGTTATATATTTGACATAAAGTATAAAAGTAATTTCTTCTTAACCTACTTTTCTCACCATCTCCACCACAACCAATCGCTGGAGAGGACTCTGTACTTTCTCACCAAGTCTGACCACGCACCTTTTAACCATGCCATCCGACAGCAAAGTCAGATGTGTTGTCAAACCATGCGTGTCATCCGTGTGGTAAATTCCTCGACGCTGTCCATACTTGCAAGGAATGTATGTCTTGGAACTCACTGTAACTAATTCAATCATAAAACCCTAAGCAATATAGGAGAGTATAATGACTTTTGTTATACACACATGACGAGTTTGGTGGCCCACGTCCATGAAACACGTCAATAAGTTCAAAGAAACGAACGCAGCACCTAGACTAGATTCGGCTCGACTCTCACAGTGACGGCTGCCATTAAGGGTTTTTGAAACTAGCCTCTGTGCGTGCGTGCGCGCACGCGTGTGTGTGTGTGTGAGCGCGTATGTGTGTGTGTGTGAGCGTGTGTGTGCGTTTATGTGTGTGTGTGTTTGTGTGTGTGTGTGTGTGTGTGTGAGCGTGTGTGTGAGCGTGTGTGCGTTTGTGTGTGTGTGTGTGTGAGCGTGTGTGCGTTTGTGTGTGTGAGCGTGGGTGCGTTTGTGTGTGGTGTGTGGTGAGCGTGTGTGCGTTTGTGTGTGTGAGCGTGTGTGCGTTTGTGTGTGTGTGAGTGTGTGTGCGTTTGTGTGTGTGTGTGTGAGCGTGTGTGTGTGTGTGTGTGTGTGTGTGTGTGTGTGTGTGTGAGCGTGTGTGTGTGTGTGAGCGTGTGTGTGTGTGTGTGCGTGTGTGTCAGGCGAAAATCACGGGATAAAGAGAACATGACGTTTCACAGCTGCCTGTTTATGCACCAAATTATTCGGGAAGCACTGTACACTATACTGTCTTTGCAAGCTGACTGTGCAAATACATTTTTTGGGGAGCTTGAACTTCATATTTATCTCGTTTCATCATTGGACAATTTTCATATGCTATTAAAAATTAACAATGAGCCTGAGCGCAGGCTTTTGTGTAGATATAGCCTCTGATAAAGCATCAACACTTCCACTGAAACTTTGTATCAACACTTCCACTGAAACAGATGTACGAGGCCAAGTGAATATTTTCGCATAAGCTGAACGTCAGCTTCTGCGTTTGTCACAACACAAAAAAGACGCTTGTGGAAACGGAGCAACAGCCAATTTATGACCTGCGATTGCAACCGGAGCTGGAATTATATAAGCTTTCAACCAAGTAGTACGCATTTGATTGTTGGGCGATTTCCACAAATGTTGGCATGTTAATTTATTTTCACAAGGAATGATGTCATAGAAATGAGTTAGATTCTTCCCATACTTGGCTAGCTTAACAAAACTAATTTACGAACTTGAAGTGCGAAATAAAGCAAAATGAGTGTCGATGGAAAAAACACTTGTCGCTGGTTGGAGCCGAGCCCATGGTATGCCACATCGAGCAATGAGCTGCTTTATCATTTACCTGACATTACGTACTGTTTGAACTCGGGAAAACCGGTTGCTTATGCTGTGCTTCATGTCAAAGATCGTGAAAGCCCAGCCACCCTCTCATATGTGATGAGAGAAAAAAGGACATCAGATGTCATGAATACAAGTGTTCGGGGCTGGCGAACTTTCCCAAGACGAAGCAAATATCAACAACAATAAAAGGCGTGCTCTGCGAGAAAAAAAATAAACGAAGCCCAGAAACTACTCAGATCGTGCAATGGAATGGCGAAAATTCACCCAGAAAGACCGTGGAAGGTGTACTTTTTTGTTTTGAGGGCTATGTGTTTCAAACCAAATGGAGTATTGACTGGCCGGTGGTTGCGATGAACTAAGAGGGGTATATTGTATAACAAATATCGACTACAAAGGGCAGGTTAGAAACCAAGTGGCAAATTGTCCCCGACACGCTTCCAAGAGAGCGGCAGTAACTATCGTCATCATCGCCAGTATAATCGTCTCGTCGTCGTCGTCATCATTATCATCATCACTGACAACAACAATAACATGTTATCATTGTTCGTCCTACTTATAATAAAAACAATATACAAGAACGTTCACAGTTCACTGGAGCGGCAAATCGCCAATTCATCTGCGCTAACTTTCGTTTTCTTCATAATTACGTGGAATATTTAGGAATAATGCAATTCTTTTCCTGTTTTCCCAGATCAATTTCTTCTTTGCTTCACAGTTGTAGCAAGAAAAATACACATAAAATTGTGCCTAGTTTCTCATAATTTTTGGTCCAACTTAAAATGATTGTGTATGAGTTCAAGCCATGGCTACAAACAGTCGGATCCATCCATAACACAGTCTTGAGGTCGTGCACGCGACCATAAGCGTAGCCCCGCCGCGATGGTCTAGTGGCTAAGGTACTCGGCTGCTGACCCGCAGGTCGCGGGTTCTGATCCCGGCTATGATGGCGACTGCGATTCCGATGAAGGCGGGAATGTTGTTGGCCCGTGTACTCCGATTTGGGTGCCCGTTAAAGAACCCCAGGTGGTCGAAATTTCCGGAGCCCTCCACTACGGCGTCTCTCATAATCTTATTTGGTGGTTTTGGGACGTTAAACCCCACATATCAATTGATCAACCGTAAGCGTATAGTCAATGCGAAATTATAGGGCACATATAGATATTGAGAGTCGGATTCGGTTAGCGTAAAAGAAAGTATGCCGCATTAGTAACGTTGGACATCGCGAAAGCGTATGACAGCCTTGAGCATGCAGTTTTAGTTAAGCAGTTGCACAACATGAAGCTTCCAAATTACATTACGGCATCGATTCAGGAATTTTTGTGTAATCGGACATTCTATTGTTCCCAAAGCGGCATTTATTCGTCTACGTATGCGCAAACACAAGGCGTTCAGCAAGGGGCAGTCTTTCTCCTGTATTATTTTTCCTGTATTATTTTCTCCTGTAATATACTAATGAGTTATACACCACGACATGAGAGCGTACACACATATGTTTATGCGGATACATCGCATTTTTTGCTGCGGCCGACAATGTTCACAATCTATACCAGGTGCTATTCATACTTATCAGCTCTAGAAGGGTGGCTTGATGAAATACACCTGCATCTGAATGTGCGAAAATGCTCCATACTGCCATGTCCTTCGAAAGACTCCTCATATTTCTCTTTATTATCATCTAGAGTGTATTCCGCAAGTTGAGCAAATAAAATACCTTGTTGTGCAATAGGATTGCTCCTTGTCTTGGAAGGGACACATCGAATACGTATCAGTAAAAGGTGTTCGGGCGGTCGGTTTGTTACGCAAGATTAGTCATAGTTGATTTGGCTCACAAAGGCAAACGATTTTATCAGTATACTGCATGTACGTTTGATCGGGGCTGGAATTTGAATGCATATTATACGCTGACGCTCCTGCTTATAATCTTCGCCCGCTTGTAATGCTTGAGAGGCAAGCCTTGCGTCTGTGTTTAGGTCTTCCTAAATTTGTAACCATTAAAGTCTTGTATATCGATGCTAGACTCCCATCACTTGATTCACGTTTCAAATTATTGGTGGTACAATCATTTTTAAAACTCTATGAATCCCCAGTAAGGCGTTCCGAAACAGTTTTTATCTCCCAGCCTGAGTTGTACTTAGGAGCATATTAGTCAAGATTTAACACGCCTCAAGTTCTCCATATACAGAGCTTACTTGAAAACTTAGATGTCCGAATAAATGCCGTATCTCCGATCAGTGATAGCGACAGCTCCATCAAACTACAGTTTGACGAAATTTTTCCAAAACAATTGAAACTAATGTCGGACAGCACTTTAAATTCTATTCTAAGTGATTATGTGTTTCATTCCTCAATAAGGGCAGTCATTGCGACAGATGCAGTGCAAAATACAGAAAAATGTAAAATTGGGATATTCGCCCCTATTCTAGATTGGTCACTTTCTCTACGCATTCGAGATGTTGTACCCGTTTTTGTAGCAGAGTTTTTTTTTTCGATAATTTTGGCTCTCCGCAAATTAAGCGCACCAACTAGTTCGGCAATAATTTTAACTGATTCGCTGTTGGTGTGTTCTTCTCTCACTGCAAATGAAAACTCCCACGTTCTGAGTACTTTTAAATTATTAGTTCCACCATATATACAGTTGGTTAAATTGGTTTGGGTACCAGGGCATAAGGGAATTTATTCAATGAAATGGCGGATGCATTAGCTAAGTCATCCTAAATGGCCCAGTTAGTCACATACTTCCAGCATCTAAATGTGTTATAGGGGCTAGATTTAGGAGAAAAGTTATGTTGGAAGAATTTTCTTTGCCATATGTAATAAACACATTGTAATTTCAGCACCTAAATCATCGTTGTAACAGTAAATTATGTGACACGCGTGCAGTTGAAGTCGCAATCACAAGGCTGAAGTGTCATACTCCATACCTAAATTTTTATTTACACAGAGCTGGTCTGGCTGATTCCCCTAATTGTTAATTTTGCGGAGTCCCTGAGACATCAGAACATTATCTGATATATTGTAAAAAATACGCTGCATTGCACAAAATCTGATTAGATGCCATTTTCCGTCTCGTAGGATTGAAGTTGACCACTCCAAATGCCCTTTCTTTGGGGGCTTTGTCCCTGGGGTTCACTGACGGGAGAGTTACTGGTGCCTTGCAGGAGTTTATTAAAGCTTCAAAGAAATTCAGACTGTAGAACCTATTATTACTCCTAAATTACCTTTTTTAATTGCTTTATTCATTCATTTACTTATTGTTGTTGGCGAAACCATCTGCTTCATTTTCTGTATTCGTTATTTCTAATTGTATATTTCTCATTTAATTTTTGCCTTTTTTCTATAGTTTAAAGACTCTGAGCTAACAAATTAACAGTATTTAGTCAGGACTACCCAGTTCTTGGCCAATCCCCCACCGTGGGTGTCTGCCACAGTTTCCAGGCACTTCCTTCCTTCCATCCTTCCTTCCTTCCATCCTTCCTTCCTTCCTTCCTTCCTTCCTTCCTTCCTTCCTTCCTTCCTTCCTTCCTTCCTTCCTTCCTTCCTTCCTTCCTTCCTTCCTTCCATCCTTCCTTCCTTCCTTCCTTCCTTCCTTCCTTCCTTCCTTCCTTCCTTCCTTCCTTCCTTCCTTCCTTCCTTCCTTCCTTCCTTCCTTTCTTTCTTTCTTTCTTTATTTCGTTCTTTCTTCCTTTCTTCCTTCCTTACAGGGCGGCATTGGGATGCAATAAATTCGAATGGTCCATTCGCATTAAATGTCTCGAAACATGTTACGTCTGATTTTAAGTTTTCTCTCAAAGGTATCTGCAACTCTACTGAATATAAGCGAACAATATTTCGCGTAAAACGCTACCTAGAGTACGCGCAGACCTTCCCATCGAGTGTTTTTGGGTCAAAGCACATTTCTGCGAAGCCTAAGTTTATTCTCGCGCGCACGCTCACTTGAGCGTGGTGTATACCGAGGGCGTCGCTATGAAAACGCGATGGCTGTGGAACCCCCGATTTGTGTCAAGGCTATTATTAAAATTATGCACATGTGTCGAAAATGCTGTCGCTTGAGTGATGTGTGCGTCCTTAGTGTAGGCGGTCACTGGTATGTTGAAATGAAGAGAGAAAGATAGAAGGAGATAGGTTGAAAACGCCAAGAATGTAATCTTGATATACAGCAAATGTAATTTGAAAGGGGGGAAGGGGTTCGCGCACAAAAGAAAAAAAAACGCAATTTAGTTATGAGGCACGCCATGGTGGAAAATTCTGAAACAATTTTGACCCCTCTGAGGTCCGTTAACGTCCACCTAAAGGAACCCTGACACCAAACTTCAGAAACTTGAGGCGCATGTGGCGTTTGATAGTCCTGCAAGCGTTGGCGCTTCTGGCTGATCGTGAACGACAAACGTTGTCCTTAAGGTATTTTTAATTTGATTTTCAAGTAAGCGTGAGGGTTCATCTGAATTTTCAGCACCTTGTGACATCGCCAGTATAGTGTGACGTAGTTGAAAGCCCCAACATTCACGGGGCGCACACGAAAACACGGCTTGCGCCCACCGCTGGCTCTTGCCCCTCATTCCTCTCCCTCGGCTGTCGGGCTGCTCTAAAGTTGTTTTGGCTGCTTACGCCACGAACGCTTTTACTCCCTCAAATCACCCACATCGTTTCATCTTTCACCTGGGGTGGGTCCCTCGATTTGAAAACTTCCTGTTTAGCGTCACCACTAACGTAATTGAAGCTTGAGCGCAAGTGGTCCCAGACGCTCCGCCGCTTTTGGGTGCTATGTATGTTTCTTACAATTTTAGGCTGGCGTTTTGAAGTGACACCTAAACTGGTCACAATTAATGACGCTAGCATTGGTCTTACGATACGTTAGAGCATTTGCCATTCAATTTCAGTATTACCAGCACAAGGGTACAATGACAGTAAAAAAGCCACAAACAAAAATTTCGCGGTTCGGGACTCTAACCCACTCTGAGTTTAAAGAGGGTGGTTTCTTTTCTTGACTTCATAACCTTTTCTATAATAATGATCTCCTCCTCGCCACTTATTATTTTATAAAATACGCGGACAATGTGGCTATAATGGGCCTCCACGCTTTCCGGCTACACCCTGATATCTCCGCTTGCACAGTCGAAAACGCTAAATACAAAGTGAAATCACATGCATGAGTCAAGCGACACATGCCTGAGCGGGAATGCGACTGCATCGCGAAGCATGGTAGAAAAACAAATCGCTGATGAGTGCCCTCGTGTATGTACCAATCGAGAGCTTATTTCCTGACGAAGTCACCTTAACAGAGCTGCAGCGTCATGAAACTTGGCGAAACGGCAGGAAAACGCAAGATAGAAAAAAAAAATCTCTCGACAAATGACGGAGAAAGCTCAAAAATTACTGGTAGAAAGCCATCTATCAGCCATTGGTGGATTTAAACTTGGTGCACTGGGTAATTACAGGAATCACCACGAGAGGCAGCAACTTGTCCACACGTGCGCACGTGATCACACTGAAAAAGCCGCGTATTCAAAGAAAAAAAATGCTCAAGGTCACAAGGCACTCGGGACGTATTTTTTTTTGCCCATGCCGTCCCTCCCTCCTTAGCTCTCAGCGCTTTCGTCAGCACGAGAGAAGAGAGAATGCGTTAGCAGCGTGTGACCAATCTTTGCAACTCCGCTTGTGCTGGACGGATTCTTAAAATTTTGCGAAGTTGAATTCGTGAGGCAATAAGCTATTTTAGAGAATTCATTTCATGGTTACCTAATAGTGTTTCACTATCCCTTTAATTCTAAATACACGGGCATCCCTTCTTTTTGTACAGACGTAATCATAATTTTTGTACGCACTGCTGGAACCTCACGTCGGAATTCGAACTTCACATTCCGCTTTGGGAGCACAACATACAGCATGATGACACAAGGTTCAGCCAGCATTTTTACCTCTAGCGCTTTGGCTAATTTGTACATGCTGGGGATGTTTTTAAGTGAGAGTGCGTATCCACGGTTTCTACAATGATTACCTGTGACGTACCGCTCTTTTTGCTTTTTGTACTTATACTCTTTATTCTGTCATGGAAGGAGAGATTTTAAAAACGAATTGGAACCTCTGCCACTCAGCAATAACAGATAGGAACCAAGATTTCACTCCATAGTAACAACTTGTCGCGATGCTTCTTATTTCAATGTAAGTGGAAGCCGTGTTAGCATATAAACTATGTCGGGGCGGTGCATCATGTGTGTTCAGCTATTATCCGTAGGTGGCCACCGAAGACAAGCAAAAGACTCCACGGCTACTTGCGATGGGCGAGGAACTGTTCTGGGCGGACACTCCAAGTGTATCAGGAAATTTGTGCAGCCGAATCTGTGCAGCCGATTCAGTAAATTTGTGCAGCTTATCCGTCGTGGTTCTTCAAAATGTAATTTAAAGAACCGTTGGAAACTCAGCGGCCCATGGATAAGGACAGAGGGAAGCATCGATAAACAGAACTGACCAATTACAATTTTATTGTGGGCTAGTCAGCTGCTAGCCTTTAATAAGATCACCTGGTACGTGACGCCAACAGGAAGAGTGTTCCACACTGGCCGTCATGGGTATACTGGCGACGCTGGCTGACGCTCCCACGTTTGAACGCACATATATACCCCATAAAGAGCATGGGGTGGGTAGCCACCATGGTAGCTCAGTTGTTGGAGAATCGGACGAGCTATTCAAAAGTCACCAGTTCAGCCCCTGCCCATGGCAAATTATCTTTTCATTCCTTCTCTGTCTTCAGAGTCACGTTACATGTACTATTAATAGAATCTCCTACACTTTACTTGGTAGCATTGTCTCTTACTTCTCAATAACATTCAGTATAAAAAAAACGAGTCCTTACAATTTCCACTTTTTCCCTTCGTGTGCTTTTCAAGACAACAAGCCCGCTTTTCGTCACACGACCCTCCTCGGGAGGCTCGTAGGCGTCCGCTCTAATTAGCGTTCAATTGATAGTGGGACCTGTGTATATGTATGTCCCGTTCTAGAAGTTCCTCGTGCTCTCTGGCGCCGTTTTTCTTCAATAACAATAATCTGAAGGCGACCCTCTACTGTGAAATTTACGCAACTTGACAAAGAAGATGTGCATAACGTCCTGGAAAGTTCTTTTTGTTTCAAGAAAATTGCAAAAAAAATGTTTGCGACGTTAAAAATGCTGCTTTTGTTTGAACTGTACCAGAAGCTCTATACGCGTAATAATGCAGACTCCTTGGTCTTTCCCGAAAAGGGAAAGGGGCAAAAAGCAGAACATTAATACAGTGATATCTTCTGGAAGCAACGGAAAGGTGCTGCTGTTCATGCAGTGTTATGGTCCTCTGTGGTTAACATCAGCATCGATGCATTCTGTGCATTCAGAGTCATCCATCAGGTTTAAGGCGAAAGCCTTTATTGTCTTGTACTGGCGGTAACCCGTGTCCGTGCAGCATCCTGGCATGGTGCCAGTTGTGGTGTCTCTCCCTCACGCGGGAGGATAAATGAGCTTTTTATGAGCGCTGGAATGCGGATGGCGTCTGCACGATGCGCAAAGCGCGAGAATATGAACGCATGCGAAATTGACGCCGAATAGCATAGCGTCTCGCTGCGATTCGGGGTAAAAATTAAAAAAAAAGAGAACACGCACACATTCCCTGTGTGTGTGCCATTACAATGGGAGTGTACGAAAGACATGGTACAATCACCTGAATAGCCTCAGGATTTAGCCGAACACAGTTTGAAATTAGCTAAGTGTCCATTTTTTTAACATGAAAGTGTTTTATACGGGGGTCCACCAAGATTTCAGTAACGTATTTCTGTCACGGAAATGATGTATAAAAAATGTACACCATCAGACGTCAAAGAAAGAAGTGCAGTCAACGGGCACAGAACCTAGCTAATGTTCTAGCCACACACAGTCGTACCGTGCACGATTAACGTCCCCGTCACGTAGCTGGAGTCGTCGTAGCTACGGCGAGTTCAGGCGATTAAGGCAACAGGCTAGGTCAAGAAAACAGTACTTTATTGCTACGTTAGCAATAACGCGTATATATCCCGTAGAGGGACGATCAGCTCTATGAAGATAACAAAAGGCAAGCTTACACCTTTGGTCGTCGATCACCTTGGCTCGCAGGGAAGTCTGGGAAGTCCGGAGGTTCTCGCTGGTGGCGGGTGCAAGAGAGCTTCGTCTGTCGGCACGCTCATTTTGACCAACGTCCAGGTTCCCTCTTTCCAACGAGGGTTGCTTCCCTCGCCGAGAGAGAGTGACCCGTTCCGCAAGCCGGGAAGGGACGGGGGGGGGGGGGGGGCGCTTTGACTGTGGAGCGTAAAAGGCTTCATTGTCTCTGTCTCGAAGGGACCGACGTGTCCTCGAATAGGCTGCTGCGCTGCAGAAAAGGGAAAGCGAGCATGGGTGCGCGAGCTTCCCCACAGTCTGCAGCAGCAGATGCCGAGCACAGTCTATATCTACTGCACCATTATAGGAGCTAGAGCAGTCTTTCCAGCCACTATAGCACCTTTCTAGCCACTATAGAGCCATGGCCAGAGACTCCCACTATTTACAAACGTGCCTTCTATATCTCACAATGTCTTCTCACAGTGCTCTTAGGGCGCTGGTGTCTTCCCATGGCAGTGGTAAATTTATTCAACATTACTGTGTCCTTCACGATTAGCACTTTCCACGCAATTTGGTATACGCATCCATTCTATTCAGCATGCTTTCAATAGTATTGCAATTTCGGGAATCCCTTAACTACAGTACACTCTACCTTAACACACCGCGAGATGACGACCTTGGCCCAAGCGTCGTACTCTTCATAACAGGTCGACTCCTCTCTACTCATCTTCAGCAGTAGTATGAGCTTTATTTGGATTCTCGTTTATATTGACGTTACTCACACCGTTTTCAGAGCAGTGTTGTTCATACATCATTTTATTATTTATTGATCGCATGCGTTAATTAAGTAAAACGTGCCTTGAAATCCCCCCCCCCCCAACCACCACCATATCTTTCAGGGAACTTCTTTATAAATGATATCTTAGGTTGCGATCTCTTTAAAGAAAAAATTATCATTACTGGTTTGCAACCACTCGTAACCCTCGTTTGTAACTACTATATTAAAATGCACGAAGAAGAGCGCCGAATACGTGAGATATTGGAATTAAATAGCATTGACACCATCGTTGCAAAAGCTAATTTAGACTGACGGACTCATCAGTCGGCTCACTCAGACTCCGTTCGAGGCATAAGTCAGAGTCTGAATGAGTTGATTGATTGATTGATATTTGGGGTTTAACGTCCCAAAACCACCATATGATTATGAGAGACGCCGTAGTGGAGGGCGTCGGAAATTTCGACCACCTGGGGTTCTTTAACGTGCACCTAAATCTGAGCAGAGTCTGAATGAGTTTGGGTGAGAAATATTTTGAACTCGGTCCTCACGAAAACATTTACTCTCGTGAGTGTATGTCTGAGGGAATCCAGTTCAGAAAAATTTTGGTGAGTCTGAGTCCGAAAGAGTTCAAAGTGCAAAATATATTTCTTGAGTGAGCCTGAGTGAGCTCGACTTTGTTTTTGTTTTTTTTCCGGCCTATGCATGTTGTTTAAACGAAAAATTGCTCTGCGACGCACGCCTGCCTTTCCTGGCTGTAATACCGCGTTCCTCGCTAACACTCGCCCCGAGAAAAACCATGGTGGGATAGAAGGTTGGCACGACGATCTTGGCGTTTCTCTATATATAGTCCGGCCGTGGTGTTTAATTATACTGCAACATGCTGCGGGAGGGCGACCTTAGCCCAAGTTTTGCGTTAAATATACAAAGCTCTTCTGGCCGTCCCGCCTCTTTCTCGTATTACGTTCTCGCCGCGTTCAGTACTATACAGCTGCCACAATGGTGCGTTCAGTCATTGTTCAAGTACGTTATAGTCATAGACATAGGGATATACCACCAAGCATCAACTTGGGTGCATCCTTGTTAAACGGTGTACCTGCGAAAGAGCAATATATATTGTGCAAACTCTCCTATATCAATGTACAGTAAGCATGCTTTACTTGAGCATGATAGCGATGCCTACGAACGAGGGACTTCTCTCAAGCTATCAATCTCTTTTGATATCTACTTCTTTCCTTACCACGGGAGTTAATCGATATGTTTTATTCACGCGTGTGAAGTCCGCTGTTGAGCGCCGGCTACACTCAGGCATTTTTAATGTTCTTGCCCGGATGATTGAATGTGCGGAAAAAGTTACAACTGCATTTTTTGTTTTTGGCGTCTTTTCGATTGTACTTTGAAGAGTCCAGTCTTGTGATGTGTTGCCTAGTTTCTGCTGTACATTTTATTAATTTGCCACGTACTGATCCTCTTATAGCATAACTATTTGGACGAGTGACTGCATTGACTCACCGCCACGACCGTACACGGGACACAAAAATTTTAAGCTAAGCGAGATTGTTTGTGTTCATGATGGTTTTTGTGCAGCGCAGATAAATAGGACGGTGCACAAAAAAGCAGCGTCTGTGCCGTGTGTTTTTTTTTCTGTTCGTCATGCGACTCGTGAGTGATGCCCGACATTCATCATGAAAATTACTGGGACAGCCCGGAGACGCAGGCGCACTGTCTGCGCTGAACCGCAAGTCCCCCCTTCTTGCTTCCTTTTATCTTAGTGTCATTTTCTCAGAAATCTTCTCTGCTTTCCCTGTCTTTTTTTTCCTAATCATAATACTCTGGCCACATCTGGAGCATTACGTGAAGCCGCCCACAGAATACACGAAAAGAATAAACAGCAATAAAATAAGAAAGCAAAACTACATGTCTCAGCGAGTGTCTTTTGCTTGGCTGTTCTGCTTATGCGCACGGAGGCGGGGGGTGGGTGGGAGAGGGGTGAAAGGTCTGCCCCATACCTTGATTTAGTAAAGAAAGGGGGGGGGGGGCACTTAGATAACACTTTCACCCCCCTTCCATGATGGTGGATCCTGCACATGCCTATGTATATACTCTGTAAACACAAATGAGCAAATACGTGCCTGTTCAGCAGCTGACATATCCTTTTGCCACCCAAGCCAGAAATACGAATTCGCACTGCAGGGAGTAAAAAGAACTGAATACATTTTTTATCGTCGAGCTTTGGAGGTTATGCTAGTTGCTCCGAAGTAATATGGGAGTAACAATAAAAATATTAATTCAAAGTAGATAGTAGGTATTGTAGATAGTATATGTAAATACGGTTGAAAGCTTACTGAAATGTGGAGCGTAGGACGGGTATAGCACTGTCAGCAAAGTGCTTGCTGCACACGGTCGATGAAAGCATGGGGCGCTTTCCTTGTCGGAACTCGACTATCCAGTTCTTACTCAGCTTCAGGTTCTTAGAATAGCTCTGAACGCTAATGCCCTTTCCATAGATGGGGGAACATATAGAGGCACAGAGCAGTACTCCACCATTGCGCAGCTCTCACTGCGGAAACAGGCGGCCGCAGTTTTAAAAAACAAAACACTGTGCTTTTAAAATGAGCGTTATAAGCGGACGCCCACGGTTGTTAGAACAGCGTTGGTAGCCACCAGACACAAGATAACTAACTGATTCATGATGAAACAAGCGCAAAAATACTCACACTCGGAGAGGACAAAGACAAGCTCTCTGAGTGTGTGTATTTTTGCGCTTGTTTCATCATGAACCTTTACCAACACGCCCAACTGGCAGTCATCATAACCAATTGAACTGCGTATTTGCCGATTTTTAAAAACCACAACGGTGGATTAGACGGCGGCGTGCCTCAAAAGCGCGCGAATCTTCGAACTCACGAGCGCGGTTCACATCGCCGCCACCGGTCGCACACCAGACCAATACCACACATGGCTATGCTGCGCTTCTACCCTCTCCCCTCACTTCCTCCCCACCTCCGTGCTTTACTGAACTATTCATGGTTGCGTCTCTCATAATCATATGGTGGTTTTGGGACGTTAAACCCCACCTATCAATCAAACTATTCATGGTTTTGCTATGCCTTAACCTCTTTTCTCCTCCCTTCACTTATCATTCCCACTCATTGTCATACTAGTGTATACATGATTATGCGGTACTAATTCTGTCCTCCGCCCTCCACCTTTATATTAGCACTCTTCCTCACCCTTTTTTTCCTCCTCCTTGTCTCTCCCTAGTACCATCCTTTGCTATACTATACTAACATGGCTATGTGAGACTACCATATCTTCTCGGGCTTCCGTTCCCTGTTTTTTGTCCTCGCATCACTCCTCCTACCTCTCACTTCCATATCCTACCCTTTGCTCTAATATACTATAGAAGTATATGTCATGCTATACTTTCTCCCCGTCCTCATTTACATTCTACTTACCGTCACATCACTTCTCTCACCCAGAATTTTCAGGCATTTCAATGAAGGCGAAATAACACAGGCCTGTGTACTGTGCAATGTCAGTGCCCCGCCGGGGTGCTCTAGTGGCTAAGGTACTCGGCTGCTGACCCGCAGTTCGCCGGATCAAATCCCCATAGCGGCGGCTGCATTTCCGATGGAGGCGGAAATGTTGTACGCCCGTATGCTCGGATTGGGGTGCACGTTAAAGAACCCCTGGTGGTCGAAATTTCCGGAGCCCTCCACTAAGGCGTCTATAATAATCATATGGTGGTTTTGGGACGTTAAACCCCACATGTCAGTCAATGTGCGATGCCAATGCATGTTAAGAAAAACACCATATTTTCAAAGTTTCCGGAGCTCTTCACTACGGCACCTATCGTGATAATATCATAGTTTTCGGACGTAAAGCCCCACATATTATTATTACCCCAACTTCGCTTTGCCACCCCTTGGCTATGCTATACTATGCATGACTACGCTATGATTTAACATCTACTCCCCCTTTCCACCCAATGCCCGTTACAATTTCTTACATTTCCCATCTTTGCTTTAATAAGCATGGCTATCCAATGATCCACCCTCGCCCTTCCTTCTTTTCATCCTCCTCACTCATACTTTCCTTCCCCCTCACTTCCCTTTCTCACTTCTTGGTGCATTATACTATATATGCATGGCTGTGCTATGTTTTCCCTCTCCTCACACCCGCATTACTTGTCACGCTGACTTCCTTTTCCATCCCCGTTGTTATAGTCTATACATGATCATGCTATGCTTTAATTTCTATCCTCCTTTTCCCTTTCCATCGCTGTGCTGTGAACATGAGTCCCGTTAGAGCTCAGTTTAACAGCTACACAGAGTTGTCAGGTGCTACCAAGCTAACAAGCAGAAAATCATCGCTAAAGAAGTCTAAAAGAAGCCTTGAGACTTTCGCAAAGACCAAAAGAAGCGGATATTCAAAGGGTCAGAAACAATGACTTCGTTTAGATAGATAAACTGTACTATGAGAACTTCATTATCATAAGTTTCACTGTCACAAGTTTCAGTTCTAAGTTTCACACCGACATTTCCGCGCGTGACGTAACAAGTTGCGAAATGTATTTTCCGTGTTTTCGCAACATTAGCTCGATGAAATTTTCCGAAGCGTCATATGCTAGGTCTATGGTACCCATAAGTGACAATTTTCGGCTTTGTTATCGATCAGAACCTATGTAGGATGCATTAGATGCCTTCAAAATTTTTGTGTCCTGGTGTTAAGGGCGCGAATCTCACGGTGGTGTCTCCACCCGCATTTTCTTTTCGCGCATTGCCTCGCTTACCAAGTGTTGTGTCGCGATGAGAGTAGTGTTTTCGGGATCGTAGAATTGTATTTTACCAATACGCGAAAAATCGTTTGGTTCTTTAGTGTCTCTCTTCTATCAACAGAAAAATGGATGATCCATTTTTCTGTTCTTGAAAATACATTTAATTATATTTAAAAGTGTCACTCCCAAACAAAAGGAAGTTTGAAAAATCACTTAATCAGTTTGATGATGATGTGTGGGGTTTAACAACCCAAAACCACCATTATATGATGACAGATGCCGTAGTGGAGGGCTCAGCATATTTCGGTGACGTGGGTTTTCTTGACGTACACTCAACTATAATTTGTTTGTACAGCCAAAATATGCGCAACTACAAACGAAAGCACACTTTTACTTTTTACCATTGTCTGCATGAATGCATGTTTACCAGTGCATGATTAACGTTACTTCTTGATTATCCCAACTTATGCCCGACTTCAACACTTAACCATTCAATGCCGTCAACAAATGTGCTATCAGCGAAGGTGATGATCACTAAAATAGCTATATGGCTGGAAACAAATTCAAATAAGCCTCAGAAAATGTGACAAGCAACTGAAATCTCACAAGTAACTCGGTGAACAAAGTAGTCCCAATCTGCTTATTATAGGCGGAACTGGCAACTCTAACCCCAGAGCCCTTTCAGAACCCAGAACCCAGACGCCCTTGCTGATAGCTTCGGTAGATGGCACAGCAATTTAGTTTTCCGTCACTCTGCTAATTGCAGGCGCTCCTTCTAGGTTTTACGGCCGACAGTATTTCCCTTCCCCCTACATCCCCCCCCCCCCCCCCCCCCAGTTTCACCAGTAACAGCACGGACGTGTATTTATATCTGTTAGACTTAAGTCTTCAACGCAAAAGCTTTAGCGATTATAGCCTTTTTCAAGCGGACACTATTGCGGCCTGTATCCAACCTGCAGGGGCATGTGTGATGAGCCGATGTAGGAGCTGGAATACAAATCAGAAACGCATGGCTACGATTGGTTTGCTTGAATAAACAAAAAAACATCCAGCTTTACAGCCTATGGGGTGCTTCCTTGAAGTTGAAATTGCTGCCAATTGTGATGTCACTGTCGATAACACTAACCAAAGTAGCAAAGATCATTTGAAACATGAAAGTAATTGCACAAGCAAATGCACTACTTTTCTCAATTGTATGTATTAACATTATTACCTAGATGTGCAATTTACATTACCCATTTTCAGTATATTTGCTTTTATTGCACTTTTAATTATGAAAAATGTGTATTTAATGGCCACAATCATGAAAGGGCTCCACGCGAGCGTGTGTGCTTAAAATACAATGACGACGAAGTGACGACCAAGCTGCTCCATGACAGAAGATGTGGAACGACTCGCTCACAGAGATTAGCTACTTCCTGTTCTTAAAAGCAAGAGCTCATGTTCATTACAGGCCATGAAAACGTTCGTGAAAGTTCCACATTCCATAAGGGCACCGAACCAGCTGAAGAAGTGGATGGGGCAGGCATGAAAACAACCTGTTGTGAGGGCCACGAGAAATCGGATGAACAGGCCAGCGAACATCACTGCAGGGCAGCCGGATGCTCAACGTGCTAACGTCTCGGATGAGAGCACAAAGTTCCTGGCTGACGTGGCCCAGTCGCTACCGCAGCCGGATGCTCAACATGCTAACGTCTCGGATGAGAGCACAAAGTTCCTGGCTGACGTGGCCCAGTCGCTACCGGCGCAGCCGTCGACTCTGACGGGTGTCGAGTCAGAACCGCTGGCTAAGGAGCCACAACCTCAGGCAAGTACGACCGCTCTTTCTGCGATTTCACTTCATCCAATGCCATCGCCGCCACCACCGCCATTTTCCACTAAACGGGCGAAAAGTAAACGAAAGCCGAAAACACAAGCTACCAGTGGAGCGCTTGGTGTTTCAGTGCAGCCCTTTAAAACACTTGAAGTGAACTATATTGCTTGTGCTTCTACGTCGGCCCTTATGGGGTTTCCACTGATGACTCAATTTTCTCTGGACAATATCATAAATCAGAGCACAGATAATATTGCGCGTTATCCACCACCAAGCGCGCAAACCGAGGCATTCGCAGTCATGTCTGATCCTACTGATCTAGCGTTTCGAAGAACAGGACCGACCACACAGACCTCTGCTGCTGTGGCGGCATCTGCGATGGATACTTTGTCGTATGGTGCAGCCTGCAACGACGGATCACCGCTTCTGTTACCGAACACTCCAGCTCCTGCGACCGGCATTCTGAATCCTAGCACAGAGAACATGGCGGGACTTCCGACCCGAAACGTGCAAGCCCCTTCATCGGCTGCAAGGTGTTCTGAGCTGGCAGTGATTCAAGCATTTCATCCTCCTCCGATGACGTCCATAAATGCCGCACTTGCGACCACCCCACTTCAAAACTTAGTGAACAGTCTGGCACTCAACTACAAGCAGGACGACGCGATTCGATCGCAGATATTAGAACTTGACGAGATAATCACCTCTGTACTTGCCCACTTGCTTCGTCTGAAGACACAGCGGTAAGAGCTTCACGTCATAGAGAAGTACACCAAGAAAAGATGGATGGAAGGGCCGCAGTGCATTCAAAGGGCTACGCTCGATCTGGAAGAAAACATTACGGAGATGATGCTGCCACGACTACGCCGGACCACAGCTGACGTGCTCCCGCCGCATGTCATTAGCGGCGCAAATCAGGCCTTTGTTGCCCCACGAATTCCACAAGGCACTTCTGCACTCGCATTCTGTCAAGTGACTGGAGTTAAGCCCCATCCTCGAAAATATTTATTTTTGCTACTGGAGCTCCAGCCTCTCGAATGTGATAATACATTCATGTAGTCTTACAACAGCGATGTTCTTGGCATGTGTTTCGTCATGAAGAAGTGGTGAACAACTTAAAGGTGATGCCAGAGAAAAAGACTAAAGCTCAAGGAACGAAGACTTGCTTCCATGAAAATGAGCCCAGTGTCATATGCCATGTTCAGTGGTGACAAAAGTGAGTGACGAGAAAATTAAATGCTACGTTTTCAGAGAACATTGGTTACAACTGCCGTTCAAGTTCCAGCCATTCAGTGTCACCCTCGTGCATCGACTCGCGCCAATGGCTTCGTAAGTGGCATGAAAGGGGGATAAACAAGTTTTTTTTTTTAAGTTTTACAGACAGTGAAGTCATCATCTTGCGCTTTGCATAACATCGATAGCATTCTTCAGTCTAATGTACTTTTCTCCCTGCTGTCCCCGCAAATAAATGTCACATTCTACGAACGAAGGTATATATTTGCTTAAGGCAGATGCACTGATAGCCTGCTCTGCGCCTTTCTGTCATTTTACAATTTTTTGTATTCCTTCCCAAGTGGACGTCTTCGCCAACCAGATGATAATCTTAACATTCTTCCCTTCCCTTTCTATCTTCCATACGTGTATGAGCATATAGGTGCGCGCCATATTTAAGCCTGTATTGAATCGCCGAAATTGTAGAATAAGTATATTGACTATGCGTAGAAATAGCTTTACTACACTTTATTTATGACCCGCAAAGTCCTCATTGTTGTGACAATCTTCTTTGAAGTTCCCTGTTCGAAGTACGACCACGTGTGTGGCGGGATAGCATCACTGACACACAGTGGGACCACCTGAACTAAATCCACCTAAATAGAAAACCAAAAGTGACGAAACTCGTAACAATTGGTGTCGGTGAGTCCCAAAGAGTCTCCGAAGCTCATATTACCAATAGACGTCTACTGGGATACGTCACAGCATGACGTCACAGGTGAACGTGCAAGGCGGCGGTTGGCAAAGCACTCCCGCCGGTGGCTGAGTGGGATGTAGTCGCTCGGTGCTTGGGGCAAGTTTTTTTTTTCTTTTTTAAAGCTTAATTTTCATCTAACAGCAGCAACATTAGCTGTGGTATGTGTCAGAGAACATCTAAGTGTGTGCTAAAGTGCGTGATGAAATATTTGGCACGCTGGCAGGCTGTTTATCTCGGAGAAGGGAACAAAGGTGGCGGCCTGTGCGAAGAACAGTGCCATCGTCTTCAAATATGTGCAGTGTTGACTGGGGCGTGTATACAGTGTGTGTTGAAGGGCATCGACAATATTGATTCACCTTTACGGACGGTGAAACTGGGATTATTGTGCGTGGTGAGTGCAGTGTGAATAACGTATTGCGTCCTGTTTGCAAAAACACCGGTATTCGTTGTGGGCCGGTTGCAGTAACTGGCTGTCGATGAAACTTTATGCTCCGACATTTTATTCAGGGTAAAAATACATTTCGCGCGATCATCTGGCAGTGGGTACATCTCAGCGTATGCGCGGCGCGCAGAAAAGTAAAAGTGCGTCATCTCCCGGTGAGATATACGACTACGCATGAGCTATAAGCATGTTGTAACGTTGCCGAAGTTGCGTACACTTCACCACGGCTATAACTCGTATTATCGGATACCTGATACGTGTTAATGCAAACAGCGGAGATTATCATTTCTTATGTGACTGTACATTTAAGGCTCGATATTTGTGAAGTGACAATGTGCATTAGAAGTTTGTGTGTCTGGCCTAAAGGAGCAATATAGGTACGAAAACACGTTATATGTGTCAAATTCAGTAAGAAAACTGTGCCATATACCTTTTCGTATTATTAAGTTGTCGGGTTTTACATCACATGAATTTTCACAGGATTATTGAAAAACGCAGTGGCAGAATGTCACTTTATTTTCACGAGGATATGTTAACCTCAGCCTAACGCACGGCACGAAGTGTCTCATTTTTTTTTATTAATCTCCAATCAGACCATTGCGCAATGAGTGAGAATCTTATCCGTGATGTCGCGCACAGCAGCTCAAAACCATGCTGCCGCCAATGTTGCACCTCGTTTAATACTGCATTGCACATGCCACGATGTAAATTGAATAAGTTTACATTCATGCCATGCAACTATTTCTCGAACGTGCCAGTCACCGTGTACGTTCAAAACGTTCGCTTCCGAATAACATCAGAGTTTTTTCATGGCTGCCATCTACGTGGGTGAAGTCCACTGCGTGCTAGTCGCGTCTCTCAGTACTCCAAATAAAGTTTCTCCATCCATCGAACTATGACGAGCAAATTTCCACACTATGAGCAGTGACCCTTCCGCGACCCCCTTCTTTCAAAAGCTGTGACTTTAGAACATAGCAATGAAGAAATTACTGTCGAAGGAATGCATACACGCAGCTCTACTATGCACAAAGATGCCGCCGGAAGAACTTTCTTGCCAACCAGCACCATCTCCGACAGAGGGTATGGTTGGCGGGGTGCCCGCTGTGACGTCACGCTATTCACAAACAGGGAGAGGTCAATTATTTCGGCACCGTAGCTGTGGCATTGCACGTACGCGTCCGCTTCAGCTACGGGAGGTGCGGGGTTCGATCCCCAGTGCCGGCCGGCCACCCACCGGTAGCTAAACAGGGAAGCTTACTCTGTCTGGATACTCCCAACACGCTGCGTGGGGACCTGGTTTAATATTTCGTTCAAATAAACTTGCATGAAATAATTTGGAGGGTGATTCCACGTAATATCGAACAAAGCATGGCTGGCCGACCTCTTAAATTTCTTTCAAATTTTATATATTGTTGCTGGATCTATGTAAAGAAACTATTCCTAATCAGTTTTGCAGGAAATTTTTTTGAAGCACAGTAGATTATTAATGAGGAAGAGGTAGAGTACCACGCTTACCTGCTCTGCTGTTTTTTTGTTTTCGAATTTGGTGATAAATTGCACAAAATATATTAAAGCTGCATACCTCACATTTGTTCATCTAAATATAGGCGTGCTTGTGCTTACGATCAGTGTAATTTGATTCTCTGCGAAGTGTAGATTTTTTATTAAAAATTTTCAAATTTGACCTAAAAGCAATTTTCTTCCCAGTTTGCAGGTCTTTATTTCGAAAATGGCCTTTGACAAAGCGGTGGAAATTCCTCATAACTTACTCATCATGCTTATATATAAAGCTGCCAAAGCTTATACCAATCACACTTTTTCATGAAAAGATATATTAGGTCTAACTTCCAGAAAAGAGCATGTAAGGAAAACTGATGACAAATAAAAAACCACATTTGATATTTTTTTTTACTTTCCCCACTTATTACCCTGCACATTAGCTTTCACAATCAATAAAACATATTACATAATATGGCTGGTTTAATTTGCAGTTACGGCCCGTCAAAAATGCCCTTGTGCAAGAATAATCAATGGTAGATCGAAGTTCTTGCCTGCTAAGTATGGAATGCAGGGCTATGTTCCAGAGTCTTGAAAGGCAAGCAGCACTGAAATAGCTGTCGACTGCACTGAGGACGCCAATTTCGAAATGGTACGGGAGCGGCCATGTGTGCGGGATTAACGAGCAAGCAAGCGGGCACAGTCCGGCGTGTTCTGTAGCAAGGAGGGCTCGTTTTCGTGTCCTCAGACGGATAGATTGCGATAGCGCCGGGGGTAACTTGCACGCATGGGCATTGGAGCACAGCTATTTTATCCGCTTTTTGTTCGCATAGCAGACACGCGATGTTAACATTGCAGACGTAGCACACATTGTTTGCGCTTTGTGTGTCCAAGGTAAACACGAACAAATGATTTATATGTGAGGTTTAACGTCCCAAAACCACCATATGAATATAAGAGATGCCGTAGTGAAGGGCTCCGGAAATTTCGATCACCTGGGGTTCTTTGACGTGCTCCCAAATCTGAGCACACGGGCCTACAGCATTTCCGCCTCCGTCGGAAATGCAGCCGCCGCAGCCGGGATGCGATCCCGCGACCTGCGGGTCAGCAGCCGAGTACCTTAGCCACTAGACCCCCGCGGCGGGGCAAGACGCGAACAAAAGCACGTCTACGATACGTACTTGTATATTTAAGCCAAAGCGTCCCGAGGTCCCGAGGCAAAAGCGTCCCGAGATTCCAATGGACGTGCTTGGCGCGTAAGAGGCAATCGGCCAAGGTCACAGATTCGCTGTCTGTAGCTCGAGATCCCCGACCACATTCGGCGTCCGCACAAGATAAACTTCGAGGCATTGACGTGAAAGTTGAAGTTCCCTCTGTGGGAAGCACCTGAAAACTCTTGTCAGGAAGCTGTGAGCGCTCGCTTCCCGCTCACGGGTGACAGCCGCTTTAGCTAGAGAAACGGTGCTGCACGAATCGAGCTGAATGAAAACCATAAAGGTTGTGCTTCAGGAGCCAAGTCAAAAGGGAACAAATGCCAAATTATAGACAAACGCGTGTGCGCCCACCCATCTCATATGGCGGCAGCAGAGGACTTGCACTGGCCGTGCGCACAGTCCATTGCTCACTCTTCACTTGACTCCGATTGTGCTCGCGCTTTGTTCTGCTGCTGTGCGTTTCACTGCGACAAAGTATGGCTTCTAGCAAAATTATTGTGCAGACTACCATTAGCTGCACAAGAGGCTTATTTCAAGTACCTGAAGGTTTCGCGCAGTTACGGACCTAAACATCACAACTTCATGCCGAAGCATACAAAGCTAATTTCTAACCATTAACTACCGTGTTTACGCTGCCAAATTGCAGCGACAAGACATAATTATTTAACACAATATCATGCCAAATCGAAAGGCCGTGCGCTATCACAAATTTTGTACAATCTTCAGACCCACATGTTGTGCTCAGTCTTGCACAAATGACTTATTCGACGGGCCCTCTCACACTGGAACATGGACTCTGTGCGCTTGCTTGCTTGGTAATTCCACACTCATATCAGCTCCCATGGCCAAAGCATTTTAAAATTGGCGTCCTCAGTACAGTCGACAGCTATTTCAGTGCTGCTTGCATTACAAGAAACTGAAGTATACACCTTCATTACATACTTAGCGGACAGGAAGTCCGATCCACAGTTGCCTGTCCAACGCCGGGGCTTGGGAATCGTTGGCAAAGCTGCCTTAGGCAGGCTTAATGTTGGGAAAGCAATCGCGTTAATACGACTTATAAAGCGTTTTAAAACAGTGAAAGAACAACCAGTTGTCGCGCAGTGCGAATAGCGTAACGAGTGGGTCGTGTAGTGCTGCAACCCATTGCAAATCTTGTTCTTGTTCACCCACTAACTGTGGCACATACCCACTTCAGGCATGATTCCTCATCGTCGTCAGCCTCTACGTGAACAATTGGCAAAAAATTCTTTGAAAGTGTTTAGCGGATACCACATTTCTAAGTAGAATGGTGAAAAATAGCATAGCGAATGCCAACCTACTACCAAAAAACTTTTAATAATAATGCCGTAATCGGTATCATGCATGTGTGCTGGCAGTATAGTTACCCAATGAGTGTTTAGAAAAGACTCTGTAAGGCCGCTGTTCTAGCTTTAGCTGTGACAGTGCTGCGCCTTCCGTGCAGACCTGACGTTTTTTTTTTTTGATGTCGAAATTAGTTTAATTTACATTTCAATTTAGTTTACTTCATGCCACAAGACACAGGAAGAGCCCTGTGGAGAAACCCATACATGCCATTCCAGTCGGCTTTCGTCGTCAGAAAATCGGCCTATATCAAAGTAAATAATCTTACAAGGAAACGTATATTTGCGAATATTTATGATGTCTACACGCGAAGACAACGGCTGGCACACTGGTGGGCGGGGAACAGTCTCTATCCACTTCGTAGTCTTTTCTTCCAGGCAGAGACCCTCTACCGCTTTATGCCCCAATCCCACTACTGCCTTGTGGCACTATAGTTGTAAAGTTAGGTCTCAAAAAGCAGGCTATAACAAAACTTGGCATATTTGAGTGTTCGTAATAAATAAATTACCATTTAACGAGGGGTAGTTTAGCTTAAAAAATGTCTCTGGAAACAGCCATCTTGAACATAATGCGCATAGAGTAGAGATAACTCTTCACAGAAGTGGTGTCGGCCATGAAAGTTGGTAGGCTATACATAGTTCGGCGGAGCGGCGAAGGCCTGCATCTCTGCGTCGCCTACATAGCACGGTCCGTGTTGAAGGTTTAGGCCACAGCCTCCGCATTAAGATCCAGCAACGGCGCGTTGTTTAAACCCATCGTAGAGTTAGTGTAACAGACTCGAAAGAAAAATTTTGGCGGATAAAGCTATAACCACGTGAGCAACAACATTTTGTCACATAGCATTTAGTGTCATTACAATAGGTTACTGAAGTGCTAAGTATGGCATTTCAAAACGCCCAAATTCTCATTAGTAACAAATATGCCCACGTATGATGAATTTACAGAAAATGTTTGGTGTGTATATAAGCTTCTTTAGGAAAGATACAATAGCCATTATTTCAATTTACTGGATGCGAAAAGGACGTTTACAGGATTGTTCACCAGATGGCGCATCCATCCTTATGCCGTACTAATCATAGAGCTTATATACAAACTCTAGAGAAAATCTTCCCACGGTCTATGCATTGAAACCCATAGCCACTCGGGTGCCACCATGGTGGGACAATCCTCGGCTTTCGGGTGGCGTCCCCTTGCACTCACCACTTCATCCTGGCATATTTTTTTCTGTTTTGTTGATCTCTGAGTTTGTTGCTTCACAGTAAGAAACTGTGACGTAAAGCTGTTGTTGTTGCTTCGTGGCAACAAAAAACACGGACGACGAGGCACCGTTTACGACTGACTCAGCGCGCAAGCAGCCTGGCGCAATCGGCTGAACAACAACGCAAGAAGTGTTCTACAAAAAAATTCAAGAAAAAAAACCTTAAAAAGACTATGGCACATGGAATCAAACTTGGGTCCTCTCAAGTGTGACTTTGAGACATTAACCACCGAGGAGCACGTTCTCCCCCTTTCACACGGCAAGCTCTTTATATCTACCACTTACCGCTGCTCACGGGGCTCTCGGAGAGGAATTATTGTGTTTTCAGCATTACCAGGAAGATGGCGCAATGAGTGCGCGCCGCCACATCGTGCGGCGGCGCACGCTCTTACATGCGTCCTTTGCCCCGCTTAAAAGAGGGGAGCGATGCTCCCTCACGCGCCCTTATCTCGCGTTGGGAAAGAGGAAAGGATAGTGCGTCTTGACTGGCCTCGGGCTTTAAATGGAACTATTCTGTTGTAGTTACCGGGTGCACAGAGGTCACTGCAATCATGGCAGTCTCCGTTTGCGAAAAGCGCACGCTTTTCAGACACAGCGAAGTAACAACTGTGACGCTTATTCACGTGCATCTGTACCTGTTAGTACGTTTCGTGCACCATTTGTGCATGAGAAACGGGGGCATGTTTCGATCTGCTGTCCATCTTGCGCGTGACTTTCCAATTTGTTGCTATCGCGTTCATTGCTTCGCCGTTGCGGTATATCTGTGACTTTTTTATCTTTCCTGAAAACAGATCATCTAAAGGGCACACAATTTCCGTCCGTATTTAGTACGTGAACATGCTTGTTTATGATTCACTCTGCAAGAATTTGGGTGTTTTGTTTTCTTTATATTTAGGGCCTTTTCATAGTATATAACTACCGATGGAGGCGGAAATCTTGTAGGCCCATGTGTTCAGATTCGGGTGCACGACAAAGAGCCCCAGGTGGTCGAAATTTCCGGAGCCCTCCACTATGGTGTCTCTCATAATCATATTGTGGTTTTGGGACGTTAAACCCCACAAACCAATCAATCTATAGTATATAACCATTGTAATGGCAACAATGGGAACCTTTAAGATGCAAGCGCTTTGGTGGTTATAGCTTTTTCGGCCGAGCTTTTCCTCTAGAGTATGTGTGTAAACTCTATGGTATCGCCATTTGAGAGTGTTTTCGTGCGGTGTGGCCGATTGCGCCGGCTTGCTTGCGCTTCGGGCGAATCGTGATTTAGTGTAGCGCACCCCAGCGGCAGTCCTGTATATGCGCGAAGCCTCTGAAACATGCGTCCCAGAGCCGCGCGTACGCATGGCCATAGACATCGCTGCCCCCACTGACCTTTTAGTGGAGATCGTCTTTCCCTTGCATGTCAAATGAGCGAGACCTATTCTAGCAGTGTTCACTTAGTGGACATATACATTTCAGATTCTATTGATTGGTAGAAGCTCGGTGAGCAGTGCACCACCTGTTTCCGCTCTTTTCCGCAGCGTCATTTTGAAGCCACAATGCTTTCACAACTCTTTACACAAACGAAGAAGACCGAACGCGTTCAGCTGCAACACCCAGTGATCCGCTCCTGGATGCACATCGCAAAGACCGTGCATGCATTCTAATCACGCCAGCCCTTGAACTAGGTGTAACGCTGAGGCAGTTGATGTAGTGGAGGAATTCTACAGAGATCTGTTCAGCAGCCGAGACAACCATGGATGATATTGCAAGAAGCACTGGTAGCCCAGAAGAATCTGACATCCCACTAGTAACGAAAGGGGAAGTAAATAAAGCCCTTGAAGGAATGCAAAGAGGCAAAGCCACTAAGGACGAGAAGTTTACATCAGACCTGCTGAAAGATGGTGGAGACATTCTGCTAGAAACTCTGGCTACCCTGTATGCAAAGTGTCTCTTGATGAATGGGGTTCTTGGAGGAAGAGGAATCTTGGAAGAAGAGGAACTTCAAAGACCACCTTAATTTCCGTTGTGTCAAAATTCAAGTTCAATGAACCAAACGGCTAAGCACGATTTTTGCAGGCTTTTCAGCAATACGCCATATTCATACTATCCATAGTGGTGACAAATAGATGCACGGTAGAGACGACAGCAAAATTCGCGGAATACAGCCATCCCTTATAAATAACCTTCATGAAGTACGAGAAGGCATTTGATTCGGCCGAGATATCAACAGTCGTGCAGGCACTATACTGAATAAGGGCATCGATGAAACGTATATAAACATACTGAAAAAAATCTACAGCAGATCCACAGTCATCACAGTCCTCCATAAAGGAAACAGAATCCCAACATGGAAGGGCGAAGAGTCTCCCCAATCTGCTCACCGAGTGTCTACAGGAGGTTTTCAGGGCTCTAGATTGAGAAGAGTTGGGGATAAAAATTAATGGAGAGTATCCTACTAACCAGCGATTTGCTTATGACAGTACATCGGGGAATAACTCAGACGACGATTGACAGCTCATGATTACTGAACTGGAGATGAAAAGCAGGAGAGTAGGTCTGGAAATAATTCACAAATCTAAAGTAACGTGCAACAGTCTCAACAGAGAACAGTGTACGGCGATAAGTTGCGAGACACTGGACGTTCTGAAAGAATATATCTATTTACTCTGGTTACTCTGGTTACTCCTGGTTACTCCGTGGTTACTCTGGTAGTAACCACGGAGTCGAACCACGGAAGTGGAATAACTAGAATAATAAGGATGGGATGGATTACATTCGGCAATCAGTCTCAAGTTATGAATGGTAGTGTGTCACTATCCCACAAGAGAAAGGTATATAACAGCTGCATCTCAGTGCTTACTTACGGAGCAGAAACCTGGAGGCTGCGGTTCAATTTAAATTGAGGACGACGCAGCGAGCGATAGGAGGAATTATCATAGGTGTAACCTTAACCGCGCTTGGAAGGAGGTTGGTCACGCGTAGAAGAGATGTGTGAGCTTGTTTGGGGGGCTGTGAAACAACGTCGGAGCCGGTTGACTGCCCATTCAAGAAACTACAATAGACCTCTTCCTGTTTGTAAACAGCGTGACGTCACTGCAGGCACCCCGCCCACCATACCCTGTCTCGGAGCAGGTGCTGGCTGGCAAGAAAGTTCTGCCGACGGCATCTTTCTTCATAGCAGTGCTGCGTGTCTGCATTCCTTCGACAGAAATGTCTACATTGCTATGTCTAAAGTCACAGCTTTTGAAAGAAAGGAGTTGCGGAAGGGTCACTGTTCATAGTGTGGAAATTTGCTCGTCCTAGATGGATGAATGGAGAAACTTTATTTACTGTATTTAGGGACGTGACTAGCACGAAGTGGGATTCACCCACGTAGATGGCAGCCATAAAAAAACTTGATCTTTTTCGAAAGCAAATGTTTTGAATGTACACGGTGAGTGGCATTTTGAAAATGTTTACATGGCATACGTGTAAACTTATTCAATTTCTATCATGGCATGTGCAATGCAGTTTTAAACGAGGTACAGCATTGGTGGCAGCGTGGTTTTGAGCTGCTGTGCGCGAGGTCACGGATAATTCTTACTAATTGCGCAAACGTCTGGTCGGAGATGAATAAAAGAAGCACTTCTCGCTGAAAGTCAGGGTGAGGTGAACATATCCTCGTGAAAATTAAAGTGAAACTCTGCCGCTGCGTTTCTCAATAACCCAGTGGAAATTCATGTGAAGTACCACCCGACAACCCAATAATATATAGTATTATCTGGCACAGTTACCTTGCTGCGTTTGACATATATAACGTGTTTTCATACCCATATTGCTTCTTTAGGCCTGATACACAAACTTCTAATGTGCATTGTGACATAATGAGGATCGAGCCGTAAAAGTACAAAGTAGATAAGAAACGAAAATTTCCGTTGTTTCTATTAACACGTATCATGTATCCTATAATATGAGTTATAGCCGTAGTGAAGTGTATATGCAGATTCAGCAACGTCGCACATTCTTATAGCTCATGAGTAGTCGTATATATCAGCTGGAGATCATGCACTTTTATTTTTCTGCACACCACGAATACGCTGAGATGTACCCACTCGCAGATGATCGCGTCAAATGCATTTTTACCTTGACTAAAATGTCAGATGGTAAAGTTCCACCGACTACCGATTACTGCAACCAGCCCACAACGAATACCAGTGTTTTCGCAAACAGGACGCATCACGTTATGACACTGCACACACCAGGCACAACATTATCAGTTTCACCGTCCGTAAAGATGAACCAATATTGCCAATCCCTTTCAACGCACATTACACGCCACAGTGAACATTGCACATTTTCGAAAACGATGCCATTGTTCCTCGCACAGGCCACCTCGTGTGTTCACTTCTCCGAAATAAACAGCCAGACAGCGTGACAAACATTTAATCACGCACTATACCACACACCTAGATGTTATCTGACACATACCACAGCTAATGTTGCCACTGTTAGATGAAGTTTAAGCTTTCAAAAAAAAAAACTTGCCCCAAGCCAACGAAAGTTGGTCCAAGCACCGAGCGACTGCACCCAACTCAGCCACCAGCGGGAGTGTTTTGCCAACCACCGCCTTCCGCGTGCACCGGTGACGTCACGCTGTGACGTACCCCGGTAGAGGTCTATTGTTTGGTTGGGGAAGTACGTGGTGAGATGATCTTGGATGAGAAGTGGTAGTTGAAAGTTGGAGAAAGCAACGTCGATACAGCTGTGTTCCTCTGATGGTGGTGGGACTCTGGCGGTCGTACGAGCTTCTCGAGAGACCGTCACCGAACATCATGTGCGAGATCGTCAACCGCCATGATATCCACGTGAGTAGTCGTGAAGCTACCAGGAGTTCAATCATTCAATCAATCAATTGAAATAATTTTTCACCATTGCGTACACAAAGTGAAAACGGGAGGACTAGAGAAAATGCCGAACGTTCACCGGCTTGACAAAGCTCCGGTCCCTTAGGCAGACAACGGTGAAGTTGTTCTTAGCACAACAATAAAAAAACATGTTACACGTACAAGATACTGGTGTAGAACAGTACATAGCATTTCATTTGTATTAATACCATAGAAATAATATGTGAGGGATAAATTTATTAACAAGCATATAGATACTGCAGAATACAACCCAAAGACAATTTTTGTAACATAGACGGAAATTGCAATAACAGAAGCATACTATCAAATCAGTCAGATTTGTTTTATGTGTTTATGTTGTTTTATGTTGTTGTTGTTTAAGTTGATAACCTGCTATAAGAATGTGTATAGCATTTTAGTCTTGTTTAGTGCTATAATATCAACGTTTTGTTTGTTTAAATGGTAAATTAGTAAAGACAGTATGTGACAAAGGCGCTGTTTTCCATAAGTTGTGCGGGAAAAAGGAATTCGCCACGGAGCCTGATGGCGATATGGATATTCATTTTTATTTTCTTGTGGATCAGCGACGGCTAGAAACGAATCTAGCTTTTCGAGCATAACATTCTTGTAGCTTTGTAGTATTCTCAGTTTACATATAACAGCAGATTTTATTATTCAAAATTACCGAAAAAGTTCTTCCGTATGTTCGAAGATAGGAACATTTGCTATGGCTTGAATTGCTTTTTTTTTTTTCAAGTGTTTCCAGCGTCTGTATGTTTTGTGCGGTAGTGTTATCCCATATGAGTGAACAATAACTGAGGTGTTAATGAAAACGAGCATGATAAACGAGGCGCTCAATTTTAGAGGGGAATACATTTCGATAGAGATGTAAGACACCTACAACTTTTCGTACTTTCGAAGAAACATTGTCCACAAGTTCATTCCAGGACATGTGCGAAGTGAACGTAATGCCTAGTGTTTTCGTAGAGGAAGTAATGGTAATCTTGTCCGGACCTAGGACAATGCTATCTGGGACTGTAATTGAACTTCCTTGAGCATATAAAATCACACATTTTGTTTTGGTTTCTTTTAGAATTAATCAATTTGCATTTGACCATTGTTGAATTTTGTGACATACAGTACTAGCTATAGGCGTTATTTTTTAAAGTGTTTTCCTGTAAATAAAATGTAACAGTCGTCTGCATATGTGACAAATTTACACATTTCAGTAATTTCTAGAATATGATTGATGTAATACAGAAAAGATATTCGGCCAAGGACGCTCCCGTGAGGCACACTCGCTCTTTAAGGTTTCAGTTTCGACTGGTTTTCAATAATTTCATCAAACTGATGTCGATTTCGTAAGCCGTATCTCTCTAGTTTCAGCAGCAACAATTGGTGGTTGACTCTATCAAATGTTTTGCTGAAGTCTAAGTGTAACCCTAACGCTATAATTTTTTTCTCAATGTTTTGAAGAATAAAGTCTTTTTGTGTACTTGAAACAGTCTCCCTGGACCGTTTTTTTGCCCTCCGGAAACCATTCTGACATTTGGTAAGCAATTAGTGTTTCTGAGAAAAATTATCAATACAGTATTAATAATTTTTGAGGCCCTTAAATAATATAGAAAGTATAGAAATCAGTCTGTAGTTGCCGATATTATTTTTATCACCACTTTTGTGAATAACTATTACCCGCGCTACTTGCATGTCGCGAGGATAATTACCAGCATGCAGGGACACGTTAAAAATGTGCATTGAAGCTCGAGCAATAAGGTCTTTGCATATTTAATTGGTCTGATTTCTAGATCGTCTATATCCCTTGCTGCGGCTATTGTTCAGTGATAAAAATGTTGCAATCTCTTCTGAAGCATTAGTAGGCTTTAGAAATAGAGACTCCCTTGATGCAGTTACATGCAGTATAAGTGGAATGTCATGATCTATGCATTCCATTTTCACAAAGAAGTCATTGAATAGGTCCGCAAGCTCTGTGCCGCCTATAGAAGTACAATTGATATTCAATGTAAGTGTTCGTGTGGTGGCTAACCTTCGATTAAGCCTGTCGTTTCTTTTCCATATTTTGTTAGTTCTGCGCATGCAATAATTGTTAGCTACATTCATGTGGTATTCATTTTGCTTTTTCTTTTTAATTGTTCAATTTAGTTTGAAGCTGTTTATATTCATTTCACTTTGACAAGCCCTTTGACTTGACAAAACGTTGGTAAAGTTTTTTTTTGTTGTTCTTGATTTGTCTTGCGATTTCTTTCGAAATCCAGAGCTTGCGCAATGGTTTGTGATGCTCGTAGCTTTCAATCAGAAATGATCTAAAGTAAAGCTTTTTTTAGTTTACTTGATAAACTTTTCATATGATTCATTTGCATCTTCCAAGCGAAAATTATCAGTCTAGTCTGTTTCGCGCATAGCTTCTCGGAATTTATCAAGTGAAGTAGCCAATATCTTGCGGTATACGTTTTATTTTCAGTTAACGTTCTTTTAGGGGATGCTGTTTGTTTTAGTAATGTATGTGATCATTGATGTCATGGCTTATGATTCCCGATTTGGAGCTATCAATAGTATAGTTTATTATGAATGTGTCAAGCAACGATGACGCAGTAGTGGCTACACGTGTAGGGGATTAGATTACGCTGCAGAAGTCATTGGACTCCAGGACTGGTAAAAACTGTGCCATAGCTGTTGCATTGGTCCTCATGTCGATGTTAAAGTCACGTCCAAGTGTAAGTTGACATTCATTTTCATGTGCAAATAACAGCATATTGTCTCAAAACTCAGAAAAGGCAGTGGGGTTGGCATTATGAAGTCTATATAATACCGCAAATTAAGTCTTTTATTTTTTGATGCACAGAACTTCGTAATCGTCGGCAGCTACACTATATTCTCGAAGCATTTCATAATCACTTAAAGAACTTAAAATGGCAACGCCGCCACCTCTGACTCTCCTGCAGTTTACATTGAAGTGCTCGTATCCATCAAGTGTATAGTATACTCCGAGTCATCTTTTTAAGAAGTATCAGTGAGCATCAATATATTAAATTGGAATTTACGTGATTTGATCAACACAACGACTTCATCCGTTTATTTCAACAGCCACCTCGCAATTATATGCGTAATTTTAGCAGTTTTTCTTTGTTAGTAGTTTTGTGCTCCGTAACAATGTTTCCTGAATTTACATAACCTGAAGGCGCCATCTCTATTCTCGGCAAGAATGTATGGAAATTTACGTGAGTCATGTGCTTGTTATTTCGTTCAAGTCGCTTTCACAGAGGTGAACTCTCTGCGTGGCGTGCATGAATACTCCAATTTTTTCGTCCACACGAATTTCCAACCATGTTCTCGGTTGCGCGATACTATCATTCCCCGATTTTTTTTTTACTTCTGACCAAAGGTGTACACAGCAGACTCAGTCGGGGAACCAAGAGAGGTATTCGATAACCTTTTCTTACGTGACCTTTGAAGCACTTGATCGCGTTTGTCTCAGCCTTGAAACTGAACTATCATGCAGGTTTGATTTGCCTGCTTTGTTAGGACTCTGTGGCAGACACGTCAATGTTCTCAGGGGTTATAGTCTCACCGACTACTTCTCCAAGTTTTTGAAGTACTTCAACAACATTTGCATTCTCTTTTTTCGGCTACTCCTTTGATATCCAAGTGTATGATAATGGCACGTGTGCGTTGATGCGCAGTAGTTTCTGCTGCTCCCAGCTGCACGGCGAAGCTGCAAAACGCAGAAGAAATGGTCCAGCTTGTGCTCAGAACGCCGCCACTGCTGTCTATCAGGAGTTATTCGATTGGGTTGAGCACGGGCAGGTGGTTTGGCCTGTGAGGGTAGTGATGCCCGTGCTTTACACTCATGGTCGAAACCTTTCCTGCCACCAAAGCTTGTACTTACGCTGTACTTACTGTGGTCGGTTGGCGGTGCCGATGACGTGGCAGCAACCGGAAACTCTCGTTGGAGCACGGTAGTATAGCGTTGGCCGGGGTCTTTGCGGATGGAGAGGATGATGGCATATATTGAAAGTGATCCAAAATACTTCTCGCTCTTCCTCAAGCCGAAATAAAATCCTGGCACAGCCTCTGCTTGTTATGCCGATAATTTCGTTAAGCCGAGGTCGTGACATCTACACTGCCTATGTAAACACATAGTTTTCTGTAAACCCAGGTGTTCTATACGTGCACCTGCAGCCACATGCCGCACGCTGTTGCTCGCGGCGACTTTCTTGTAGTACTGTTATCAAACATAACCATTCATCATGCTTACAGTTGACATTTCGGCGCCGCATTGTGAACTGCTTATGGGAATACGCACAAGGGCACCTGCATACATTAGCCTATACTGGAGCTGTCTGGATTGCGTTTAACCGCCAAGTACGAGAAGTTTTAGGTGAATTAGCATTTTCAGCGTAATTTTTTATTATGACAGCTACCATTTTAGCGACAATCGTTTCTCCTAGACCAAAAGCGATCTAAAAAATCTGTAAAAACCTCAGATAAATTGACTTACTGAAATGCAAAAACACTCGTGAAAAGCAGTACTCGTGCTTTCTACTACTGCTAAAAAAAGACGTTCTCGAAGAAAAAAAAAACAGTACCCATGTTATGCACTGTTCAACAGACAAGTCTTCGTGACGGCTATCAATTGAAAGCAGAGAGCAAAATGTTACAGCAACTTCCCCTTTTTTCAAGCATTTTCCATGTCTTCACAAAGCTCATGATTGGTTTTCTTGCAAACAAATAAAGTACATTCTCATCCGAATTCTACTCTAGCCAACAATTTCTCATCATGAGTAGCATAACTCAAAAGATGCAGTGGTAACCACTGAAACTTTTCGGTCACAATCCACAAAAAGTAAGTAATTATGGTGTTTTCGTCAAACCTTTCAATAGACAGCTTTATCAATTGCTTTCAATGTAGAAAGAAGGCCTCGCAAGGGATGATGTAAGCCGAAATAAAGCCGAAATAAAGCCGAAATAAAGCCGAAATAAAGCCGAAATAAAGCCGAAATCAAGCAGCCTCCTTGAGAACACCTAATCTGAGTGAGTGGATATTTCTGTAGTTAGGGCGCGGCTGCCTCAGGGGTAATTGGGAGGGATTCGAAGCACTCTTTGAATGTTCTCTTTTATTCATATTTTCCGCCGACGTACCCACAGATGTAGTACACTCATGTTGTTTTACATCCCGGTGCACTACACTGCACCGGGGAGGAGTGACACCGACACGTGTGACAACCCGTTGCCTGCTCTAAGGTTAGAAACGGGGAACACTGTAAATGAGGAAAATACCGATTGCTGCAATATTGATACATATGTAGGCAGCAGGAATGCATATTGTCGACGCACGTCTGTGCGCGACGAAGAGGACGAAGGTCGTTACTCACGTAACAATATGAAGGAAGTGTAACAAAACCTTGTCACTGGTAAGATATGACTTGGTTTATAAAGGAAATATATATTAAAGACAAAAAATTGCTTTGAAGACAGCATGACAGTTGACAATTGATTGAATGTCAATCTGATGCAACTCTGAGTATCAACAGCGCTGTTCATCCCGTGCCTGTCGTCTTGCTGTTCTACTTCTGGCGGCTCCTCGAAACTGGGCACTGGGCATTTGAGGGATGTCATGTGTTTTGGGGAGGATCGGTGCCTTGGCCATGAGCATTTCGCTTCGATATATGGGTGGAATTGCTGGGAACAAGCGTGGAAAGGTACCGGGCGTGAGCTCCCACTTTCCGCGTGAGATCAAAACTTCTTGTCCAGCAAAACATGACGATAGTGTGTTATGATGTCGTCATTTTTAAAATGAACGTCATAGTCTTTGTGTTTGGCGATGAGCTTTCTATCTTTGCAATGCAAAGCTTTCTCCAACTTTTTGAATCGCATCAGATTCCTTTGGAGTCCTGTCACGGTGAACAATAATTGGTTTATACCCCAATCAAGCACAAATTTTGGCATGGAAATGATTCACTTCACCATGCCGGATTTGAAACCTCGACTATAGTAACGTACTCTGAACTTGTTTCGCTCGTCTGGTCACTGTCCTGCGTTGTTTTTGTTGAAAGTTACAGCTACCTTATTGAGTGTATCTTGACCATGCTCTCAAATTGGGTTGCCGGATAAACGACTGTCTTTTCACCTATACTTATATTTATGCACTGCGTATTATTTGAACGCAATAGCGATAAAGAGCTCGTGTCCCAGAAATTCAGCTGTTAGCGTCGTTGTCGACTTGTCTGGTAGTGAGAGAAAAAACATCATCTTGTCTTCGACAAAAAAAAAAATAAGAACGCTGCGTATTAAATACGTAATAGAAGACTTCAGTAAGAGTGGGAATCCAATACAGGCTGCCTGCGTAGCAATCAGATGTTCTACCACAGAGCGTAGGCGTATCAACCGGGTGGGAGAGGGGAAGGGGGCGCAAGCCCCCCTTTCCCACTGAGAAAAGTTGGAGAGGCTGGGCCCCCTCCCTGCCCCATTTTTTTTTTTTTACAGTGGTCACTGTCAGCTGCATGCTGGGGAAACCAACTAAGGCAAAGTTTGCCTTCTCCACAGTAATCACTAACTTATATTACTACGAGCAAATGAATATATGTTACCAGGGAATGTCTTAATAAAGCAAAACTGAATTTCTCCTGTGACGATTCTTTTTGAATGTTTCTTGCGGTGCGGGCCGCCTATGCAACTCTTTCGCGCCTTGTACTGTAGAATTGCAAATCTGGCTACAGTACAAGGCGCAAAAGCGTCTTGCACTTGCTTTTTTCTGGATGGGAACAGGCAATCGTTTTATGGACCAGTCAGAGCATTTTCTGCCTCAGGGAATTTGCTTTCTTTCATCAAAAATGAATAGCGTTATCGCTGCTTTATCGAAGCTGCTGTGAGCCTATGATTGTGACGAATCTTTTTAAATGCTTTAGTTCTGCCGTACTAGAAGCGCCACAAAAAAGTTTGCGCTTTATTCTGTATAAATTTGATCAGCCTTGCTTACGGTAACTAGGAGCGATGGCAGCAGTTTGCAAAGCGGTGAAAAATAAAGCAGTGGACTCGAGTACAGGGGGAAGCTCAGCTTCTAAATTTACCCCACTGCTTGACCCGCCGGACCAGGGAGAAGGTGAAAGGCGCTGTTTTTCGCATGGTGAAGTCCTAACTAGGAGTCGGGTTAGTTAGTTTTCATTCAACTTGAATTGTCTTTTACAGCTCAAAATGCAACTATGGCAGAAAAGAAGCACACACGTGCAGCGCTGCTTAGTTCTCTCTCTCTCTCTCAGCAAGGATGAGCTCACAGAGATGTACACGCGCACATACCCTCTGAAGTTTTTTTCCAGAGTAACTGTGCAGTTACCACGAAACAGGCTCTTTGCTGCTCCAAACGATAAATTGTGAGCAAAAGATTGCACACAGCACAAAAAGGAGTGGCACTTTCCTTCTTGTGGAGTAAAGCACCCATTCTTTGGGGCAACTGCAGAAATGGTCACGCCGTGTGCAAACGACTAATGCAGCCATCTCGAAAAGCTCCATCAAAAATCTTCACACACGCACACGCACACGCACACACACACACACACACACACACACACACCACACCGCACCACACGCTCGCACACACACGCATATATATATATATATATATATATATATATATATATCCTGCCTGACGAGTGAGGTAGGTTGTTTGCCCCCAACTCGCGAAAGAGTTGGTGCGCCACTGCTAAAGAGGTACGCCATTGGTATAAACTGATTCATAAAAAACACAATATGAAAGTTATGATTATAAAGTACAAGTTCTAATAATTATTACTGTGTGTAACAAAGGAAAAAGCCTTATGTTTACACTTTTTTCCTTCATGTATTAGTAGAAATCCCGTTAACACAATCGATATTATATGGTAGAAGCGTAGAAGCGCGCCAGCCGTCATAACATGTGAAATGCGCAACTATTAGTGGGTGTTTTAAAGGCTTACCTATTACAGAGGCATGTTCACAAAGGAAATAAACAAATGCCTAAGTAAATAAACACACAAATAGGTTGCGTAAAACGGAGTCTACATGTCGCCGTTATTGGAGCGCAGCGCAAAGGAATTCGACGTACCTCACTGTAGATAAATCTGCTCCTCCTCGCTACGCTTCGTACATGACAAACGCGTTCTCGTACAAGAAACTACGCACCACCACAAACAGTACGAGAAGTGAGCTGTGAATACAGCACATCATTCGCGATAACCGCTTGCACGTCGCCGCTGCCGATTACCACATGCGCCGGTCACGGGAGCGAAATCTAACTACAGCGCCACTGGCATGGACGAAGAAAAAAACTGAGGAGAGGCCCTATCCTATCCCAATGCATTGCGAGAAGTGTGGCGGAAGTGACGTAATATTTATGAGGGAAACAAACTGGTATGGCGTAAGCAAAACAGCAGACGCTCCGCGGCGTGCTCTCAGTGCTGGTTCGCTTCTGCGCGGACATATAGGCCCGGCGTAAATTTAACACGTATTTAATGGTTTGCATGCAGTAACATGTCGCGAGCACACCTTTCCGAGACTGTTCTAGTGCGGCAGGCCCGAGCGCGGCGTGCTGAAGTACTTCGAGGAGAGTTTTTGTGCAGGAGCACAGAGCACCGGTACGTGTTGTAATCAAAACCATTCAGCCCATGCATCAACGTATTCAAACTCACCCAGCAGTGACTTAGGCCTTCTGCTCGCCGTAAGGCCTGTTTTTTTTTTATTTTGCCAGATTTCCTGAGGCTACGGGCTGATTAGCAGTTCTTTGCTCGTGTACAGCGTCAGTGTGGCAATGCACGATTTTGAGAACTTGCTTCGTAGCTATTCCGTGCAATGCCAGCCTAGTGCTTGACTTACTTCACGTTGGTAAGAAGACGCCACTGTATTGTACACGCGATCGTGCACGTAAAGTGTGTAATTCCAGCTCACACACAACTAACACGCAGCGAGCGTACACCACACAATACATACACATTTACTCTGATAATTAGAAAAGTTCATTGTCCTTCCGTATGAACGACACAACTTATACAAACACGACACGATGCCTACAACACGGAAAACGAAAGTTCGCGTGTGTTCTCAGTTGACACAATGAGTAAGAACCAACGGAGCGTGCTGCTGAGAGCTCCACATGCAAAGACATTGCATTATTGATCAACAGTGAAGTGAACATACGTGAAAAGTACCACCAGGTTCAACCAGCGATGCACGCGATTCGCACTGAATATACACTACAGCTGGGCATCGTACAGATTTACTGAAAAAAAAAACACGCAAAAAAGCAGTGCCGCCGGCAGAAAACGCCTAACACCTCGCCGGCGGCGCTTCCAAGGCCACTGCGGTGGCTGCTCGCCGAAAATCGCGAAGTGTTTATCTACTTTTCCGCTAAGGGGTAGTGCTGGTGTTTGCGATGTGGCGGCTTCACGAATATGACGTCATGGCTGCTCCTATAATTTTCCTTCCTCCATGGCCACTGGTCCCCGCGACCGCCATGCAGCGCCCCTCCCCCCCACCCCCCGCCTCTTCGGCGAAGCTTTGAAATTGAGTTTATTTTAGTAACGTTGGTGTGAAAAACAGCACATTCTAACAGCAGGTCCTCAATGGGTAATTTTCGTATAGTGAGGAGTTTTCATTCTCTGGATATTGAGCGGAATATATGCGCTGTGCACGCATACGACATATAGCGTCTTAAACTTACCTACCACAGCATCGGTGAAAAAACGACTTAATTGAAAGACTCATCATAGGTTGCGTGGGATTTCTTACAGCGAATAGGATTGCTTTGGTTTCAAAGGAGCAGAGCACAAGCTCGCAAGCTTCATCTAGTGAGCATGGTTCCCCATCAGAGGGGGGGGGGGGGGGGGGGGAGTTGAATGTTCGTCCCCTTTACCGTACGAACTCCTATGGTAGTGGCTGACTGGGCTAGTTGACTGGGCTAGTTGGGCTAGCGCGAAAAAAAAACACGGTGGACCGTAAAATCCTATGGTAGTGATAAGAATTTTGGGGGCCTTGCGTGCCAAAACCACGGTATGATTATGAGAAACGCCGTAAGGAGGATTCCGAAAATTTTGAACATCTGGTGTTCTTTAAGCGCGCTGCCATCGCACAATACGTACACGGGCCTCTAGAAGGTCGCCTCCACCAAATTGTTGCCGCCGCAGCCTTTTAATTAAAGTCAAATAAAGGTGAACTAATGTCAAATGAAAGAAAAAGGTGCAGCCCCCCCCCCCCCCCCCTACGGAACGAATCAGCAATTTTATGTTGTGTAAATTAGGTTCTAAAAAGCAAGTATAAGCGACGAAGATGGTAATCAAGGAAGTAAGATGAAGCTGGGGTAACATCACGAAGGTCGTCTCACAAGCGGAAAGCACATGAAGGACAGGTTAATTAAATGTTGGCGGCGGTCTTACCTCATATGTAAGCGTACTCCAAAAAATTATTTCGAAGTCACCACGGGCACGACTTCTGAAGAGAACGGGCGAGATTTGAGTGGTAAAGCAATGCCTTTTTCACGTATATAACTGTGAAACTGGCAGTCTTATGTTACGACGAAAGAAGCAATTCATGGCTCATTTTTCATACTCGTTGTGCTTGAGTGACAGCTTTTAATCCTGCAAGGTAATTTGAGCAGTTTAATTTGAACTTGATTCTCAGCATATGCTCACATGTTAAAAAGGATCCAAGCAAATGTGATGTTCTAAAGGGAGTGGAACAGGTTTCTAACGCACGTTCCGACGGGAACGCTCCTAATGAATATCAGGAGCGAGGGAAGAGGCTGGCCACATGCTTGGTGGAAGTTAGAATGAAGCAGCGTTGTTAAAGATGTTGATTGTGTGGCGTCTTCATAAACAGTGCTCTTAATTCTGCAGCCAAAAAAGAGTAGCTTGTTTCGCGAGGGAAATACATGATTTATTGTGTACTTAATAATCATCAGTCGAGTGCTGCATCAAGTAATGATAAGGTTATCGTCAGTACACTAAAAATTGGCCAGTAAAATATGCAGCTAACAGTGTACTGCTCAAGTGATATTTGTTATTAAACAAGTAAATTTTATACAAAAAAAGCGCTCGCTAAGAACAATGTGCGGTAGCCACTGGCACATTAGAGTAAACTGTATGAGAGAAGGGATGAAAGATATACAAGACGACAGAAATTTTAAAAGAAATTTTGATTCCTGGACGATGGTAAGTAGCGGGATCATGCGAAGGATAATTGATTGATATGTGTGGTTTTACGTCCCAAAACCACTATATGATTATGAGAGACGCCGTAGTGGAGGGCTCCGGAAGTTTTGACAACCTGGGGTCATGCGAAGGATGGTGCAATCGAAATGGGATTTGTGTTTTTGCCTAAGCGTTGTAGTAACCAACTTAAATCTGTGCTATCTCGTAACTTAAATCTCTAAAGATCGCTGTGCTATCATTAGAAGTTGTCGAAGAATCTAAAAGCAAATAAAAAATTAAATAATTACAAGTTTGCCCGAAAGAAAAAAAAAGGCCAGTGGCAAATCGGCAACGTAGAATTACAGCGCGCCGACTCTGTTCTCGCCCAAGATTGAATGTAGGCCTAAACTTTGTTCTTCAGCCTGTCTCAAAGGCTCTTTCGCTTCTCACGATTGACGACCAGCTGTGTATGTGCTACAATTAGGGTTTCGACACTCGCACGTGCTACAGACGCTTTCCCGAGGAAGAGTTATCGAGCCCTCTAGGGAGTCGCTGCCCGTTTTCAGCCGCCCGCAAGGAATCGATTTGATGGAACGCCCGAACTTCGCTCGCCTCTTCCTGCATTCTTCACGAGGCTTCTTAAAAGTGAACGGTCCAGCGGGTATGCGGCCCAGAGGCGTAATCAGCGCGGCACATCGCGCACAGTGTGGTGTTTTGCTCGTACATAAGAGCGTTCTTTTCTGCAAATTGTGTCGTAAGTGAAGGAACGTTTTGCCTTTATAACATTTTTAGTAACTGAAAAGGCATTGATCGCCTTTGCGCAGTGATAGTTCTTTGAGCAACAATGTCACACCAACAGCGTCGTAAGTGAATACTAAATTTTGCGCTTTCTTGTTTTCTTTTTTACGTTTATATCTACACTTATACCTTTTCCCATTCCTTCCTTCGCTCTCTCTCTAAGAAGGATAAGCGCCATTGTTAATATTGGAGTAAACATTTTCTACTAACGTACTGAAACACATTCTCACTTTTTCTTCAATGCATTTCAATTTCAAACTGAGAAGCTTCAAAAAAAAAAAAACGTTGAAGAGAACATAAACCAGTTTTAACATTTAATCCTATGATCGCGTCGTTTATGTCGTCTTTGCTACACCATTATTCACTTGTGTTAGCTAAAAGTTTTCGCGGGGATCATTTTTTTAGGAGCGTAGCTCCTCATGACCTCAAGATGTCCATCTGGCTTCAATCCGTGCGCGCACCGTGCCGAGTCAAAACGAAGGTGCAAAACAACAATTCAGAAAACCATCTAGAGAATTTATATATAGCGCGCATACGGTTAAAATAAAAAAACACAAAAAAGCCACAACACCGTAAAAACAATGACCCTTAACTACCCATCAGTCAAAGCTAATGAGAGAACAAAAGGTGAAAAGCAAATAAAAGGCTCCTAAATAGAGCAAAATAGAAGGCCACAACACCATAAAACCGGCACAGTGGCAATGCGAACAACATGTAAACAAACCAGAACATCTGTGAACAACAAAAAGGTTATCAAGAAGCTGTTAACAAGAACAAACAAAAATAAAAAGCCAAAACACCGCAATAACACTGAAATTCAACCGCCTATCAATGAAATTATATACAAAACAGAACGTTAACAAAAAACAAAATATAAGGCCATTGAACAGAACAAAATTGAAGGCTCCGATTCTTTATTTGATGCACAAAGCCTCGTCTCGTAGATCTGCCTTAATATTTTCTTTCTTTTTTTGGGAGGGGGGGACTCTTTCATTGTGTTCTTACACAGCGTGCCTACAGCAATAAAAATGCTTAACAAAGCTATGTAATACCAACATGTACACATAAAAATACAGGAACCTTACGAAGTAGGATTCCTTGGACTTTATCTGAAGCTTCAATTTTTGTTGCAACCGCATGTATATATCAGAGTATATTGATCAGCTTTCATTTAACTCAAAAGGGAAAATGAAGGAAAAAAAACATTTGTGCAACGGGAAGTTGTTTACTTCAATCATTCTTACTTTCCAATAACCTTACCATTACATTGTGAAAACACACTGTTTCTCCCTCTTTCCATATCCGTGTAGTATATATCAATATGTCAACAATGATACATATATTTATTTCCCAACAGTTTTGGGAGGGGTCCTTCCTTCGTCTTAAACTAACTTCGACGTTCAAACTTGTTTACTGCCACGTCCCTCTCGCCTTGAAAGGTATTTGCCAGAGTGAAAGATACGAAAACCTTTAAAAAATAAGGAAAAAGAACTATGTTGCAAAAAAGTTTGAAACAAGGAGCAAGAATGCAAACAAAGAAACCAAATTTTGCACAGCCAAAAGTCGTTGGAAGTTCCCGTCTGATTGTGATCCTGTGCTGGCCGGTTCTCGACGTGTCGGGCCACCCAAAATTTTCCCCGCGGAGTGTGAAAGAAGCCAGAGCCACCGCGCGTGAGGGAAGAGCTTCCCCTTAAAGGCGAAATCTGGCGTTTTTTTTTTTCATTCTTCGCGGATTTAAATCTAACTTTAAACGTTTGTTCTTGTCGGTACCATGGTGATATGTGTCAAATTGTACAACCGTAAGTCATTTAGTGTTTTAGAAAACGAGTTTTAAAATTGGTAGCCGATTCAGTATTTACATTGTATACGCGGGTCACCTTGTGTAAGTGACGTGAGAGCCTACTCTTTTTCAAAAACATTGCCTTTCCTAGCAGACGGGGGCAGCGCGCGCTTTCTATTACGAGGCGACGATAATGCGAGCACAGTCAGTTTCGTGCGCTGCATACAGCGTGTTAGTCGACGTCGACGTCGGGTCCTACAATATTGAGCAACGATGATGCAGCGGAAGCTGCTCAGCACCAACGCATTCTTTTCTATCCCGTCTGCAGCCGGCCGTCGACAGCGCGCCTACTCGCGGCGCCAGCGCCTCCTCCTCCGTGTTCGGGGAACAACGTGTTGTCGGGGCCGGCTCCGGGGATTAGCACCGGCGGCATGCTACGTCTGCTCGCTCGGGGGCCCCCTTTTCCTCTTTCTTGTAGAAGAACGCGGGGGTGCCTCCTTCTCTCCCTCGTCGAGGGGAACTCTCGTCACTCGCACGGAGTGGAAATAAACAGTCTTGCCCTGCAACTCAAAACCAGCTTCACGTCTCCTTTCTCGCTGCCTCCGCCAGCTGACATTCCCGGCCGCTACAAAATTGGTGACCCGAACGCTTCAACGAACACGCCGCGATGAGCTCCGACGACAACGCTGCTGCCTCCACGTCTGCGGTCATCGCCACAGAACTGAAGCTACCAAATTTCTGGCCGAAAAATCCAAGAGTTTGGTTCAGCCAAGTGGAGGCCCGTTTTCAGCTCCGGCACATCACCTCGCAGTCGACAAAATACCTTCACGTCGTCGCAGCCCTGCCCCCCGAAATCGCCGACGCTATCGACGACATTTTGGTTTCACCCCCCGCGCAAGAAGAATATGACACCCTCAAAAAGACGGTGCTGGACCGCCTCGAGGCGCCTGAAGAAAGCAGACTGCAGCAGCTCTTGGGTCGCGAAGAGCTGGGCGACCAACGACCTTCCCAACTGCTGCACCGTATGCGGCAACTACTCGGTGTGCACGCGCGTCAGGACGGCCAGCTCCCACTTCTTCGTGAAGTTTTCCTGCAACGGCTCCCCCAGTCGGTGCGCGTGGTTCTCGCGGGTTCAAATGAGACGTCCCTTGATCGACTAGCGCAACTTGCCGATCGCATCACGGAATACTCAACTCCAACCTTTGCGCCCATAGCTGCTGCAAGAACACATGAGCAACCAGATCGACTGTCGCGCCTTGAGGAGAAACTGCAACACCTTACCGAGACCATGCAGAAACTTGTGCTATCTGGCGCTCCCCAACAGGACGAGCAACGACGCAACCGATCCCCTTCAAGACACCCAAGCTCTTCCCAGAGAAGCCATGCACGAGATACACAGGACGGAGTTTGCTGGTACCACCGTCGTTTCGGCACGGGTGCTAGCCGCTGCACTCAGCCTTGCTCGTTTCCGGGAAACGCTCCGGCCAGTCGTTAACAGCGGCTTACGACATCGGCCCTCCACTTAGCCGCCTGTTTTTCGTAGTCGACCGCGTAAGCAACTCGCGCCTGCTAGTCGACACGGGAGCCAAAATCTCTATTGTCCCGGCAAGCCCCGAGGATCGCCAACGTAGCAAGAACACATCGTCGCTGCAGGCAGTGAACAACACTGCCATCGCTACGTACGGCTTCCGCTCGCTGACAATAGACGTCGGACTGAGGCGCCTGTTTCGCTGGGTCTTCGTGGTGGCGGATGTTAATTTCGCCATACTCGGAGCAGATTTTCTCAGCCACTTCAACCTGGATGTGAGCGTACGTGACCATTGCCTCAAGGATAACAACACATCCCTCAAAGTACGTGGTTTGGAGTCAAACATCTGCTCATCTGGCATCTGCGCCTTCCAGCCAGTATCAGCCTACCACCACGTCCTGGCCGAATTCCCCTCGCTCACCAAGCCCCGCAACATGGAACAGCCGGTGAAACATAACGTGACTCACCACATCGTCACCACCGAACCGCCAGTCACCGCCCGGCCACGACGGCTGTCCAGCAAAAGGCTTCAAGCTGCACGCAGGGAGTTCGAGCATATGCTACAGCTGGTAATTGTTCGCCCTTCGTCTAGCAACCATTCATCGCCGCCACACATGGTGCCTAAGGACGACGATTGGCACCCGTGTGGTGATTACAGAGCCTTGAACGCATCGACAACGCCGGAACAGTATCCTCTGCCACACATTCACGATTTCAGCGCGTGGCTAGCAGGTACGAAAATATACAGCAAGATCGACCTTGTAGCGGCATACCACCAAATCCCCGTCGAACCGCAGGACATACCAAAACAGCCATAACAACTCCGTTCGGCCTGTTTGAGTTTGTCCGCATGCCCTACGGCTTGAAAAATGCCGCACAGACCTTTCAAAGGTTCATGGATGAAGTCACCCGGGGTCTTCCTTTCATCTTTGTCTACCTGGATGACATTTTGGTGGCCAGCAGAACACCTGCGGAGCACGAAGAGCACCTCCGCCAGCTCTTTCAGCGTCTGGATGAGCACGGTCTGGTGTTGAAACCTCAAAAGTGCGTGTTTGGAGTAGAGGCGCTCAACTTCCTCGGCCACCACATCACGGCTGAAGGCATTATGCCATTGGAATCGAGGGTGGAATCCGTCAAGAAGTTTCCAGCTCCAACATCTTTTCGCAAGCTGAGGGAGTTCCTCGGGCTCTTAAACTTCCACCGGCGGTTCATTCCGTCTTGTGCTCGAGTGCTCCACCAATTGACCGACCTGCTGCGCCGAGACGACCAAAAGGCACCACAATTTTGTTGGTCTGACGAACACCAGAACGCTTTCCAGAAAGCTAAGGACGAGCTAGCCGCGGCTACCCTCCTCATTCATCCACGGCCTGAAGCTCCTACACGTCTCATGGTGGACGCTTCCTCCACATCGGTCGGAGCAGTGCTGCAGCAACAGGAGGGCGCCCAGTGGAAGCCACTGGGCTTCTTTTCGAAACGTCTGAAGCCTGCAGAAACACAGTACAGCACTTTTGGAAGGGAGATGCTCGCAATCTATTGTTCCATTAAGCATTTCCGCTACTTCCTCGAAGGCCGTGAGTTCTACATCTTGACAGACCACAAGCCCCTCACCTACGTATTCAACAACAACAGTTCCTCCTACTCAGAACGAGAGATCCGTCAGCTCTCATTCATCTCCGAGTTTTCTACAGACATCCGCCACGTTCCCGGGGTCGAAAACGAAGCAGCTGACGCCTTGTCTCGCGTCAACGCTTTCGGCACAGAAGTCCTGGACTTCGAAGCTATGGCCGCAGCTCAGCGGGACGACCCCGAGTTGACAAGACTGAAGGGAGGGGGATCTTCACTCGTGCTCTCGGAGGTTGCACTTCCCTACGTCCAGAGCACGATAACCTGCGATACCTCCCAGGCAGCACCACGACCTTTCGTCCCACTGAACTTTCGCCGAGTGGTATTCAACACTTTCCACTCCATCAGCCACCCAGGTGTCCGCGCCACCCAGCGGCTGATAACGCAACGCTTCGTTTGGCCCGGAGTCAACGCGGACGTGCGACGATGGGCTCGGACATGTGAAACGTGTCAGCAAGTGAAAGTGACGCGCCACAATCGGGCTGCACTACAGGAATTTCGGACTCCTGAGTCGCGGTTTGACCACGTTCACCTCGACCTCGTGGGACCACTACCGCCCTGCCAAGGATTTAGGTACCTGCTCACATGCATCGACAGGTACAGCCGGTGGCCCGAAGCTATACCAATTGCGGACATATCAGCTGAAACCGTCGCGCAGGCCTTCATTCAAACATGGGTGTCCCGCTTTGGCTGCCCCGCCCGCATAACAACTGACCGGGGACGGCAATTCCAGAGCAACCTCTTTTCCGCACTTTCAACGCTCCTCGGCACGAAGCTGCAACATACAACCGCCTACCACCCCGCCAGCAACGGAATGCTTGAGCGCTTCCACCGGCAACTCAAAGCCGCACTGGCAGCGAAACTCGACCGCCAGCACTGGGTGGAGAAGGAGAAGCTCCCGCTCGTTCTTCTTGGCCTACGCTCAACGGTGAAGGAAGACCTCGGCTTCAGCGCAGCGCAAATGGTCTACGGCTCAACAGTGCGCCTCCCGGGAGAATTCTTCTCCGACCAGACACCTTCCGCCCCAACAGCCTCCGATCACATCGAGAAGCTGCGCGCATGGCTCGCGCAACTCAGGCCAACAGCACCTCGCATCGCCCGCAACAGGAAAGTTTTCACTTTTCCTGACATGGACTCTGCTACCCATGTGTTTGTGCGACACGACGCAACGAAGCCGCCCCTTACTCCGCCGTACGATGGCCCATTCAAAGTTTTGGGACGTACTAACAAAACCATCGCAATCGACGTGCGGGGGAAACGAGAAGTCGTCGCCGTTGACCGCGTCAAGCTTGCTCATATTGAGGTTTCCATTCAAGCAGCCTCTCACGTACGATTTCAGTTCTAACCATTGGACTGTGACCTTTCACTATTCAGCCCGTAACTGCTGTCCTTCTTTAAAAGCTCCGCAATCTAGGGGGGGAGCCTTTGTAGCGGAAGCTGCTCAGCACCACCGCATTCTTTTCTATCCCGTCTGCAGCCGGCCATCGACAGCGCGCCTCCTCCTCCATGTTCGGGGAACAACGTGTTGTCGGGGCCGGCTCCGGGGATGAGCACCGGCGGCATGCTACGTCTGCTCGCTCGGGGGCCCCCTTTTCCTCTTTCTTGTAGAAGAACGCGGGGGTGCCTCCTTCTCTCCCTCGTCGAGGGGAACTCTCGTCACTCGCACGGAGTGGAAATAAACAGTCTTGCCCTGCAACTCCAAACCAGCTTCACGTCTCCTTTCTCGCTGCCTCCGGCAGCCGACATTCCCGGCCGCTACAATGAAATCGATTCGGGGCATGTCAGATGCTTCATGCACCGGGGGGCCGAAACCAAAAAGCGATGCTTCCGCGTTCAGAGAGTAGCTGCAATCATCGCTGAACTTGTCACTGGTTAGTTCAGACGAGCTGGCACACCTTAATTCCGCGTCTGATGACATCGCCAACTTTCTTTTCGCGCGTCAGAAGAGGCTCGTGAGCTAAGTTTACAGCCTGGCCAGCCGGGGCGGGGTTTAGCGGATCTCGTGACGCCATCGGTAACGGATTCTCGTGACGTCATCTTATACCCACCATGGATGGCGGAGCAACCCCCCGTTTCTGTTTTCACTCAGCGTTCAATGCTTAACTACAGTGATCGACGATAATCTGGGGCGAAATGAGGAATAAGGCTTAAAACTAGGCGTGTGTGTGAATATATATATATATATATATATATATATATATATATATATATATATATATATATATATATATATATATATATATATAAGGGAACCAAGTGTATACTTAAGGGCTCGTTTTTCGTGTTCTACACAATATTAATGAGATCTAACAGACAATAATGCCAAGGAAGGTATAGGGGAAGTTATTAGGCCAATTGTAATGTAAATGGGAAGAAAGAAAAGTGGGTGAAAAGATAACTTTCCGTGGGCAGGATCGAAACCTGCGACCTTCGAATAACGCGTTCGATGCTCTACCACTCACCTACCACGACAGCTATCCCCCCAGCCACTTTATTGGGTACCTATGTCAATTTAAACGTGGGAGTGTCAGTCAGCGCCACTAGTAGCCATGGCGGCGAGTGTGGTACACTCTTTATGAGCCTGTTTGGCGTCACGTAGCACGGGAACTTATTACTAACTGGCAGCTGACCAAATAGTCCCTCGTATACAACCCAGAGGCACCAAGTCTGTCAGTACGAGACCCTCGTTAGTAAATAAGGGAAACAAGCGTATACTTAAGGGCTCGTTTTTCGTGTTTTACACAATATTATTGAGATCTAACAGACAATATTGCCAAAGAAGATATATATATATATATATATATATATATATATATATATATATATATATATATATATATATATATATATATATATATATATATAGAGAGAGAGAGAGAGAGAGAGAGAGAGAGAGATGGGTGCAGTAAGCAGGTGGTCAGATTGACGTCATGTGTTCAGGACAATCATCACAAAGATGTGCGTCTTGCGCCTGGGTTAACGCATATAATATAGGCAAATGCAAGGTGCTGAAGACTTTTTTTTAATTCATCTTTGTTCATTATAGTTTATTAAGACTTTTATGCGCCCTGTAGGCCAGTTTACTACACAAATTATAATGGGAGAAACATAGCAAGGTGATAAATGCATTTTTATTGTAGGGCATGCCCACGCGCAGCCACGTTCAAACGCGTATGTGTGGTTGTGAGAGTCGACATAGCAAAGATAGCGGGCACACATGACGGCCCACTCACTTTACGAAATAAACACATATTCCTTCCTTCCGCCCCCTGGCCTGTTCCCGACTATAGTTGTTGGAAAAAAGTGTAGTTTTCTGACAGACGGGGCCTGTGAAAATTGCATAATTCGTAAAAAAAAATACTAGCCTAACTTATACTAGAGAAGCAATGCAACAAAGATTATGGAGCTGGTAGGCATTAAAGTAGTCTTTCCTTTTGCGGTTTTGGAAAGTTTTGCATTTTTTATAATTTTTTTTCCTTCTTCTCTCTTTTTTGTCTGTACATTTTTGATCTACTATTATTAGAGTTATTCGGTACCCACCATGCCAGAGGCATCGCAGCGGGGAAGGGGTTTAGTGTAAGTCAGGACAATTCGATATTTGTCATACATAAAGCGTGGACAATGGTAACAATAACAACAATGGCTACAGCAGAATGACAAGATACGTAATTCAAAGCAGTATACAATAAATGTAAAAAAAGACACACATACACACATTTCCAGGTTAAGTCACTTTAACTGGAGTAAAAATTAAGTGGTTTGATACCGGAGAATATTGCCACGGCTCTCTTCTATATAATGTGCGAGGAAAAAGAGAAAAAACATGCAATTTTAATAGATACAACCGTTATAGATACAGAACGCCCAAAAAAGGTCAAGGAAACAATCATTTTAGCAGAGCAAAGAATATTTCTTTTGAGACTACGGTGATCTATCTATCTATCTATCTATCTATCTATCTATCTATCTATCTATCTATCTATCTATCTATCTATCTATCTATCTATCTATCTATCTATCTATCTATCTGTCTGTCTGTCTGTCTTTTATTTCTTGCTCTCTCTTTTTTTGATTGTCCCTCCTTCGTTCCGTCTTTGTCTATCTGCCCTTGGTTCGTGGTAGTTCACGCTTTCTCTCGCTTTCCACACTATCTGTGCTATGATTTGCTCTCTCACTCTTTTTCTTTCTCTTTCTTCACTCCCACATCTATCCTCTTAACCCTCACTTCCCTTCTCTACCCTCTTGCTGTACTCTACTATGCAAAGCCATGTTTGCTCCACTAGCGTGCCTGGACACGCGAGTGGTTTTAAGACTCCCGCCTTTGGATCGTAGATACTCGGTTACCAATCTCACCACGCGAAGAAATCTTCCCACGCCCTAAAATGTTTCGATTTCTCTTTTTCTCTTTCTTTCTCTATCTGTGTACACGTTGCCTCACCTATCAGAGTTATTGCATCCCGCGCCGGCGAAATCGTCGTACAGCCGTTATGGGACATCTATAGCTTACTTTTATTACTTTTCATTCAGAAAAGTAGCCAGATTTGTTTTTCGTTCTTAAAAATAAATATATATGTTAGATATAGTGCTATATTTCCTATGACATCTGTATTCTATCTTTTATGTAACGTCCATTGTTCTAAAACGTCATACTATTTTACAAAACCATTCAAGCTTGGACAAACCCCCTCAGTGGATGTGCGCCACAGTTAATTGGCGAACAACGACAAGAAGAAAGAGAGAACGAACTAATGATGATGATCATTTTCTGATGGTTGCTCACAGACTAACGGCCCCCTTAAACAGCTCCGGTCCCCATAATTGTTCATTCGATGATTGCTCGCCTTGCTCAAATTGTCAATATCCTTGCGGAACACGTCGATGGGAGCTAGTTCTGATATAATGTTCTGCTGGCTTGGCGAGAAAGTTTCATGGAGGCGTGAGTTGTGACAGGGCAGTCGGGAACGCGCTTATGAAATGAATCAACCATAAGCGCATGCACGTAACTTACCGTGCGCTGCGGTCATGTGTAAATTGCGAACGCCTACTTCCACCAATAGGCCTATTTTGTATTCTTGGTTAAATGTAGGAACACTATAGGTTACAGTATAGATGTTACATTCCGATAACAATCAATGTAACTAATAAATAGATCCACTTGCGTTCAATTTCTATTGAGTATCCCGTATCTTGAGCCGAAATAATGAAAACGTCAATGAACAATATAACCGTACTTTATTCGTTAGTGACATAAGTTTGGAGGGCCGGATGGTAGTAATTGCCGTGTCAAGCAGTTCCTGTTGCAGAGAGAGCAAGCTTTGCGTGACGTTCAATCTCTATGAAAGCGCGGTTATTTCGAAAAGAAACGTGCGCGACGTTCTGTTGGAAATCGCCGCGGGGAATCAATCTTATTACTCATTGCTTTGAGGCGCAGAACATAACTGACACGTGACATATGTTAGAACGCGCGGTGACGGTTAAACTAATGTAGCTGAAACCATGTGAACGTGGCATAGAAACAATATTGATCTTTGTGCACACGTAATAATACTGGTTGACATAAAGTGGAAGGTACGTTAACCAAAAGTAGTTCGAGTTCAAGAAATGCGAAACGTATAGATATAAGGGTTCTTCACTTTCTATCCTTCGATACATTCTGTTGCGATACGAGACAACATGTTCGTATTAAGGTCTCCACAAAGTAATTTCATCTAGATATTGCGTCTTCCTATCCGAAGACTTTGGAAAGAAAAAAAATAAGAAAGAAATGGGGTACTAGATGCTGACAACTACATTGAACACGGCATGTATAGTTCCAGAAGCTTTGTACATCGAGTTTTCCGAATACGCTCCTTTTTGTAAGTTTTATAATTTTCTTTTCATTTTTTTGCATATCTATACAACGGTGCGTGAAACACAAGTATGACGTGCATCCCTCCTATCGAGTACAGTCTCTCCCATCCTTCCTAAATTGGGAAACTTCAGACGCTGCAGGCCTTGCCTGATGTCTCAGCGGTTTGTAGACTTTTTTTGTGTGTGCCGCGAGACCAAGGCTGGCAATGGATTCCAGTATAAAGCGGTGTGAGACGCTGTCGAATGCTTTAGTGAGGTCTAGGGCGAGAATGCCACGAACATCTCTCGGTAAAAGATTCCAGGCGTACATTCGTTCTTTTCTGCAAAATCGAACAGCTCAGCTGCATTTATCGCAACTTACATCCGATACTTACACATTAGGTTCCAACGGGACACCACAAGGGGCAGTCATTTCTCCACTCCTTTTTAACATAGTAATGAAGGGACTATCTGACAAACTCCGCGACATCCCAAACATAAACCATGCTATATACGCAGATGACATCACCATCTGGTGCCCAGGAGGCTCATTGGCGGAGTTGGAGCAAGCCCTTCAAACTGCTCTCGATACCACAGAAGCCTACTTAAAAAACACTGGACTTCGTTTGTCGCCCACAAAATCAGAGTTGCTACTGTACCGGCAATCTCGCCAAGGCGTTCGTAACTTAACACCCTTAGGTGATCTACCCATAGCGCTACACGCCAAAGATGGGCAGCGAATACCCCGAGTGGACTCCATACGCATTCTCGGCCTCCTCGTCGAGGCCACTGGCTGTCATGCAAGAACAATTAAACATATCACAGCAAAAACAGAGAACATGCTCCGACTCATTCAGCGAGTCTCGGGTCGTAGACGAGGCCTTGGAGAGGCCAACCTTCTGCGCATATACCACGCGTTCCTAATGAGTCACATCAATTACGTCGCCTCTGCCCACAACTGGACGAAGGTAGAAAAGACGAAACTAAACACACTCATGCGCAAAAGCATTAAACAAGTCCTTGGTTTGCCTCAAAACACGAGCACTTCCCGTCTCGACCAACTAGGCATGCACAACGGCATCGATGAAGTGATCGAGGCCCAGACCACGGCCCAAGTGATCCGCCTCTCCTCCTCCAAGGCAGGCCGCCGACTTCTAAGCGAGGCCGGCATGTCCCCACACCCCTGCCTTGAACGCGCAGTAACCCTCCCCAGAGTTGTCCGAGCTACTTACATGGTAACCCCATTTCCGCGAAATGTCCACCCACAACACAATGAAGGCAGACGGCTGGCCCGCGCTCGCGCGATCCTAAACCGTACCGCCGCGAATCGCAACTCTACCGCATTCGTCGACGCAGCGCAATACGGTAACTCCTCCTCTTTCGCACTCGCGGTAGTAGATGGCGACGGAGCCCTACGCTCAGCCGCCTCGGTTAGGCTATCAACAAGCGCCATAGCCGAACAAGTTGCTATAGCTTTAGCGATGACCGACCCCTCACTCACTAATGTCTTCACAGACTCTCGCGCCGCCATTCGGGCTTACGAAACCGGCAACATCGCTCCAGAAGCAGCCCGCATTTTACAAACACGGAAATATACGGGCTCGCACTACCTCTCTTGGTTCCCTGCCCACATGGGCAAAGACGTTCACCCACAACAACCCAACCTCAACGAAATGGCTCATGATCGAGCACGAGAACTGACCCGCCGTGACGATCAATCAGCCACCGAAGAGCTGGGCCCAGACGTGCAGTTTAATGACCCACTACTCACCTTCCATGAAATTACCTCCCACTACCGACACAACAGAAGCCGATACCCTTTACCCCATTCAAAACTAGAACGCGCGCAAGAAGTAGCCTTTAGAATGTTACAAACGAGATCGTACCCATCACGGGGCCGACTCAGCCATTATAACTCAGACATAAATTCACAGTGCCCAGATTGCACAGAAGTGTACTGTTCACTCGCGCACATGCTCTGGCAATGTCCCGCGTTACCTCAGGGACCTCTCACCAGTGAGTCCGACTGGGAGGAGGCACTCAGGAGCCCCAATCTCCGAAACCAACTTAAGGCAGTCCAGAGGGCCCAAGAACTCGCGGAACGCCACCACGTTCCCGCCCCGACTCGGGCGTCGCCTACGGTAGCGGCTGCTAGGATGTCCCACGTGGGCACCCTGGTGGCTTAAACTCCTCAGGACCATATATTAAAGTTCTTGACTGACTGACTGTGCCGCGATGCATGGGTGCAATTTGCGATTGCAAATCGCGTCTGCTTGCGTACGGTGACCGTGAAACCCGACTGCAAGGCCAGTGATGTTTCCCATATGCCACAGATTCTCTTTTGTTTTCTTTTCATTTCTTCTTTCGTGCGCACTGAGGGGCACGACACAGCATGGGTACGACATGTTCATTCTGTGTTTCTTTTTTTTCCTTAGTCATATTGATATAATGGCGACAGCAGCGAGGCGTGTACTACGCCAAAATTTTCATACAAAAAGGAATTCAACCCCTCCCACGTCCTGTTTTGTACCGCCAAGTTTGGTGTTTTTTTAATCACCTTCCTCAGTCTTTGACAGCCTAATTGAAAAAAAGCTCCACTGGTACCTTCTTTCCTCCTTGTTCTTTATTATATTTCCCTCTCTCTTTGACAGGCTGGTATAGTATTTTTTTTCTTTATTACAATAACACGGATAGACAGTGGGGTCTTCGTCGTCGTGCACACTGCTCCCTCTCGAATACCCTCCCTTTCACCTCCTTAACTTTTATTGCTTTTTGTTCCTCACTCAAGATTAGTCAAGCTATCGATTGAACATGCCGTCAGATTCAGATATCTATAATTTCCATGCACGAGCAAAGAATATTACCAGAGGTAAAAAAACAAATCCACGTATATTTTTACACAATCGCCCTGTCTGTCGTTTCTCAACCAATGATTTCGCGAGGAAATATAAGGCAGGGTTTACGCCAAGTAGTTCTCGTTTTTCCTTACTGTAGAAATACAGACACGTGAAATGTTTTATCTTTTTTCTTTTCGTAGGAAAATCTAACCCTAATTCTTATTTCCCGTGTGCCTCGCAATGATATGTTATAGCAGCATATTGGAACAACGCCGGGCTCATGGCTGCGGGAGCACTGCGGATGATATTTTACGGCCTCAAATTTTCAGCACGGTGTTCGCTGCTTTGTAGATTAATCGCCTTTGCTTTCCGCCCGCAAATGAAATGGCCTTATTCATTATCTTAGCGACAGTTACAATGAATTTTTTCTTATGTGGTTCACATTGAAACTTGCTGATGCACAGTAATCACAGCGTTGAGAATTAGATGGTGGAAAAAGGCATGTCATATATGATTTTTATCACGCTGCCTGTGCATCCTATTGTTTTGCTACTATTTGTCTAACCTTGGCGCTTTTGCTTCTTGATGTACTGTCTTTTTTTATCTGTAACATAGCTTTCCAATAAAGGAACAAGTGGTAAATCCGTAATCGTAAAGAAACGTGCATGTAGCCATTCTTGTCAGTATATTTCAATAAATTTGACTCGTGAAGTGCGAGGTCCGTGTTGCACAGTGAGCTGACCTTTCGCCTCGCGTACTGGATTCATGTTTATTATATCACAACTTGGCTTTTAGTGGCCCATGAGCAAATAAGCCACTTTCATTAAGAAACTGTTTATAATATCTTATTTGTATTAGAGTCACTTTGACGCAGATTTTTATGAGCTTTTTTTTTGTTGTACCAATTTCGCACTACTTGGAGTTCACGAAAAATAGCATTGCATGTAATCACTGCGTAAATTTTCGGGGTACGGTGAATTGCAAAAAAACAGGGATAAAAAAAACGTTGTGTACTGACTTCCTGACGAATACGGCTCCAATTGATTGTTGTAAGCACGATAAATCGCAATGAACCCCCTACCACAAGGAAAGGTCGTGGTATCGAATCATCGCCGAGGTGGCCTCATTCCGATGGAAGTGAATTGATGCAAACCCGTGTGTTCGCACTTCGGTGTGCGTCAAAGAACACGAGATGAAAAAAAAAAATCCGAAGTCTTACTACGGCATCTCTCATAACCATATCGTACTTTCGGGACGTAAGGCCACAAGAAGTATCATTACATTTGCCATAATATGGTAATGAACGTTGTGTAAAGTTCGTGATATTGCATGCCTTGCTTTCCAATTTAAGTAGGCAAGTAAATCAAAATTATGCATATTTATTAAACGTTGCTAGATAAAGTATGTGACTCACAAGGGCAGCGTAAAGTTTTATAACGTGTTATGTACGGTAATTCATTTAGAATTGACTTACTTCGGTGGGCGGTAGTATCGTCATAAAGTATTAGATTTTCATGCCACTTTGCGGTAAGAATAAAAATTTATTAGCCCATTCTGTTTTTCAATGTAAATGCCTGAAAAAAATGAAATGATGAAAACCGTTAAATAGAGAGGGATATGTCCTACTTATAAAAGTTGTTAAAAACTCTGATCGCTACGCTGCACACCAAACGTGACAAATAAATGTTTGTGAAGGTTATGAAGATTTATAATCCCTCAATGTAGAGCAGGTGTTTAAAATGACCACACCCCTGGGATAGGCATAACTCGGCTCGCTGCTTCATGTTGGCTGCAACACTCCGCAATGTGTCGGCAGTGATATTCCCCAATAATTCTCCAAGAAATATTGGCCTTTAATTCGTCCAGTGTCAGTGGTTTATCGCAACAGACAAACTCTTCAGAAAACCCAGTAATACGAAGTCTGGGGACTATGGCGAAACGTCTAACTGTTCTGATTTCAACAGTTCACTCTTGTATGGAAATAATAAAAATGTTGCAGTTTTTGTTGTTTCTTACTTATTCTTCGTTTTCAGTGCTGCACATCAAAACCGGGGCGGATAATTAGATGTTCATTCATCCTGAATTGTTTGCCGCAATCCGCATTTAAATCGAATAATTTTGAACAAAACAACAGCTTCATTAAATAGGTTAGTCAAAACGAATCACCCTATATTTTCATATTCTGCGCATCTATAATTAACAGTTACTTGGCGGCCTTTATTACAAAAACATTTAATAAAAGGATGCCTATTCTCATGTTTGTTAACTTGTAGGAGGAAGCAACAAAAGGGACAAGGCAGGGAGGTTAACCAGAAAGACATCTGGTTGGCTACCCTACACTGGGGGATTAGGGAATGGGACAAGACGAGAAAGAGGGAAGAGAGGGAAAAGAAAAAAGAGTGGGGGGGAGACTGACAGTAATTTCACTGCAGCGTGTATAACTCTACCGCATATTAGAGGCGTTCACACAAGCTTGTCTTTCTCAGGAAACACAGCAGGGCTTTCACTGCCTTGAGGGCTGTCGAGGCATGTGCACGTTGCTGTAATAGCACCTGCACAGAAAGAGGCCGATCATCCAGTCGCCGCATTGCGTTGGCAAGTACTGGTCTATCTGAGGCAAATCGAGGACAATGGCACAGCAGGTTTTGATATTTTCGTCGGTGCCGCAAACATCGCACGCCGCACTGTCAGTAATTCCGATTAACGTGGTATAAGCTTTCGTGAAAGCAACTCCCAGCCAAAGGCGATAGAGAAGCGAAGCTGCACGTTGATGTAGGCCGGGTGGAGGGCAGAGTTGTAGTGAAGGGTCGAGCTCGTGCAGTCTTGTACGTCGTATGCTTGGTGTGTTCCACTCAGTCAGTGTGAGACTGCGGGCCAGTTGACGAATCTGCCTCGCCACATTCGCTCTTGAAAGCGGAATCGGAACGCTGTTCGCTTCTTTATGTGACGTGCGAGCAGCATGATCTGCAGAATCATTGCCGCCTATACCACAATGCCCAGGTAACCACTGAAAGACGATGTCATGGCCTTTTTGTATTAACAGGTGGTGAAGTTTCACGGTTTGGTAGGTCAACTGGTCGTGGCATCCGCGTCGGAGAACTGATATCAGGCACTGTAACGCTGGTTTTGAGTCAGAAACACAGCCCATTTAGCTGGTCTTTCTTCTGAATTGATGAGTTCCAGAGCGTTTCGCAGAGTCTCGAGTTCTGCCGTCGTTGACGTTGTCACATGTGAAGTCTTAAAACACTGAGTTACCCCTTGTGATGGTATATCCACTGCTCCACCTGAACTAGACAGCGTAGTAGAGCAATCCGTGTAAATGTGCACGTGGTTACTGTAGTTTTGTTCCAGTAGGGATATACTCAGTTGTTTCAGGGCATGTGTCGGTAAGTCCGATTTTCTCCTCAATCCTGGAATCATTAAGTGAACTCGCGGCCGGCTCAAGCTCCAAGAAGGAAGCAGTGGCTTTGATGCAGTTGCGTACGTCTTAGTAAACGATGAGCGATGCTTGTAGACAGTAGTGCCGTATATCGTGTGGGGACTTTCAGCAGCTAGGCTCGCCAGGTGGTGAGAAGGGGTCCTGGCATAATGCCTGAGGTGCATGCGCATTGTCTCGGTAATAATATGCGTCTTTATCGAGTGATCCTGAGCGATGGCAATGGTTTCAGCCGTTGAAGCACAGCGGGGTAATCCAAGGCATATGTTAAGGGCTTGGGCTTGAATGCTCTGAATTGCGCGCAGGTTGGTCTTGCCGGTGTTGGATATTGCAGGTAAGCTGTACCGTAAGAATCCGATAAACAGCAGTCTGTACAGTTGTAGCATGGATGGTATAGGCACTCCCCAATTCTTTCCTGCAAGGAATTTGAACATGTGGCATGTTGCGATCAGCCGCTTCTTCACATAGTTCACGTGTGGAGTCCACGACAGGTTTTTGTCTATTATGACTCCCAAGAACCTGTGGCATCTGCTGAACGATATGTATTCTCCATTAATTGATATGCTGTAAGCAGACAATAGTTTCTGCGTGAACGCTATCACTGCACATTTTCCGCAGGACACCTCGAGGCCTTGTTTACGAAGGTAGCATGACGTCGTTGTAGCAGCCTTCTGAAGGTGGGCGCGAAGCTGAGGCCTTGTCACACCTGATGTCATCAACGTAGACAGAAAGTTCTACAGTGCTAGGTAGCTGCTCGACTAGACCAATGAGAGTTAGATTGAAAAGTGTAGGGCTTAGCACTCCTCCCTGAGGAACTCCTCGGCTGCTGTAAAAATCAGGTTTTGGGCCATTCGCTGTCATCACGTGAAATGATCTCAGCTGTAAGTAGCTATACACCCACATATATATCTTGCCACCAAGACCTACTGTTTCCAAAGCACTGAGGATGGCTTCATGGGTGACATTGTCGTCGTCATCATCATCATCACCATCATCATCATCAGCCTGACTACGTCCACTGCAGGACCAAGGCCTCTTCCATGTTCCGCCAGTTAACCCGGTCCTGTGCTTGCTGCTGTCAATTTATACCCGCAAACTTCTTAATCTCATCTGCCCACCTAACCTTCTGTCTCCCCCTAACCCGCTTTCCTTCTCTGGGAATCCAGTTAGTTACCCTTAACGACGAGCGGTTATCCTGTCTACGCGCTACATGCCCGACCCATGTCCATTTCTTCTTCTTGATTACAGCTATGATATCCTTAACCCCCGTTTGTTCCCTAATCCACTCTGCTCTCTTCTTGTGTCTTAATGTTACACCTACCATTTTTCTTTGCATTGCTCGCTGCGTCGTCCTCAATTTAAGCTGAACCCTCTTTGTAAGTCTCCAGGTTTCTGCTCCGTAGCTAAGTACCGGCAAGATACAGCTATTATATACCTTTCTCTTGAGAGATAGTGGCAATCTACCTGTCATAATTTGAAAGTGCTTGCCAAATGTGCTCCACCTCATTCTTATTCTTCTAGTTACTTCAATCTCGTGGTTCGGCTCCGCGGTTATTACCTGCCCTAAGTAGACATAGTCTTTTACAACTTCAAGTGCACTATTACCTATCTCGAAGCGCTGCTCTTTTCCGAGGTTGTTGTACATTACTTTCGTATTCTGCAGATTCATTTTAAGAATGTCGTAAGCCCCCTTAACGTCTAGAAACAGGGTGGCGCACAGTCTCTTACAGGCTTTCTGGTGTTGAACGTATACGTCAACAGATCAACAACGTTGTCGATTGACGAATGGCCGCACCTGAATCCGGTCATGGATACTGGATAGATTTCGTAGTGCTCTAAAAACCACTCCATTTGTGTTAGAATCATTCGTTCCATTGTTTTTCCCACACAACTGGCAAGTGCGATAGGATGGTATGAAGCAATATCCAAAGGAGATTTACCAGCGTTTAGAAGTGGAATGAGGCGACTTGACTTTCACTCCTGGGGAACCGTACCAGTCTGCCAGGAGTCGTTGTATAGGCGTAAGAGTGCCTTCCGAGCTTCGTCTTCAAGATTACAAAGGGCGCGATAGATAATGCCGTCAGTACCGGGTGCTGAAGAACGTCTGCACAGAGCCAGTGCCGCCTCTAGCTCATCCATAGAAAACTGGCATTCCATACGGAGATCACATGAGGGCGGTGGGTTGTCAAATGTTCCCGTTCTTGATACTGTGAAATTGGAATCACCGGCAACTCTTCTACAGAAGAATTCTGCGACGTCAATCTCTCTGCATTGAAAGTGAAGTGCCAGAGATGTAAACGGGTGTTGCTGACCCAAGGTTGTGTAATGACCCCGGACAGTTCGCCTATAAATTACAAGCTTTGTAGTGACCTTTTTAACATAAACTGTTGTGTATGTCTGCGCATTCTTTTTCGTATATATTACAATAGTCAAAACTTTTTTTCCAAAAATGCACCAAAAGTCGGGTGAGTTTATGAATAAAAATATACTCTGGCTTAAAACAACGAAATATAACAAAAACTGCACAGACGTTTCGCCACCTATGCGGGTGGCGTCCTCAATATGCACTGGCATATTTTGTTGTGTTAAGTCAAAGAATATTCTTAATCCTTTTTTTTTTTAGTTTTACGCGTTCGCGTAAGAATGCTGCGTCTCTCTGTGCGTGCCCAAAATTTTTTACTTTACTCTTTCAACTGCCCGAACAATTATTGGAGCATTACATTTAACAACGAATTATTAGCAGCCTGAGTGCTCTATGCCTGTGTGTATAGCAGGTAATCACCCACTAACTCGTCACAATATTCTAGCAAATAGTGTTACTGCAATAGCACCATTCCCTCGGTTTCAACACTTTCTCTACTTTCCTCTGCGCATTTCTTTCTAATCTATGCATGGGCATGTCTAAATACTCATAAAACACATAACTTCCGCATGAGTAATGCCAAAGTTATGCAGGAGGCATATTGTCAGGCAAGTGCTGACCATTGCATTGTAAATTTAATTTTGAAAATTGATGCAAGAGCTCTATTAGGTTGTGTAGGAGGCCTGTTATTGTTGTCGCAGATAAGCGTAATGATGCGAAGCACGTTTTTTTTTCGTACACTATAGTGCCCAATGAGGGTGCACAAAAAAAAAGTTTAGCAATACATATAAATCACGGCCGCCCAATCTCCCCTTTTGGTGCGGCCCGCCGAATGCCTGTGAAAGCGCCAGCTATGACCGCTAGCTATCGGCGACACAAGTGTTTCTTCCAAAGCTCCCTTCACCCACAGTGAGCTGTCTGCGCCGGCATAGTTTCACGTGTTTCTGATCAGTGCTTTGGCACGCTCTCGTGAACAGGCTGCATCACTTCAGCTGTATTAGCGGCCGATCACCGAGTGACTCAACGCAAGGAACATGACAAAAACAGGAAAGAAGACGATCCCGACCGCGGTGGCTAAAGCCCGTGTACTATGCAATGTTACTGCACTTTAAAGAACGCGAGATGGGTAAAAATGTTTTAAGCCCCCCACTTCGAATAGATCATAATTATTTCGTGGTTTTTTCATGTAGAGCCCGAGATATTATTATAATTAGAAACGGTGCACCAAAGTGGAACAATGGCTAGGGTGCTCGGCTGCTGACCACAAGGTTCCGGTTTTGATCCCTGTGGTCACATTTCAATGAAGGTGAAATGGCAGAGGCCGGTGTACTGTGCGATTCACTGCACGTTAAAGAACACCAGATTGATGAAATTTCGGGAGGCCTCCATTGTGGTGTTCCTCGTAATCATATCGTTGGTTTGGGACGTAAAACTCCACATATTATTGAGAACGAAGATTTCTATCTATATCGTTAATTCGCTTTGATTTCCATTTTTACGTGATAATTTAAGCCCAGTGAAATCAAAGTTTACCCCTGAAAACGGACGATAGTGGGCTTCATTTGTAGATTCTGAAGTATTTTAAGAACATGGGCACGCTGGCGAGAAAGAATGTTCGAGCAGGTCGAAAGATACTGTCGGTAATAAAAAACTACGTTTTTCTCAGTTTCACTCGAGAAAAAAAGATCGCATGTATATTAGATGTGCGCCACTAAATTGGTGTTGTGCAAGAAGTGAATCATTGTCTAATATACTTGCGTTATTATGTCAAATACAGTTATGCACTACCAACTAGCCCAACAATGAATTTTTTTGAGATGGATGGTTCTACATACATGCGCTTCATCAGATGCACTCGATGAGCTTAGCTTGGCTGTCCGAATGAAGCAATTAAGGCAGCACAAGTTCCTCGTCCTAATCTCGCCCATGCGACAACTCAACATTGCATAATTAATGATATTGGGAATAATTAAACTGCACTGGCTTTACATTCAGTGTCAGTTAAGTAGCAGAGGTTAAGGGGCATTTTATTCATAAAGGTGCACTGTGCGTATTTATTTGCGTGTCATATATCTGGCTATTTTATTTATTTAACACTGTGCGCCTTTTCAGGCCCATAGAGCAGTGAGCGTACAAATCAAACAAGGCTTCATATTATGGAGACAAAAAGAAAAGGAAGAACTTACATTACAAAGCAGCCACAACAACAATATAACAGTATAAATGCAATAAACGAACAAAGCATATGTGTTTCACTGAAAAAAAAAACTAGTTAGCATGACCACATCAAACGGTAACATAACTGACACAGAGATGCGGGCTGTTAAGTACGCGTAGCAATGCGCGAGTACATGCGTGATATGTCATTTCTACCTATATTTGCGCACAGATACCGTAAAAATCGGCAATGAATAAGGTAAAAACACAATATACTATAGTGATGGGCGACTTTAATGCAAAGGTAGGGAAGAAGCAGGCTGGAGACCAGGCAGTAGGAGATTATGGCATCGGTACTAGAAACGCCAGAGGAGAGCTACTAGTAGAATTCGCAGAATGCAATAATTTACGGATTTTTAATACCTTCTACCGAAAACGAGAAAACCGCAAGTGGACACGGAGGAGCCCTAATGGCGAAAATAAGAACGAAATAGACTTTATAATGAGTGCACACCCTGGAATCGTGCAGGATGTGGAAGTGATTGGCAAGGTACGATGCAGTGACCATAGAATGGTACGGTCTCGAATTCGACTAGACTTGAAGAAGGAACGACAGAAACAGATACGCAAGAAGCCAATCAATCAGCTAGCACTGAGAGGGAAAGTACAGGAATTCAGAGTGTCGCTGCAGAACAGGTACTCGGCTCTTAGTGAGGAAACCAACCTTAGCGTAGATACAATGAATGATAATCTGACGAGTATCATTACGGAGTGTGCAGTGGAAGTTGGAGGCAGGATAGTTAGACAGGACACTGGCAAGCTTTCCCAGGAAACGAAGAACCTAATTAAGAAGCGTCAAATCATGAAAGTGTCAAGTACAACAGACAAAATAGAACTGGCAGAGCTTTCGAAGTTGATTAATAGACGTAAAGTATGCGATGTAAAAAGGTATAACATGGAGAGAATTGAACACACTCTGAAAAACGGAGGAAGTGTCAAAGCAGTGAAGAGGAAACTTGGGATAGGCAAAAATCGGATGTATGCACTAACGGAAAAAGAAGGCAAAATAACTACCAATATGGATAGGATAGTTAAAATAGCGGAGGAGTTTTACAGAGGTCTGTACAGTAGCCGAGACAACCACGACCTTAATACTATAAGAACTAGCAGTAACCCAGATGACACCCCACCAGTAATGATAGAAGAAGTCAGAAAAGCTTTGGAGAGCATGCAAAGAGGCAAAGCTGCTGGTGAGGATCAGGTAACATCAGATCTGCTGAAAAATGGAGGACAGATTGTGTTAGAAAAACTAGCCACTCTGTTTATGAAGTGTCTCCTGACGGGAAGAGTACCAGAGTCTTGGAAGAACGCTAACATCATCCTAATACATAAGAAAGGAGATGACAAAGACTTGAAGAATTACAGGCCGATCAGCTTGCTCTCTGTAGTATACAAGCTATTTGCAAAGGTAATTGCTAACAGAGCAAAGAAAACATTACAATTCAATCAACCAATGGAACAAGCAGGATTTCGAACAGGCTACTCAACAATTGACCACATTCATACTATCAATCAGGTAATAGAGAAATGCTCAGAGTATAACCAACCACTATACATAGCCTTCATAGATTACGAGAAGGCGTTTGATTCGGTACAAATATCATCCGTCATGCAAACACTGCGGAATCAGGGCATAGATGAAGTATATATAAACATTCTGGAAGAAATCTACATGGGATCAACTGCTACCATAGTGCTTCATAAAGAAAGCAACAGAATACCAATCAAGAAGGGTGTAAGGCAGGGGGACACAATTTCCCCAATGCTATTTACCGCGTGCTTACAGGAGGTTTTCAGAAGCCTAGAATGGGAACAGTAAGGGATAAGAGTCAATGGAGAATACCTTAGTAACCTGCGCTTCGCCGATGACATTGCATTGCTGAGTAACTCGGGGGACGAATTGCAACTCATGATTACGGAGTTAGACAAGGAGAGCAGAAAGGTGGGTCTTAAAATTAATCTGCAGAAAACCAAAGTAATGTACAACAACCTCGGCAAGGAGCAGCGCTTCGAGATAGGTAATAGTGCACTTGAAGTTGTAAAAGACTATGTCTACTTAGGGCAGGTAATAACAGCAGAGCCGAACCACGAGATTGAAGTAACTAGAAGAATAAGAATGGGGTGGAGCACATTCGGCAAGCACTCTCAAATTATTACAGGTAGATTGCCACTATCCCTCAAGAGGAAGGTATATAACAGCTGTATCTTGCCGGTACTTAGCTACGGAGCAGAAACCTGGAGACTTACAAAGAGGATTCAGCTTAAATTGAGGACGACGCAGCGAGCAATGGAAAGAAAATTGGTAGGTGTAACCTTAAGAGACAAGAAGAGAGCAGAGTGGATTCGGGAACAAACGGGGGTTAAGGATATCATAGCTGAAATCAAGAAGAAGAAATGGACATGGGCAGGGCATGTAGCGCGTAGACAGGACAACCGCTGGTCATTAAGGGTAACTGATCATTAAGGGTAACAGACTGGATTCCCAGAGAAGGGAAGCGGGTTAGGGGGAGACAGAAGGTTAGGTGGGCAGATGAGATTAAGAAGTTTGCGGGTATAAATTGGCAGCAGCAAGCACAGGACCGGGTTAACTGGCGGAACATGGGAGAGGCCTTTGTCCTGCAGTGGACGTAGTCAGGCTGATGATGATGATGATGATGATGACCGTAGAAATTATTACAATGCCTCTAAATGGATTTCCAGTAGCGAAAAAAATGATTAAAGTAATTGAGCACTGACGACGTCATTCGGCAAGTTATTCTAAATCTCTATAACTACGCAAAAAAGAATACTTAAACGTGTTACAACGTGACAGGAATAGGTCTATGCATTTGTCGTTTTAGGTCTGCTGGAGTGACGGTTCGTAAATTTTAGGTAATTGTCCTTATTTAAGTTTACCAAGTTGCGTGAAAGAAGAAAAAGAAACTTCCGACTAGTCAACTGTTGTCGGCTAGCAACAGTTGCGACACGTGCTTGCAAACGCAAACGCTCTCCTGCCTGGCGTACTTGGAAAAAACTAAATCTAAGAGCCCTGTTTGTTTGTTTTTTCCAATGCTTTAATCATGCTCTTTTGGCGTGGGTTCCAAGCTATTGCAGCGTATTCTCGGACGAGTCATTAATGAGTGTTTTGTACGCTGTTAGTTTACCTTGAGGGAAAGTGCCAGTCAAGTTACGCCTTAACAAACATATTTGTTTAAATATTTATGTAGAAATTTGGTTATTGTGGGCATCTATACTTTAAAGATGATGTTATTGTGACCCCCTGGTACTTTACGGTATTCATGTGCTTGATGTCTACCCCAGAGACGGTGTACTTAAAGTGAAGGGGCGTCTGTCTATATATGGGATATTGTAAAGCACATTGTTTTATCTGTATTGATTTCCATACAGTGTTTTGCACCCCATTTTCCAATATTCTCTAATGATTTGTCAAGTTTCACCTGGTCTTCTGTTGTGCTAGTGGGAGAGTATATGGCGCAGTTATATGCAGAGAGCCTCATTGTAAAGCCTGTTTTCATGGCAGTGTAGATAGATGTCATTGATGTAAATGAGAAAGAGTGTTGATCCTAGTACGGACCCCTGGGGAACACCAGGGAAAACGTCGGTACGGTTGGACTCGGCGTTATTAAAAGAAACATACTGGGTACGATTGGAAAAGTAAGCAGCAATCCAGTGGACTATTTTCGAGTTAACGGCAAATGATTCAAGTTTTTGTATGTGTAAACAGTGCAGGACGCGGTCGAATGCCTTAGAAAAGTCACCAAATATCGCACCCATTTTCTGTCTAGATATAATAGCTGAAGCCAAGTCACCAGCGATTTCTAAAAGTTGTGTAGCGGTTGATAGCTTCGTTCTAAAACCGTGTTGGTTCGGGTAAAGCAGATTGTTTTCCTCTAGATAGTTCATAAGTGCTTTATTTATGATATGCTCTATTAATTTGCAACATGTGATTCTCAGTGATATTGGTCTTTAGTGGCTTATCAGTTGTTTGTTCCCCCTTTTATGGATAGGAATTACTTTCGCACAAAACAAATCATCAGGGCGCACCGCTGTTTCTAACGATAAGTAAAATATCTTGCGTAGGAAATGGGTTAGCTGGGTAGCATAGCCCTTAAGAAAAGCATAATGCGAATAGGACAATGATTAGTAATAATTTTTATAAAGGTATATTGAGCATATTTATTTGCCCGTAGTGACCTACGGATTTGTTCCAGTAACATCTATGTAGGTATAATATGAATCGGACAGTTATCCGTAATTATTATTCAGAAATAGTCTCTCATACCGATAATTTATTACTCAAATGTTGCAAGATGTGAGAAACTGAGGGCTTTGCGGAAAAGCGGTTTCCAAAAATGTCTCAGTATGTTTTCCAGCCAGCTGCTAAGAACTCCAACCAGTTGGTCTGTAATGCACTCAGTACCTTCTTGATAACAGCAGTCTGGAAGAACAAACTGGCACCGCATGCTGACCGAACGACGGCAGGATACGACTGTCACGAAATACGCAGGATGAGTGAGATTACGCCTACCCGGGACGCGTTGCAAGCAGTACGATTACTTCGCTGATGTGCAGCGCCTCCACCTCCAGTTGTGGCCGGTCAGTCAATGTGTGGTGGTTTGGGCTAGTTGGTATGACATGACGCTAGTTATAGCGCGATAGCAGAGCGACGACAAAGGGACAAAGGTATTTAGTGCTCGCCTCCTTCTTGTCGCTTTGTCGTCGTTCTGTTCTCGCGCTCTAACTGCCATCGGTCAGTCAGCTTTTCCTTTCACGCGTGCTCTTTTGTGCGGGAAATAACTGGGCAGGCCGCCTAAAGGGGGACATCGAGCAGCCGTACATAAACAAACCAACAGTGTAAAGAAACAAGGAGCCACGAACGAAGGTTTTCTTGCTGTTCCTCCATGAGTTAGCGATTGGCAGATAATAGCGCCCCACATAGAAATACTCCTGTTTCAAGCAAAACCACACCCCCAAGGCAACTACGGTGAGGGAAGCAATCATACAAGCTCCTTAACTAATCGCCTATTTAATTCTACATCACGCTTCCTGACAAGAAAGTAATGTTGTATCATCTTGTTTTCTAAACGCGGGAACTTATAACAACGCTTCCCTACTCCTTCTTCGTGTTTGTTCAATCTTGGTCCTTCATTTCATAGCTATGTTGCACCAAGTACAGCTCAACATGGTTCAATCGCAAGGTATAAATTTACGACTGCCGCAACATAATTAATGAACTGTGGCACTATACAGTGTATATACCAATATGACCGGCTCTGCGAGATTTTACGCAGCTGCCTCGGCTTATTGGTGTTTTTTGTTTTTTATAATTTTACCAGCTCGGTCTTTCGGCCTAGCCGTCAAAAATTAATGTTTATTGCTGATTCAAGTCACTGGGTCTACAAGCATGTTGAACATATCTAGAAAACATACGATGCCTCCTGCATACCGGCAAAAACACTGAATAATCTTTTCTTTGTGAAATGCGATAATTTTATGGAACACCAGATGAAGCAGAGACCTTTGAAACATGTACTCACATCTCATCGACATAAAAATTTACGACAACATTTTCGAGGCACATCAAGCCAACAGTCTTTCTTGGTCGTCTGTCTATGCGTACTAAACATTATACAACATGCACAACATACCTGTGTATATAGTTGCCTCTACCCCCCGTACCATGGATCCTTCTAACACATGTAGGGTAGCCGCATAGAGATATCCCTGGGAAACCTCCCAAACTTTTCTCTCTGTACAGCTCCATGACTTGACTTTTATTTTGCACATTTCGATACAGGTGACGGATCTGCTTGGCTGAAGGCTACTCTGAAAGGATTGGCTTGGAGTCGAAGTCTCGCGAAGGGTGAGAGTACAAAAAAAAAAAAAACTAACCTTTGGCAGCCCCAGGGGGAGCGGCCCAGTTTACTTGCGCACAGTAGTTAGCCCAAAGCAATGACATTGCTTGGATTTTGCGCACGAACTACTAACCTTACCTGTTGCACGATTATGTATTAAAAGAAAATAGTTTAAGACAACACTAACATTTCGCTTGTTCTTTAAAGGGGCTCTGACATCAAATCTACTCATGTCACGATTTTTGCGTCAACGAGTAGCTATCGACTCCTTAGTAGCGATCCACGACCTAAAACGCATCTTAGGTACGAATGAATATCTGTAATATTAACTTATACATCCGCTATCAAGCGCGGTTTAAAATGCGTCGAAAGCCCGCCAAATTGTAGTGCTGTCAGCGCTACCTCGCGGCCACGTCGAGGCCGCTGCACAGCTGATGCTCCTTTCACAAAAAAATGGTGACGTCACGCACACTGGCATGTCGTCTGCTAGGAGCGCACGTGCAGTCAGTCCAGCTTTGCTCTGATGATGTAGTCTTAAGCCTGTCTAAGCGTTTTCCGCCGGCTAGGTTAAGTAGCGTTAACTCGTTTTTCCCTCTTCCTTTAGCCCCGGCCTCGTACTGCCAGTAAAACCCAACTTGTTCGCCAACATAGGATTTACCCTGGCGCAGCTCGGTGCAAAGTGAAGCGAGCAAATGTGGCTGTTCTTCCCAGGCGTCTAGTCCCTCTGTCCATCGGCGCGTATATGAAGTCAACCCACTGGCTGCGTTGAGGTTCGTGTTGAGGTTCGTGGCTTGGAAAGGCATGAAACGACACGCAATTTCCGCTTTTTCAGCGCCTCGACGTGCAGGACCTCCCTGTGCAGCGGTTCCCCGACATTCAGGCACGTAGTGTCACTCTGAATGATCATGCTGACGCTGTCAAGCACAGGTCAAATCCGTCGATGCGACACGATGCAGGCACGCTTCAAGACAGCAAGGAGAGCCATTAGTGAGAGCATGGCCGGGAGTCGACTCCAAACACACTCAGAGATCATCGACGTCATTGTTACTTGCGTATCGTCACTCAAGATGGTATTTGTGGAATGTATCACACCGAACATGTAGCGCTAGTGTCGATGTCACAGGGCAGTATATTTTCTGTTCTTGTTTTTTCTCCTTAGCATTTCCACGCTGTTTCACATCAAGTTCAAATCACTTCCACGCGACGGATGTCATTCAAATTTGGCGAAAAAAAAAACAACTATTTATACCAAGCGATCAAAGGATGGGCACATCTCGATATTGAAATTTGATGTCAGTGCTCCTTTAACATACTACCTTATTAATTTCAAGGAGCGTGGAAAGATATATTCCAAGTGCTGGCTGAATGGTTTTTCTTTAGTAGTTTACTAGACGATAGTTTAGAGCACTGCACTGGTAAGGAACTGTTGGATCGGGTCTGGGCCGGGCTTCAGCTCATGAGCTTCGGTCTCGGATGAGGCTCGGATTGGGCCTGAGCCCGAGTCAGGCCCGCATTAGGCTCGTATCGGATATATATCAATATAATGGCATGTCTACGCTGTTTGGTTTTGTTGTTTTGTGTGGTTTAACATCCAGAAGCGACCCAGAATGTGTAAGATGCCGCAGTTGAGGGCTTCGGCTAATTCAGATTACCTGGAGAGCATGCACTGAAATAGAAAAGTACCAGACGTTTGCATTTAGCTCCGTCGGTATGCTACACGTAATTTCAAGAAACTCATAATATAACTTTCCACGCTTTTATTGAGTGAAACACGGTGTTGCATGCCATAAAGAAAGGTGGAGTATAAACCACTTTATGGAGTTAGTATATTTTGTAGTCATTCTTTGAACTGCAAAAACAATATTGTATGGTTAGCACTGCGTAGATGAGACAGCCAGCCATGCCATCAAGTATGTTTTATATTACCCTACAATTATTTCGCAACAGTGTTACGGACGTAATTAACGAAAAGCACACAGATTATACCAGTGAAAGTCATGACACTGAAAGTACCAAAACACTCACTAGAATATATGTTGTGTAAAGGCGTAAAGGCGATACATCTTAACGAAAACCGAAGAGTGGACAGCGACTCGTTTATGTTTAAGGCATAACTGTCTGAAACGGGCCGGGCCGGGTCGGGCCCAAACCGTTCGGGCCCGGGCCATCTAAGAGCTGTATTTGAGAACACCGGGCCGGGCTCGGATGAGCCGGAGCAGGAAGTTTTCGGACACGGCTCCTTGCCGTGTAGGCTTCAGGCAACCTGCAGGGCCCACCTCCGCCTCAAATGTTGCCGAACCCTGCTCTAGGGAAATAAATGTAATAAATCCGTGCGCAGCTTAAATATCTCGAGCTTACAAGGTGTCCTGAACAAACTTCTGAAGTAATCAATAACCTCATTATCCGAACCTATTGCCTCACAATGTGATCACCGCAAAACTTTTCCGAATCCGCCAAGAACGAACCGAGTCACAGCGATTGGTCACACGCTTTTAAAATCCTTTCTCTACTGTCATCCAGACGAGCGCGCTGGCAGGTATATACGCAGGGAGAGATGACACGGAAGAAAGATGCAGTGTCAGCGCGTCATAAATTTGAGCGCGAGTCTCAAAACGCGATCGCTCTTTCCCGGTGGTGTTTAGGTGCCCGCTATGCCACTGTGTAAATTCAGAGAACTGTACAGCGCGGTGGTGGCACGTTGTGGCACCCCGTGGCAAGACGCCACTCTTGGTTTGCAGCAGCGTAGAAAACTGGGTGATATGGTTAAGGTTCATTATGTAAAAGATGACAGTGCAGAAGACGACAAACAAAAAGAGGAAGACTCAAGACAATAGCTAATCCAGTGTCTTCCTTCTTTTGCACGTCGTCTTTTGCGCTGGTTTTTTAAATCATGAGGCACCCTTGGTTTACGCCAGCTATCTTCCAATAGCATCAGGCTGCCGCGACAGCGTATGGGTGGTGTCCGTCCACCGAATAAAGTGAGGACGGGCCTCTGTATAAAGCGACTGCGGTTGAGAATCGTGCTCCACTTCTAAAAGCTCCTTGCCAAGCATCACTGCAAGATTTGACTGAAGTGTTTAGAGGAGCGTCTGCTTTTCGCTGTGTGTTTTTCAACGAGCATGAAATCAACCTCTGACACTGTTGATATTCGCGGCTTCAAGTGAGTGCTCACCACCTAGCGGCCGCGCCTGGAGGTGGCGCTGGCAGGGTCAACCTTGAAAGAAGATATGCTACCACGTTGAGCGCCTTGAGAAAGGAAAAAACTGAGGAGACTTGAACTGGGAAGGACGGGTGTTTTTGCGCTCCCGTACTTACCCCGATCCTCACTCCGTGCTTTTCGTGCGCAGCCGGCCATTTTAAGGACTACAAATGGCGCCTCAGAGAGGCCACCGGAAGAAAACACCGCAGCAGGATGTCGTCGTGGCAGCCTCAGCATCGTCATCGGAGCCAACCCAGCAGGAGAAGGCACAATCCAAGCCAGCACGCTGAAGGCCAGCAGCCATCACACTGCCAACCTTTCCCCGGCTTCGAGCGAAGCGAAGGTGCAGACCAGAGCTTCCTCGTCTCCTGCTTCCTGCAAAGGATAGCCCCCTGGCAGCAAGAGCACGTTTCGTTTTTCAACCACTGCGGCCGCCAAGCAAACGGCGCCCACCCACCAGTTTGCGCGTGCTCCCAAGCACGTCTCCGCGCTCCGATGGTCCCCACGTCGTTGGCGACCTTCCTCGGAGTGAATGTATGGCCACCATCGTCTTGTGACCTGTCGCGAAGAAGGCCAACTTCCTGGCTGCGTCGAGGGATGCGATCGCCACCTTCCTCCCGGGGTTCCCAGGGACCCAGCGAGTGCAGGTGAATTTCCGGCGCAGCCTCGTTGCGGTAGACTACCCACTTTACCACCGACCTGACCACCCTACTCTAGGTTGGGACGATCTGCGAGACCAAGGTTCGGGCCAAGCAACTCGACCTGAACACGTGCGTTGGCGTAGTTTTTGGAGTGGACTCAATGATCCCCTTCGAGGACTTCGCCAACAACATTGCGTCACCTGTGCCACTCGTGTCCGGTGTCTGCAGAGGCAATTGTTTCACCCTCACCTTCGCGGGGACCATCGTCCCGCCGGATATACTGCTTTATAAGCAAAGGCGCCCTGTTGGACCCCACCAGCCCTGTCCCCAGCAGTGCCCCCGTTGCGGCCGCTTCGGGCACGCAACCACCACCTGCTCACGGGACGAACGGTGTCTGCGCTGCGGCATCAAGCACGCCCCATGATTGTGTGCAACACATCCCCGCTGCATAAACTGTCGCGGGAAACATCCCACAACCGATGCCCTGCCTGGCAACTCCAACGCAAGGCAGCGGTCATCATGGCCGCAACTGACGGCACTGTGACTCACCACCAAGCCCTGGAGCAAGCTAAGACCCCTGGCAGAAGCGCTACCACCATGAAGGAACGATATTTCTGAGTTGCGCTCGTCGGTACCGGTGACACGCCCTCGGAGGCCGCCTCTCACCATACAACGAGGGCGCCCGTCATCCCCACTACAACGACGACGACCTCGCCCTCATGCACACCTCAGCCGGCCCCTACCGTCGTCAATAAGCGCTCGGAGGCAACGCAGCCACGCGCTTTTTCGCAACCGCTGGTTCCTGTCGCCGTCTCCAGGAGCTCGACGAGTGAGCCCGCTTCCTCGACATCTCGAGAACCTGACATCACAACCAGAAATAACATGTTGACTGGTCTTGCTGCGGGACTTCGGATGACCCTCAGGGCCCTGCCTGTTGGCTCCCACGAGCGCAATCTTTGTGTTCTGCCCCTGTTCGGCTTCGAGTCCATGGCTCATCGGTTTGGCCTCTCAATCGAGCTCTCCCCGTGCGAACCAGACGCACTTCATGAGTTCTTCTCTGGTCCGTGTTAAAACGTGCACATCACTGTACCCCCGACCTTCTCGATGGTTTTCTCGGTCGACTGCGTTTGGCGTGCGGGTGTTCTTGCGCGCACTCGTGTGACAGATCGGATGCGCCTCTTCTTTTTTTCCCTACCCTTTTCTTATCTTTTTTTGTCCATGTAAGTCCCGCTCTCCAATCTCCGAGCGGCGCTGTGGAGGTGCCCTTCATTGAGAGAGGCAGTAACAGCACCGTGCTTACTTCGTGCTTTTTCTACGCATGTTGAGAAACGGCTGCCTAGGTTCTTTGTTTTCGCCATGCCAGTCGCGTTTGCCCCCCCTCCCCCTAAAAAAAGCAATGTCCAAAGATCATTGCAGTACACTTCCATTAGTGGCATCGCGGTTGAAAGATGGAAATGAACGTTTTTTTTTTTTTATCACTTCCCGAAGAATGCAGACGACACTTGACGGTGAAAAGCACAAATCAGAAACTTACGCATTGAAAAGAAGGTGACGGAGAGCACGGTAGTTTCTTCCAATAAATTCGTATGCGATGATTTAATTCTCTTCGGTGAGTACACCATTACTTACTTAGCGTGTGTGAAGTCTTATCAATATTACGGCATCTCTAAGCGCGGAGTATAAGCACTTTAGGAAATTTGTTGCGTTACGTGCGTGACTGTTTTCCTTTTCGCATTGGCTTGCTTTCTACGCAAGTCCTATTCTGCTACTCATTCTCACATTGAGCTGCTGTAATTCTCCCTCCCGAACATTTTTGATTTCGAATGTGTATATATACGCACACACGGACACGCGCGAAAGTCGCGCATGTGTAGCGTGCGTGTATATATCATGTCCGTGCATTCGTAGCGTGCATAGTGTGCGTGCATATGTCTACTTTAGATATCAACTACTGCCAACATGAACAAGCGAGTGTTCAGAAGCACACGACCTTATTTATTCGAAACCTAATAACAATGATCTGTGAACGAAAAGAAAGAAGTACTCCTATGACGATATAAACTATGATTTGCCTAATCTTAAAATACACTCGCCCAGGCATAGCTCCGTTTTGTAATCATCAAGTGAATGGCATGCGTATTCAGCTTTTTCCGGGACAATGGAACTCAATGGGATTCGTGCAATCGGCAGCACGAGTCGCAGCATACTTATCTCGAAAACTGTGAAGACTGTGCCGCTGGCAGTGTAACGACGCAACGCATTGATGATTTGTGGGGTTTAACGTCCTAAAACCACCATATGATTATGAGAGACGCCGTAGTGGAGGGCTCCGGAAATTTTCACCACCTGGGGTTCTTTAACGTGCACCCAAATTTGAGTACACGGGCCTACAACATTTCCGCCTCCATCGGAAATGCAGCCGCCACAGCCGGGATTTGATCCCGCGACCTGCGGGTCAGCAGCAGAGTATTTTAGCCACTAGACCACCGTGGCGGGGCAACGACGCAACGGAAGAGTGCTATAGTACTTTTTGGAGAGGTCTGCTACAAATGATCAGTTGCCGTATTCAACCTCGGGCTCGCTAGACAGGTTCTTCACCACTTCAAATAAATTTTATGTGCTTCACCGAGGAGGTTTGATGTTTGCGTGCAGCGCAACTATTTGCGCTGCTTCGCCAGCGAATTACTTTATGCCAATGAGAATGAGGTGCATGGGCCGCGGCCAGCACACTTTCGCCTTCGAGAAAGCAACCCGATCTGACGCCACAATCAAGAAACTTCAGTCCAGCGCCAAGCGAAAGTGCCATGTTGACCCTGTTAAGCGTAGCTATCTTTGTTTTTTTGACCGGTGTTGCCAGCACACAGAGCGTTTTCTGGTGTTGAAAATACTCCGCTACTCAAGCTCCGCGATTCCGCTCTTCAGCCGTCGGGAGCTAAACTCATTTCACATATGAGCTATGTATTGTAAAAGGGAGCTCAGTCAGAATTCGAATTCAACGACATGCTTGCTCGCTTACTCTAGCATTCGCAAAAAAAAAAGAGCACAATTCTCCGCATATTCCATCGTTAAATTGGCAAATTACGTCACAGTCACATCACAGAAAGCAAGATAGAAAGGGGCGGAAATGCAGATATAAACGGTTGTTTGCAGCGAATATGATACACACTCGATTTCTGACAGGAATACGCTTACGTGCCTGCATAATTGAGAAAATCTGGGAGAGCTTATCAGCAGATGACGCGTCTAACTGAAACAAACGACGTGGCTCATTCGATAAAATGCACAGCGACTTTCGGTGCTTCAGTGAGTGAGCTCGGAAAGCTGAAGCACATATAACCACGGTAGGAGAAAGTGTTCGTCACTGCGTTAGCTCCAAAGCTGTAAATAACTTAGTGTACACAGGATATTCATCGTTTCGTTGATCCGTACCATGGATGCTGCGTGTGGGCGTTTCGACATTGCGATTCAATTGTATACCACTGTGCAATGCACTTGGAAGTGTACACTGTAGGCACCGCAATGAAGCACCATAGAAGTGCTTCCCTCAGTTTGATTTTGGTGAGCTATACATCGTGCGCATACAGTTATACATCGTGCTATACAGCTTGCGATCCCGAAACAAGAAGTCATATTAGGCGTGCACGCAGAGAGAAGCGTTAGGTAATGTAGGGGATGGGCCAACTATTAGCTCGGACGTTTCACAATTGCAGGAAAGTCAACGAAGATAAACTTTTTCTTTTCGGGCCAACTTTAATAACATGAATGCCTTATAACTAGTTCACTTTTATGTCATCCTAAATTAAGAAAAAGAAACTGCAGTAAGTAAGATACATGGTATGCGTTCTCGTCTCTCTCACGCATTCGTAAGAACCGAAAGGCTGCATGCTCCGCGCATGCGCACAGATACTCTCCCGTTTGTGATTCACTGCAAGACGGGTTTGTTTCCGCAAAAGCAAGATTATTCTTTATTTTTTCTGTGGTGAATCCTGACACATTGAAAAGCCTATATGTCACCAAGTGGCGGTGTTGACTTGTAACTTATTTATACGACACGAGCATGCTTGCCGGCTCCCGCTGTGTGTGTTTCTAGAGAAAAAAAAAAGACCAACTTCATCACGATGCTATATATAGATATTTGTCTCATTTCTTTTTTTTTTTTGCGTTCGCGTGAAAGGTTCGGGACTCAGTGGTACAGGAGAGATTTCAGTGAGTTCACTACCTTAAATAAAACGCCGTCTGTGGAGAAAACATTTTTCTCACGGGGAAAGGCAACATTCCTCATTCTTTACTCTTCGTCCAAACGTTTTTCAGCACGGGGAAGCTATTCGCGTTTCACTGAGTAAGCTGGAAGGCACCAGTTGGTTATTATTTATGACTCCAGAAATGCCGCCTGCCTACTCAACAAAAAAAAAACAGAGAGGGAGAGAGAGAAATTACTAGGTGGGATTAAAGAGAAGTGAACGCTCCCACCATCTTCCTCGCTCGTTCACTCACTCTGTCGTTCTACGCGTGGGCCTTTCGATGCGAACACAACAGGTGTTAAGGTTGCGTGATTCGCGCATTCAGTGCATGTGGTGAGGACTCGATGCTGGACAAGCGCCTGGAAGCCCCATAGATTCGTATATGTGACCTTTCGATTTCGAATGAAATCCGACGTGTCTCATACCCTGGGACTTAGACACGTAAATTTTCTTGATGATAACTGAGCAGTAGATCTGCTCAAGAGTCATAGACTGAAAACCAGACATTAGGTGAACCACTGTGTCACATGGTTATTATTGCGATAGCAATTAAATGGACACTTTCGGCTGGATTTGCCGGCGTCGACGTCGGCATCGATGTCATGCACCGTATATGTATACATATCTATATATGTATATGGAAACGCAAAAAAAAAAGATTTTAAAAATTTCAGAAAAAAGACTTCGGCGCGCGAAATCGAACGTGACATCCACGTCGTGAATGCGAGGCGTTGACCACTGAGCCACCGAGGAGTACCTCCTTGAACGTTCCAATGGCTAGCTATTCGTTTCTACCACTTACCGCTGCTGGCAGGCATCTCGGGAAGGGGGGGGGGTGCTATCATGTTTTCAGAATTATCAGAAAGATGGCGCAATGAGCGCGCGGCGGCTCTCATCTTTCACGCGTACTTTGGCCCGCGGAAAGGAGGGGATTGGACGACCTCTCACGTGCCCTTATCTCGCGGTGAGGAGGATCATACGTCTCGGCTGGCGTTCGGCTTGCACTGGAACAATACTGTTGGAGTTAGGGGGCGCAGAAAGGTCACTGCGATTGTTGCACAGCCTCTGTTTGTGAGAAGGGAGTGCTTTTCAGACACAGCGAAGTAACATCTGAGACGCTTATTCGCGTTTATCTTTGCCTGTGAGCGCGTTTCGTGTGTCATTTGTGCGTGAGAAATGCGGGGCACGTTTCGGTATGCTTGCCATTCTGCGCGTGACCTTCCAATTTGTAGATATCGCGTTCATTGCGTCACCTTTACGGCAAAGCTATGGCTTTTTTATATTGGCATCACTTCTTCCCATCCTTACTATAATACCTCATTCCTCCTCCCTCATGCCCCTCCGTAAATGAATCGAATCCGGTCCTCTAGAAAACACAATTTTGTATTCGTTTATTTTTAGAGTTCCCAGTCAGCGCGCTTGAACACATCCCACTAACGAGTCATAAAGCTTTGCTCTGGAAATGCCGTGGTTAAAACACAGGTAAAGTATCGCGTTACTAATTGTCTGAGGACGTGGGTTTGATCCCCGGCCACTTTATTCTTATATGGGCGAAATGGAAAGATATTACTGTACTTAAACTCTCGTATATATTTTGCTGGGTGATATTTTTAATTTCTTTGATTTCACGTTTCGAACCAACGGTACGATTGTGAGGCACGCTTTAGTGGTTGGCTGCGTATAATTTCGATGACCTTTGGTTCTTATTGCGTGCACTAACATCGCGCAATACGCAGGCTTCTAACCATTGAACCGGCAACGAAATGCGAAAGGAGTGGCCGGGATTGAACCCGCGTCATACGGGTCCGTGTCCTCAGCCAAGCATCATAATCACTACGCCACCATGGTGACACCTTATCCATATCTTGTTACAATTGTGCTTGCATGTGTGTGTGTGTGTGTGTGCGCGCGCGTGTGTGCGTGCGTGTGTGTGTGTATGTGCGTGTGTGCGTGTGCGCGCGCGTGTGTGTATGTGCGCGTGTGTGTGTGTGTCTGTGTGTGT